>CAJQUW010003168.1:0-162840 GCA_907163375.1 Prostheceraeus crozeri
CTCAGAGGTGTTGAGAGCTGGTTCCAGTAGTTTTATCAACATACAAGGTTGGTATAGACCTGTCTTACATATTTGGCAGGTGCATTAGCCAATATTACAAAATTTTGATGTCTACAGTCTCGAAGATGTGACATATTTTAGGAATTTAAGGCTGAAAATGTATGATGCGAAATATCATCTTGGGAGTGATGTCTCTCAGAGGTGTTGAGTGCTGTTCCAGTAGTTTTATCAACATACAAGGTTGGTAATAGACCTGTTTACATATTTGGCAGGTGCATTAGCCACATATTACAAAATTTTGATGTTCTACAGTCTCGAAAGATGAGCATATTTTAGGAATGTAAGGCTGAAAATGTATGATGCGAATATCATCTTGGGAGAGATGTCTCTCAGAGGTGTTGAGATGCTGGTTCCAGTAGTTTTATCAACATACAAGGTTGGTAATAGACCTGTTTACATATTTGGCAGGTGCATTAGCCAATATTACAAAATTTTGATGTTCTACAGTCTCGAAAGATGAGCATATTTTAGGAATTTAAGGCTGGAAAATGTATGATGCGAATATCATCTTGGGAGTGATGTCTCTCAGAGGTGTTGAATGCTGGTTCCAGTAGTTTTATCAACATGCAAGGTTGGTAATAGACCTGTTTAAATATTTGGCAGGTGCATTAGCCAATATTACAAAATTTTGATGTTCTACAGTCTCGAAAGATGAGCATATTTTAGGAATTTAAGGCTGAAAATGTATGATGCAAATATCATCTTGGGAGTGATGTCTCTCAGAGGTGTTGAGTGCTGGTTCCAGAGTTTTTATCAACATACAAGGGTTGGTAATAGACCTATTTACATATTTGGCAGGTGCATTAGCCAATATTACAAAAATTTTGATGTTCTACCAGTCTCGAAAGATGAGCATATTTTAGGAATTTAAGGCTGAAAAATCTACTCTCAACTAACCTATATTACAAAAAATGAGATGCTTTGATGTTTTGGACATTCCAAAATCTACTGACAAAGCCTTATAGGGTGAAGCGCAGTGTCTACGGCTGACAAGTAATTTGGCTTTAATCAAAGTGTTTAAATATGTTTACTTACTTACTTTTAGTGTTAAAATAATATACTTACTTTGGCTTAAATTGCACAAGTCTATGGACATCATTATATACTAGTAGTGCAAAAATATTTCGAATTTAGAAATTAACGGATTATTCTGAATTTGGAAGTCGCCCCATCCGAAGCACATTTTGAGGAATATTCCATTCAACCTAGCTAATCGTCTAAGGAAGATAGTTTCGGAGAATCAGATACGTCATTTGCGAATTTTGGAGCTTAAAGAAAATCTGAAGAAACTGGGTTATCTATCACAATTAATTGATGGTTCAATGACAAGAGCACTTACCAGTACTTTGAAATCATAGTCAAATCATAAAACTAAAAATGTTAAGCAGTTAATTCTTTTATTCATACGTGCAACCCGAATAATCCAAAATGCTTTATGAAAATTATACGACCCTCATTTAACAACTTACAAGTGCTGAAGCTTTTTGACTCTACGCTATTCAAACCGCTTGCAGAAAACCGAAATTATTGTTTACACTAATAAGAAGTAGGCCTAATAAAAAAGAGAAACCTAAAGGTGCAACGAAATGTGATGATAAGAAATGTAAATGGTGTCATCATCTGAGAAGGGACAACATTCCATTTCCTAAACACTACTATCGAAATCAAACGAAACATGAACTGTAATTCGAACAATTGTACTCTGTTGCATGGGCTGTCAACAGCATTACATAGGACAGACTGAGGACTAACTCAAGAGTAGTCGCACAGTTCACGGACATGACATCAAACATCCTGCTCTAGCCCCACTACCAGTCAGTAGACATCTGTGCGAAGGACTGTCCCGTTAAGTTCAAAGCTATGCCGTTTTTCCAGCTTTCTTGGAATGCCACTAAATACATCAGAGAGGCCAGAGAAAGCTAATTTATTTCCAAATTTAAAGCTTTGTTAAACTCCACATGATTTCTGCATGCTTTTTGATGATTTCATCACTAGTTGTCATGTTACTTTGATTTCCTGTGTGCATGATTAGATGCAAAAAATAATACATCGGAACCGGTTGCACTTTATTGGCATCTGACTTTTGGTTATTTATTTTTTATCATAATATAAAGTGCAATCTATTCCAACCTGATATTGTGATAATCATGAATATAATAGGCCTCAGCTGATCAAATTGAGCATTTCTTCATTTTTGCAGTTGGAAATCCTATTCTTTTTGCCAAGGCCATTTTAGTGTGACATAAAAAATGAACTCAGAGATGGAAACGGGTCTGTGGGTCACCGGTCACGGGTCATCCATCTGGTGTCTTCCTGGCGGGTCAGCCGGATCATGGGTCTGTAGTCAGACCCAGTGCGGTCAGTCAATTTCAGGCGAATCATTACATCTGTCGTCTTAAGTTAGTGGAAACATATACTTATTAAATATTACAGGCTAGTTTTGGAGACAGTATAATAGTGCTTATAATATAATCAATATGACCTACTATATGGGTATTTTCACTGATCAGTTTTCTCATGCATATAAGCTACTTTGTATATGCGTGTATTTTTTATTCAAATACGCCTTTGCCCTTGTAAATATATATACATTAGAAATATAAATCACTCAGAAGTTAATAGTACCGACGTCATGGGTCACGGCGGTCACACATTTATGTATAGATCATTAAGATTACTCCGCAAACGATTTAATCAAATTTTGGATGATTTTATGCATATCAAAGAATTCATCCCACCTCACATCTAGCACAAATAATGTCCGGTCGTTTTATCTTCTGAGTGCCGATCATTGCCGCCAGTGAAGTCCTTCCAAAATTCTCAAAGGTAGATTTATTTATCACTATCAGGATTAACATAACTAAATGAAAACTATAAGGTCAGTTTAGTCACATGCCAGAGGAAAAAATTAACAGTCGAAATATATAGATTTGATTATTATATCTCATTAACTTGATCCCATTTCATTTTGATTATCAATAGGCATTAATATTAATTAATTAATTAATTTTATTTTATTATTTTATTTTTATTTTTTTATTTATTTTAATTAATTCCTATAAGACAGAATGTTATAAACTATTTTTGTTAACTTTTTAAACATGGAGGAGACAATGATAGGCCTATAAACTAGCAGAAACGTGTTTGGGCGTCTTTTATTTCGAATATAGCTTTTCGAAATAATTCGAAAAATACGAATATCAAATTATTGCTGGTAGGCTATTTGCTACGTGAGCGTGCATTCACATCAGCAATCTTTTAACTAAGTCTCTGTATATCGCTAGAAGATAGATCAAATAAAATTAAAAGTTCATATACTTTTTTTGAACAATTGCGGGTCACGGGTCTGAGCCTTTAGTTACCGACTCGGGACAGACCCGCGGGTCTGCGGGTCAAACGGGTCACGGGTCTGAAAATTTGAAACTATGCGGGTCACGGGTCACACTACCTGACCCGTTTCCATCTCTGAATGAACTCTTTTCACGTCGACTGGGGCAGACAATACCGGCATCAGGGACTGTTAGATTCATAGTTCTAATACTCACGCAGCAAGCACATCAATCCATTTGAAACATATAGTAAAGCAAGATATAAAATCTATTGTCTTCATCAGAATTATCCAACAGTTTATGAGACTGAAGCTCATTGTTTCATGCTTGGTTCATATCCATTTGCGTTGTATAGTCAAGTTGAATACACTCATCTGTTGCAAGTTTTTCAGTTGATTAAAAGGTTGAATGAACATCAATATCATTTGATATACATTGTACATATGACTACAATCAGCTGACATAAGAACTTTGCACCTAGAAATTTTCTCTTAGAACTTGCTATATTCAAAGTGCTATTCATCATTTGACAAGAATTGGTCTCAACAATGGACACTAGAGGACGCAAATTACCGTGTTTCGGAGAACGCCATGTTGTCGTTCTTCTTGCTAATTTGGGACTCCTCCTTGTCTACTGCATGCGCGTGAATCTGAGTGTGGCCATAATTGCGATGGTGAATAATACAGAACACAAGACTAATCACACTAATGTGTCTTGTCCTAGTGAATTTTCGAATGTCTCAACGACAAAAATGACAGTTGGTAAGCAATATAATTGGTCAAGGGAACTACAAGGGCTAGTTCTGAGTTCATTCTTTTGGGGCTACATCATACTACAAGTTCCTGGTGGACGAATTGCTCAGCGTTATGGGGCGAAGTGGGTTTTCGGCACAGGAGTCTCTGCAACAGCTGTCCTCACCTTGCTCACACCATTAGTGGCTAACATCAGCGTCTACCTTTTCATCGTTTTGAGAATTCTTGAAGGACTTTGTGAAAGTGTGACTTATCCGTCTATTGTTGCAATGCTCGGGCGTTGGTCACCACGAGCGGAAAGCAGTTTTCTTTATTCAATGACAGTTGTCGGTGGAGTTATTGGGACAGTTCTTGGACAAATGATGTCCGGTCCAATTTGTGACTCAGTAATCCTCGGTGGTTGGCAGGCGGTTTTCTATATCAGTGGAGGTTTAGGTCTAATTTGGTTTCTACCATGGATCTTTCTTATACATGACTCTCCGGAGTTCAACCCACGTATCACTGAGGAAGAAAAAGAACTTATTCTACAATCCACGGGAGGTGCTCAAGCAGCTGTAAATCAACGATCTATGCCTTGGAGACGGATTATTTCTTCGAGATTTGTCTGGGTTTATGTCTTTACGATTTGTATTGCTGCCTGGGTGAAGTACACCCTGCTAACGTGCTTGCCACAATTTTTATCAGATGTACTAAATTTCAGTTTAACGAACAACGGAATAGTTGCCAGTGCCCCATACATATCATTCATTTTCCTGAGCAACATGTTTTCATGGCTCTGTGACGCTGTTGTAGTTCGCGGATGGATTGGAAAAACGCCAATGAAAAAAATACTAGCTGCTGTTTCTCTCTGGGGATGTGGCAGCTGCCTTCTCGGAATTACATTCGTCAGTTGTGACAAAGTCGCTGTCATCGTTCTTTTAGTGGTTGGCTATTCATTTTTCAGTGCTACAAATGGAAGTATTGGTAGCAATGCTCTTGATATGTCCCCAGAGTTTTCGGGAGCAATTTTTGGGTTCGGAAATGTTTTTGCCACAGCTGCAGGAATTGTCACACCACTGCTGACAGATTTTATTACAGCCAATAAGACACCAAAGGAATGGAATGTCGTGTTTTACATATCGAGTGTTCTTAGTGCTATTGGTGGTCTTGTGTACGTTTTCTTTGGGACTTCAGAGCGCCAAAATTGGCATTTAGATGTGAATTATCAACCGAGTTGTTGCTGTGAAAACTCCTCTGTTGATGATGATGATGTTGATGAAAAACAATCGTTGCTTGCTCCAAACAGTAGCGTGAATATGATATGATTTAAAGCTATCTGCAGTCTCACTCGTTTTTCTTGTTTCTTATTTCTTTCTGTTTCATTTTTTGTTAGATTAATGCTCTTACATTACAAAAAATGAATCTACTCTTTGCTAAGCTACTGGAGGAATGTTATGTTCCATGGATGTGCCAGACATTGTGACGGTCTTCAGGGACTTTGCGGTGACTAGTAAAGAATGCATCAACCACCCCTGAATTTTACATTACCTAGTTAAATCAAGGGCTGAGGCGTTTTTTAGTGATCATCCGTAAAATCCAATCAACATCTTTCTGGAAATAAGCAGATTTTGACATTTGTGAGAATAAATGAAGTATTTCACTCATATGAGCGAACAAGTTTGTCCTCATCTAATCTCTAGTCGTTGTTGTAGCTAGACACAAAGTAAAAGCCACGATTCTTGCAGAGAATCCGACTTTTGAAATGCAATTCGCCCCGAGTAGAGTCCCAACTTAAAATTACCAACAAAGAGCTTTTTGCGAGTTTTATCATAAAACCAATGATTTAGGATTATGACTGCATATACATCTACACTAGATCTGGCGTGTAATATTGTTTAAGTATTGTCAATTATTACCATCATTAATGTCCTTTGTTTGGCCGGACCGAAGTTTTTGATTTTTAATTGATCAACATAATATAGATCATAATTTATGGATCCTTGGTGCAGCTTTCCATCATGAGATATAATTGCTTGTTTAGGGAATCTGTCTTCATTGTTATCCTTCGCATGAATTGTACATCTTACCAAATTGATAATAAATGATAATAGCTCAACTATAGTACTCAAAAAATCGAAGCTGAGTGATTAATAACACATCGTCACACAACATAAGCTTCTAGTTCTACTTTTATCAGTCTTGCGGCTTGGCACTGTAATCATCTTTTCCTTAGATTTATTCCATTTCATATTCCACCTTATCATCAATGTACGCAATGTCTGTATTTAGACATAAAAAATTAACGCAGTTAAATCACAAACTTGAAAATTTATATATACACGCTCTCAACTAGAAACCACACTTAAATTGCAAAAGTAGTCATACAATAGTCATGCAAAAGTTACATTCGAGAAAACACTATGGTGGATTCGGATTGAATTTATAGAACATATTTTTGATCTACGTAGACTCTCTTACAACTTGATGTTATGCAGAAACAAAAGTATTAATAACTTCAGGAAGCAGTCAAAAAGCCGGCGCCACAAATTCTTGATGATTCCTCCTTCATCATTGGGTTGCTCAAACTGTCTCTTGCCTATTTGAAAAACATAGATGAATGTATGTATATTCTTGAATAATTGCAAGTTGCCAGCAATTTGTCAGCAGTCTCTTTATGTTGTGTTCAATTTTATTGTGAGCAGTAGTACATCACACAGATGTAATTTTCCATCTGTTTTGGAAATTATAGAAGTTACAATCCCTTTCCAACGGGAATACCTATCTCTCGCATTTACTTATCGCTAGTCCAGAGGAAGTATATCCAGTTTTCATCGTACACGCATTCTGAGGACATTTATGAAACTTTATCCTTCAACGGCACCAGCCATGTTGAATGAACTCGATTGTGCTGTGGATCTTTGATACATAGACCAACGAATAACATTCCCATTTTTTATCGATTGATTTGCTATCGCTTTTGATGTCATTTGCGTAATAAAAAATCGAGACTGTAAATTGCATTTTCTGACCATTATGATGTTTATAGACTGAATGAAGCATGTCTGTTCATAATCTGATGATATTCTTTACTACTGATCCTTTCAAACTAAACGCAAAATTAGTATGACGTATGTAGTAGTGTGATTTGTGAGTGATGAAAACTTGAACATGGTTGAACTACTATGATGGAAGCGATCGAGGTTCTCAAAAAGGGCCGGCTATGATAGCATGAAAATTGCGTCGGAAACCCAACTATTCCGTCATCGGTAATGTCGCACTTTTTAGAACTAGCTTCTCATTGCCATTGTGCGGGTTCACCATTAATGTGTATCATACATAATATACAGCAATAGAAATTCTTCAGTAAATTAGATGAATTATCATTAAAATGTAGACGCTGAAATTATGCTTCAAAAACATTACAAATGATATGCTTGCTTTGCCAGCATAAGCCATCTCAGGCAACCAGGATGAGCATACGAGCATGCTATTTATAAGAAAGCAATAACAAAGTAATGGTTGCAAAACAAGATAACAGGAACTTTGACATTTTGTGAAAGAACTACGCATGTATGGTAACTAATCTATGTAATATAAATCATTATGCTCTATGCAAGGTGAAAACATAAAGTTGGAATTTACATAAGCTGCATGCATAGTTAGAAATCATGCAATATAATTGAGAAATGTACATCAATCCTAAAGAAATAGAAGATATTCAATCAGTTTACAGCTGAAAAATGTACCATCATGATTCACTTGTCTGTTAAGATAAGGATTAGATTTTTTGTGTACAAAGCCTCCATAATATTTGGATAAAGGCTATTACAGGCTTGAGATAGGATTTTGAAAGTGTAGGTCTGAAAATTTCAAAATTCTAGTTCAAGCCTCTAATAACTTTGATCTAAATATTATGGAAATTGGAGGCTTTGTACATAAAAAAAGTTTGACCCTTATCGTAAGGGACAAGTGAATCATGATGGTGCATATGTGGACTGCTGACAGAAGAAATGTGCGCGTGCGTGCTGTACAACATAAGATCTAAAGTTACACATTTATGTTTTTATGAAATCTACCTCAGAACAATTATTTGACATATTTTATACTTTAAAACTAAATTCAGAATTTAAAATACTATTTCAATGTGAAAATGTTATTCATAAAGTTTGCAAATACATGTAGATCCTTTCAAGGTCAGAGTCTTATTCACCAAATGATGACGCAGAGGCAGGGACGCCAGCCAAGTGCACGCTAACTTACCAGGTTCGGCTGCGCGCTTTAATATTTTCCCTTTCACATGACTCAAAGGTCTGACGCCGGCTAGAAATACCGCAGTAGCACGCGCCGTTGTTATTTTCGCATGCAGACAGCTTATTGAGACCATGCCAACGTGTAGCGTGCCTCGTTGCACATCCGGATATCCATCTCAACCTCGATTACATGGAGTTACATTTCATAAGTTTCCTGCCGATGATGAACGGCGTAAATTGTGGCTTCGAAGAATTCATCGTGACTTTACTCCTAGTGATTCACATCGTGTTTGTTCTCTACACTTCGTCGAATCAGACTTCAAGACCTGCAGCTCAGATGGAAATAAGAGAAGGAAGCGCTCTCATCAATCTTTACAGAGACGCTATTTGAGCTCATCGGCATATCCTTCAGTTTTACCAAATTTACCAACTTATCTCTCGACTCAACCTGTTCAAGTGAGAACTGCCCGTGCCACGTCTAATGCCAGATTGGAAACCGAAAATCAACTATTAGCTCAACAAATAGCTGATTTTCAGAAGTCGGATATCATAAAAAGTTTGGATGACATTCAGGCCTACGTTTTGAATCAGCTGAAGTCTAAGACCATATTCTACGCAGTGAGGAATGATTCCGTCTTGTATATTGTCAGCTATAATTTCACCGACACACGTTTGTCTATCTCAGCATGTATTTGTGTCAACGAAAATCTTCATTTTTCAGCGAGTCGAAATGGATCAGAAATTGAATCAAAACATCTGACATGCATGCAATATACTAAACAATTGATTCGTTTTTCTGATTTGGAGAATCTCCTTTCATTTGTTGCTAATTACAACGTGGATTCTGTGACTATTGCTGAAGTGTGCGACGAGATCGAAAATTACGTCGAAAAGAATGATTCTTTAAGTGAGATTCATCGCAATAAATATCATTTTTTAATTGAGCAGTTGAGTTTAGTCGAGAAACCAGTCAATCGGAGGCGATATTCAACTAACTGTTTGATAAAGTCTCTATTGTGGCAATCAGGCAGTGCCTCGTGTTATCGATCTCTAATTGAATCTGAATGCCTCACTCTTCCATCTATTGGCACACTTCGGACTCTTTCATCGGCATTTCAGCACAATGATGCTACGATTCGTGAGTACCTAATAAAACGCCGAAATCAACTCTCTGATATGGAATCCAACGTACTCATCGTTTTCGATGAAATATATGTGTTTCAACGCCCTGATTACCATAATGGTCGTTTTCATGGATTAACAACGGAAAATAATAAACCTGCAATGACTGTTTTAGTTTTTCTTATATCCTCTTTATCATCGTCATACAATGACGTCATTGGAATGATACCTTTGACTGGATTAACCACGGACATTCTGAAGTATTCATGTGAGAAGATATATGACATTGTCTTGAGAACAAATTTCAACGTGATTGGGTTATGTTCAGATAATCACGCCGTGAATAGAAGTTTTTTTGTTTCCTTGGGAAGTGGAACTCTTCAGTCGGAAGTGGAATATCCTATTAACTCCGGAACTACTGTCTTCGTGGTAATTGATCCAATTCACACGCTGAAGAATATTTATAACAATTTTCAACGTGCCACAAAATTCGAGTTTCCATTTGATGGTGGCTTCTTAGAAGCTCGATTTTCTCATATCAGGGAACTTTTTTCATTGGAAGCAAATTTACCCGTTAAACTTGCTCACAAATTGAAAAGTGATTCTCTTGATCCTTCTAACATACAGCGATCATCATTTAAGCATTTTGCCGCCATATTCCACGAATCTACCGTTCATGCCCTAGAATTCTTCATGGAAAACGGTCATCCAGAATGGCACGGGACATATGTATTTGTGAAACTGATTCATGATCTTTTTTGTATTATAAATGTCTAAACGCCTCATATTGGATACCAAAAGCGTGATGATTATCGTGAACCAGTTGATAATGTCAATTGTGTTAACATAATGCGACTTGCCAAATTCCTTGAATTTTTCAAATGTTGGGAGATCTCAAAAAAGAAAGGTCTTACAATGCCAACTTCAGCGGCTTGCCGACTGATGTGTGAATCTTTAGTTAACATTTCGAGACACTTGTTGTTCTCACAATGAGAAAATACAGCGAGCGTAAGTTGTATGTTTATTAGCGAGAGAAATGAAAAACAGCGAGCGTACGTTGGAAGTTTATTAGCGATCTGAAGAATAATCCATTGACAATCAAGTTGCTTTACATTTGAAGGTCAAAACGTCACCTTCCCAATACGTCACACATCACATGATAACATTTTAACAAGCGGTTAGCCCACATACTACACTGACAAGAGATAAAATTCAGCGAGTGACGAAATACAAGTTGATTCACACCTTCGTCCTTGATACATGTGCATGCAGTCACGATGCAGCGAACGCGCAGATGGGATTTTCCGATAGTCAGTCATTGGGAATTGGCGAGTCGAGGAGAGAGAGAAGCGATAGACACACACACAAATAAAGAATCGTAGAATGTCATTAACAAATAAATTTCGGATTTTCCGACATTCCCAACAGAGAAGATATACTCGTACAATATACAGAGATAAATGAAACGATGTGCATGTAATTATAATTGTATGTGTATGCGAGTGATGAGTGAGCATTAATAAAAGTGTGAGGATGAACTGTAATGGCGAAATTTTATTGCGTTAACCGTACATTAATTGTCTCTGACTCTAGTTCAATGGGAATTAAAAGGGTGATCGGTAGTCTAAGTGTCCGTCCACTCGAAGTCCTCAGCATTACTGATCGAATTTCACCATCGCGACTTTCATTCAAACATACTATAACGGCCATTTTCCATTGTCCTCGCGGAATATTCTTCTCGTGTATTAGAACGACTTGTCCCACCTTTGGTCTCATTTCAACTGAATTTCGCGTTTTCGTCAACTTGAACTGTCTAAGGCAGTGCAAATAATCCTTGTACCAAGATACCCAAAATCTGTCTAAATGCCTTTGTCCAGCTTTCCATAAATTCAAAACTTGCTTCGCCGACTCATGATCGCAATTTTTTTGTAAATTTGTTTGAGAAGGAACATTTGGGCATATTGAAAACGTAGCATGTCCACCTAAAAAATGTGATGGCGTTATGATGGGAAAGTCATCAATTTCATTGCCTGAGTATGTCAATGGGCGCGAATTTATCACTGCCTCAACTTCTTTAATAATAGTTTGCAACTGAAAGATGCTGAGTAACAAGACTCCGATGCTCTTCTTTAAGCAGCGTTTCACAGACCCTATTAGGCGCTCATAAAAGCCGCCCATCCAGGGCGCCAATTCTACAATGTATTTCCATTCGACAGTTCGTTGTGAAATGTAAGATTGGACTTCTGTACTGTGCGTAACTTCATACCATACCTTGTCGACGCAAGTCTTGGCCAATTTGAATTGTTTAGCGTTGTCCGATATTATTGTATTTGGTGTTCCGCGAGCTGCTATAAATCTCCTGAGACAACTTATGAAATCAATGGTTGACAAGGACTCAGCTATTTCTAGATGAACCGCTCTGACACTCGAACATGTAAATAAACAAATCCAAACCTTTTTTCGTTGTCCCGATTCACATTTGATAAATAGTGGGCCAAAATAATCGATAGCCGTCACTTGAAACGGATAATCAGGTCTGTTAACTCTGTGAGGAGGTAGTGGAGGAGGTAAGGACTTCCTGAAAGGACCACCCTCGTGTTTTCGGCATGTTAGACAACGTCTGATTTCCTTTTGAACTTGAGAACGGCCACAAGGTATCCAATAGCTATCTCTGAAAGTTGATAGAGTTTGCTTCGTTCCGGCGTGAAGTGTTTTTTGATGATATTCTCTAATCATCAAATTGGAAAAGGAATCGTTTTTTGGTAAGAGTATTGGAAACTTCGCTGAATCGTCAATCATTGCATTTTGCAATCTCCCAGTGCATCGAATGATTCCGTCCTGTGATTTCACCAGTCCGAGTTGAAATTGTAAATTAATTCCTCTTTTTCTTTTATCGACTGCTAATTCGTTTGAGAAGTGCTTTCGTTGTATATATTGTATCCACATACGTCGTGCCGATTCCATTTCTTGCGCTGTTATGTAATCTGATTTTGTTGTGACTTGCCTCTTGAATATAGCAGCGGCTCTCAGACACCATGCGGTAACAGTCAATAATCGTTTAAGGGAGGAGTAGTGATCAATGTTCAAATCGAACGGAGGCGGGGGCTTGAATTCCGAGGAGTCGTCAGCAAGTAAAACCGAATCAGTTTCATGTTTCGCATCCATGGCAAAGGCGTTATTTTCAATTGTCAGACTTTTAGGCCATCTTGCTTTATCCTCAATTAACCAGTGAGGACCCTGCCACCAAAAATCGTTATTCGAAAATACTTCAACTGCTTGACCACGAGTTATGAGGTCTGCCGGATTGTGCTGCGATGGAACATATCGGAATTCATTCGCATCGCTTGCTCTTATTTCGTTCAATCTTCTCTCGATGAATATCTGTTGAGGTCGCTTGTTCTTTATCCAAAATAAGACACATTTTGAATCTATCCAAACAACTTTGCGTTCTATAGTTAGACATAATTCTGAGGTAACGAAGTTCATTGCACGAATTGAGATCAGTGCAGCCATCAGTTCCAATTTTGGAATGGTTAACTCCCTTATAGGCGCGACTCTTGACTTTGAAAAAATCAGATTCACCTTTTTTTCTTCGGTATCAGTTGTAATGCGTAAGTAGATACAGACGCCATAAGCGTTTTGCGAAGCGTCTGAAAAGGCGTGTAACTCTGCCGAATACTGTGATTGATCAGAAGGGCCAATATATCGAGGCACACTGATAGACGGTAGTGATAACATTTCCTTTTGAAGATCTGTCCATTCATCGGTGAGTGTCTTATTGATAGGTGTGTCCCATTCTAAATCCATTTTCCAAAGTTTTTGAATAAACAATTTCGCTTTGATCAATACAGGGGTAAATATTCCCAGGGGGTCGAAGCATCGAGAGGTCATTTCGAGAACGTTGCGTTTAGTTATCGACGAGACAGTGGGTTCTTTCATTTCAGACATCAGAAGTACATCATCATGCTTCTTCCATAACAAGCCCAAAACCTTAGTTTCCGGTTTAATTTCGCTATCCGTTGAGGGAATATTTTGCAGAAATTCTTGCGAGTTTGAGCCCCAATCTCTCAAATTCATATTGGCCGATTGAAAAGCGGTTTTTGCGATTTTGTAAAATTCAAGTGCTGCATTTGAATCTGGAAAGGCGATCACCAAATTATCAACGTACATGTTCTTCAAAATCAAATCAGAATTCATTGATTCAGTTTCTCTGATGTGGTGGATTAGCGTTTGCGTTAGCAGAAAGGGACTGGAAATTATTCCAAAAGGAACGCGCTTAAATCGATAAATTTGTAAGTTATTGTGTAGTTGCGTATTCGATGGATCCTTTATCCATAAAAAACGACAAGCATCGCGATCCTGTGAGTTAAGACCAATCTGTAAGAAAGCTTTCTCTACATCTGCAATCAGAGCAACCGGCTTTAATCTAAACCGAAGAAGTAAACCGGTCATTTGAGGTAAATTAGTTGGGCCTTTCAATAGACAATCATTCAACGACAAAGCGAATTTTGATGATTTTGCCGACGCATCAAATACTATTCTTAATTTCGTCGTAGAGCTGTCTGATTTCATCACATAATGATGAGGGAGATAGTGAATAACAGGAGAATTTTCGGTTTCAGTGCCAGTCGAGTCGGTTTTGTCAACCCTTTCAATTACGCCTGATTGTAATTGTTCCATAAAAGTATTATGGTAGTTCTTTAGAATGGCTGGTGAGGGTTTTAGCCGTTGCAATAGTGATTTCAGTCTTCCTAAAGAAAGTGCGAAATTGTCTGGTAACTCAGGGTCCTCAATTTTCCAAGGCCAACTGACATTGTATCGACCGTCAGCAAAGTTGATCGATTGATTGAATTGTGTTATTGCAATACTATCATTGTCTATGTTGCTATCATCTGTGACACCTAGCGAATCAAGGGTCCACATGCGTTCCACTGACAAATTCATCGGATCGGGTGTTGGAGTAAGTAGAACAGGATCAGAATGCTGACAAAACAAAGAAACAGACGGCGAAGCAGAAGTTTCATTCAAAGCCCCTGCCAAGACCCATCCGAAACGTGTGAGCATCAAAACCAATCTATCTGTGAGTTTGATCCTGTCTTGCTCTACAATTTGAAAGTAATGGTCCAAACCAATAAGTAGATCGAGACTAATCGCTTCCGGCTTGTTGACCAAAGGCTCAGCCAGATGAACTGAATTGAGTACGGCGAATTTGGTTTTGTCGACAACTCGTTTGATCACCGAAGTGGTAATTATTGGTACGATAACTGCGTTAATATTGATAGTAGAATCATCAGAACATTGCAGTGATAAACTTGTGATAGGAACCTTCCTAGTAGTCGACTTTTCACGTCCGAAGGATGAATAGGAGAGATACTCGTAACTCATTGGCCTTAAACCCAATTGATTTGCCGCACGTTCGGTTATGTAAGAACGACCACTCCCAATATCGAGAACAGTTTTGAAAGGTGAACCGTTAGCCCTCTGCGTATGAACTGTAACAGTAGCGAGAGGCAATATGGACGACGTGTGTTCAGAAGACTCACTCGCAGAGGCAACTAGAGCGGTCGAATTTGAACTCGTGGTTTCATTTGATTTCGAATCAGGATATTTAATATGACAAAGGGACGAATGATGGTCCAAAGACTTACAGTGGTAACACGGGCGTTGGCGGATACATGTTTTAGCGAAATGATTTGATTTTAAACACTTGTAACACGCGTTTCTTAACTGATTCTTTCGCTCAGATGCCGTAACGAATCGTTTACATTCATCAGAGAAATGTGGTGCTTCTTCACTTCGACAGAAAGCACATTTAGGAGTAGTACGTGCATTACTGACAAGAGCTTGAGTAGTAGAAATCGGACGCGTAGTGAAACGACGCGAGGGATCATTCGGTGAATATTTGTTTATTTTGACATTTGAATCCTTTATTCCAGCAGTTAATTTCCAACTTTCTAATGCGCGTAATTCATCTGCAAGTAGTCTGCGCAAATCGATAAGATTCCAATCACCAGTACCTTTTATTCTCGTCAACTCAGTGCGAACTTTTGTAGGTAATTTTGCCAACAATAGACATGTAAACAGTTCGGAGTTTTCTTCTTCTCGAAAACCCAGTGCGCTAAGGCATCGCAAATGACCTTCGACCTTATCTACTACGTCTCTGAGTTCAGTTTCCTTAGTAGCGGGTTGGAGATTCAATAATTCTAGCATGTGTGCGAATTTGACCTCTTGTTCCCTACCAAAACGTTCCTTCAAAACACTTATGGCCTCGTCATAGCATACATCGGTAATTTGAAAGTTCTTAACTGCGTTACTAGCCTCACCCTTCAAATGGTCTAGTAAGTATGTCATTTTGGTGACTTTGGAATAGTATGTGTTTTCGTGTACATTAGCTCTAAAACAATCCCAAAAGGTGGGCCATGACAAAATATCACCCGAAAAATAAGGGATTTTTACAATGGGCATTTTAGGGCCCATGAAGTTATTATCAGTCACAGTCAAAGTTTTCGTTGTCTTACCACCGTCGAGTTTGGTTTTCTCCAATCGAGAGGTCAGCATCGTTATTGCCGTGGTGATTTCGTCGTCGATGTCGGACGATTTGGCTGCTTCGTCGTCGATCATTTGATCACTGTAGTTTGATTCGTCCTCGGAATTCAAAATACACAAACAGTCAATTATGTCTTGATTGTACTTATCAAGACATTCCTTGTAATAGTTCAGTTTTGTGATGAGCAACTCTACTTGTTCAGTAATGGCTGCTTCCGTTCTGCAACCAGAATCGTCGAATAATTCTATTTGATTGAGTCCTCGGGTTACTAGACGACGAGTTTGGGTACGTTGAACTCGTGTCTTCTTCAATCTTTGAGCCGGTTCGAGATCCATCCTCCTTCATTTAGTCGTTCAGCGAATAGTCGTTTAGCGGAGTATCTCAATTAACAATGTATAACTGAGAATAATCGATAATTCGATGAAGCGAATAATGTTATACATGTAAATTGTTCCCGGGTCGCGGCACCATGTTCTCACAATGAGAAAATACAGCGAGCGTAAGTTGTATGTTTATTAGCGAGAGAAATGAAAAACAGCGAGCGTACGTTGGAAGTTTATTAGCGATCTGAAGAATAATCCATTGACAATCAAGTTGCTTTACATTTGAAGGTCAAAACGTCACCTTCCCAATACGTCACACATCACATGATAACATTTTAACAAGCGGTTAGCCCACATACTACACTGACAAGAGATAAAATTCAGCGAGTGACGAAATACAAGTTGATTCACACCTTCGTCCTTGATACATGTGCATGCAGTCACGATGCAGCGAACGCGCAGATGGGATTTTCCGATAGTCAGTCATTGGGAATTGGCGAGTCGAGGAGAGAGAGAAGCGATAGACACACACACAAATAAAGAATCGTAGAATGTCATTAACAAATAAATTTCGGATTTTCCGACACTTGTTGACTGAGTGCAATTTTTCGTATGTACTGTTAGGTAAAATACAAAGCGACATAATCGAAAAGAGATTCGGACGATATCGACAAATGAGTGGCAGTAACTATTTTATTAGTGTTCGTCAAGTATTGGAAAGTGAAAAGAAATTAAAGATACACAACTTTTTGACTCATTGTAACATGTCTGTTAGCGATTTATCCATTTTTAGACAACATGATTTGAATGATGATACTGAATCTGATTCGCAAATGTTTAGTGATATCATTTTTGAATATCTCAGAGACATTTCAACGGATGACTTTCACATTGCTTTGGAAGACAATGATCTCAACACAATTTTTTATGTAGCCGGGTACATTATACATTGTTTTCAGAAGCGCTCTCATCCACATTGTTGTTTGACCACTTTGTGTGACGATGTATCGACAAGGAACATGCCAATGATAGAATTTGAGGAAGAGAGCGAATTTCTCAATATTTGTAATCGTGGGGTTTGAAGTACCCTTCCGCATTCTTCTTCAATTTTTGCTGTAAAGTGTATCGCGTTTATTGTCGTTTACGAAACAGTGACGAGTTCAATCAATTTTTATTGCATCCATATCCCGCAAAAATTTTTTGTACCGCTGTTTGTGCAGAAGAAATCGAATGCAGTAATGGCCATAACATTAATAAGTTGTTGCGCACGTCTGCACGTTCATTGTTTAACATGTTCGCTAAAAATCTCATGACTACTTTTGTCAAGCCAAAGGCTTCAAGTCACAAAATCGCAAAATTGAGATCGTCGAAAAACTGATTATTGTGGGCCTACTTGATACTTGTTCTTTCGATGAATCTATTTAATGTATAGTCGAATTGTGGTATTTTGACTTATAGATCTACAGATTCTGTTATTCTTACAAAAATCAGTCTGTTAGCTACATGTGCTCGTATATGTAGATCTTTGATTTGAGTTAGTGAAATTGCTTCACTATTAAAAATCTGTTCTTAACACCGCTATTTTTGCATCTTCTGCTTTTGAGTTGATTGGGGTTTATTAATTGTTAGAGATAACAATATTGCGCATATGCAATACTGCTTATTGTACATATTTTACAGGAAATAAAACCAAGTTATGGAAATAGCTTAGAGTAAAATCGTACATGAAAACTAATATTAAAACTTATCCAGAAAGTTCACATAAAGGATAAAAATAAGAAATGTGAATTTTAAATGGAAAGAGACGTAGTTATATTATTATTTCGATCAGATCCAAGCATGTCTCCGCCAAATATACGAACGTCAGGATGCAAACTTAATCAATGTTCACTAATCAAAAAATGCAAACTCAAGATCCTATGATGTACAGACTAAAATTTTGCCATCAGTCCACGTAGTATATTTAGGAGTCTATGGTGCATATTTCAGCTGTAAACTGATTTAATTTCTTCTATTTCTTTAGGATTGATGTACGTGTCTCAATTATGTTGTCTGATTTCTAAATAGATTATGTAAATTCCAATAAATCATAATACACTGTACATGAAGCGCCTTCCCAAAGTCTTCGACAGAACAGATGTGCTAAACTGAAAAACAGAGAAATACACCAACATCGGTAGCAGCAAAGCTGACAAAATACAATATTTATGATTAATGTAGATTTAATTTAATGATCACTTAGCTTATTTTCAAATTTTGTAGCTCAAAAAAGAAAAGTTGCGTCTCATTTTTGAAACAAATACACAATTGATGGCATCTATATTTTTGTCAATCATTCTCAATATGTGGTTATTTTTGGATATTGCACAAATTGCGCTTGTCATCTGAAGGCCACAGTTGCTGTAGCCTACCTGTGATATAGATATACCCAGCGATGTGAATTTTTGCATTTATTTTTGCTTCGATTTGATTTCACTCATTAAAATACCTATTCCAGAGAGTGGCTTTGTCGTAGGAATTTCATGTTCTGCATAATTTATTAGCAGTTTCAGAGGCAAATATTACTTTCTAGACGAATTAGCTCATGCATAGTAAAAAAATTTGTCGTTTGCAAGTTTTGTTTTTTTGGAAAGAGCCAAATTGAAGTGTGATGGAATGAATTTTATTTTTTGTATAGACGATTAATTTCAGGTATGATCGATAGCTATCTTCAGGCAATGAATTTCTGAAAATACAATAAGATTTAATTTCACATCATGATAAAAGAGATATAAAGTTACAAATAATACAAAGCTACACGGTGTCTCAAAAGTCCCAATCGGATGAAATTATAATCATTTTTTCATCTCATTTTGTTTGCTTTTCCTGTCTAAAAAATCCAAATTTTTTTGATTAATCAAAGCTATGAGTTAATATTGAATCATTTTGAATAATAAGCTATTTATTTTAGCAGTAGAATGAGAAATGTGTGTTTTTGGTCCAAAAATAACCCGCATTTTTACGAAGAGATGGAGAAACGCTCGCCACATGTAATAATATGGCACTGTCGGCAGAATCAGTTGTCGGACCCTTCTTTTTTGAACGTGGAAGCATAACTGCAGACAAATATCTTCATATGCTCCAAAAGTTTTTCATTCCTGAACTCAAGCGAAGACGTCTCCATAACACGATTTTCCAGCAAGATGGTCACCCATTCACTACACCTCGAGGGTGAGAGAATTTTTGTCAAAGACGAATCGCTCATTTGGCCACCCCGTAGTCCAGATTTGACTACGTGTGACAACTGGCTTTGGAGTTTCATAAAAGAAATCGTGAGTCGACAGAATCTCCGAACCATTGAGCAATTGAAAGAGGCCATTCGAAGTGCTTTTCTCGAAATAGCGCCTTAAATGCTGATGACTTCATCCTCGAGAACCTGGAGACGCATTCAACTCTGTTGTGATAACGATGGTGAACATACTGGTATTCTTGATTTTTGAATGATGCCAAACGCACACTTTTGTTATCTAATTTCAGTGCTTGAATAAATGTACTTCAGTTCTCTTATCTGATATATGATTATTTTGCATAATGATTAATGACATATATTTGATATATGATTATTTATAAAAAATGCATTTTTGGGGGAAGAGCTGACAAAATGAGATGAAAAATTGGTAGTAATTTCATCCGATTGGGACTTTTGGGACACACCATGGTAAAACAATTTAGGACAGTTATGAAGGAGTGGGAACTATGCTATAAAAATACCTGCCATAATTTTTTTTAATGGCTTTGCATTATTTGTAATTTTGTATCACTTATATCCTAATGTGAACTTTAAATCTCATTCTGTATTTTCATAAATTCATTGCCTAAAGATATTTTGATAGCTGATAGCTGAAATTCATCGTCTATAGAAAAAATATAGTTCACACCATCACTTGAATTGGACTCTTTCCAAAGAAAATAAAATCATGACTCATAGCCGAGGTATCTTTCGGATTACTCTTCCATGTTGCATGCAGAGTACTACATAAACGCTCCCCAGCATCTATCATGATTGGTTTTTAAGCCAAGAAGGAGTCCGTCTGTGATAGTACTACTGTAGTCTTAAAAACAATTATTTAAAATTGGCAGAAATTCTGTTAGTCTTAAGGAGATTGACACCAGGATGATCCACAATATGGATGTCGAGAGTTTCCGTATTGTGGCATGTGTGTAAATTATGTTTGTAAATTGATTTTGCCAATGAAGGCACAAAAATTGAAATTATTGACAACATGCCAAGGGTGAATAGTTTTTCAGGATTTTCGATCAAAATTCTAACGGGCCATGATATTCCTATAAATAATACAGAAAATTGAGAAGTATGGGCCTATTGGGCGGTAAAAACTGTTTTAATATGTTCATTGTTGAGCGCATCAGAATCTAAGAAAGTGGAGCGGTTTAGTTTTTACCACCCATGTATCCACATAGTCCAGTCACTTGTCAAATAAATGCAGTCAATTGTCAAATGCAAGAAAGGACACTTCTGATTGTTGTGAATTACAGTCATGTATCAAAATAAAGCAATCAAGAGTCAACATGTGCAGTCAAGTATCAAATTATCAGTCTAACTGTGCTGACGAACGAGATGATGAGGCAGCGAATAAGAGATGACGATAAGCAGAGGCTTTTTCAGGCTGCTGAAAGAGGAGAAGACTTTCTCCAACTTGCTTCTCAGTTAAATATCAAACCGAACACAGCCTATGCAATCATTAGGAGAGCTCGCTTACGCGATGGACAGGTTGTTGTTCCTCGAGGTGGACATACTCATCACAAGGTAGATGATGAGATCGGAGCTATGCTGGTGTCCATCGTGGAGGAGAAACCTGGGTACACGTTGCACCAAATAAACGCTGAGCTTCGTCTACGACTGCCAAACAAGCCTCATCTTTCGGTCACTTCTCTTTACCGTTGTTTGACTGCTCGATTAATAGTAATGAAGAAATTCGAAGACAGTGTAACCGAGAGAAACAATGAGCAAGTGAAGGAGAGACGTGAACAATATGCGCGATGGTTGATGATGAATGGAGTCAACAATGAGCTCGTATTCATGGATGAATGCGGCATCAATTTGTGGAGTAGACGAACTCGAGGTAGAGCACCCAGAGGATCTAGGGCTGTACGAGTCGTTGCTGGGAGACGTGGGAGGAACTTCACCGTCATATTCGCCATCGGTCACACCCGTGGATTGCTTTTCCATGAGATCTTCGAGGGTGGTATGACCAAAGCACGATTCCACTCAGTTCTGGAAAGGATTTCAGGAGATCATGAAGGGCCCATGGCTTTCATCTTTGATAATGCTCCATCTCATTCTGGTGCAAACTCAAGTCCCGAGGATGGTGGGCTACATTGACACAGCTGGCAGAACAGGCTGTTAGTGTCATAACTGCATCTAAAGCGGCTCACTGGTTTGCTCACTCGCAGAGACATATTCCTGATTGTCTTCAAAAAGCTGACATTTTGATGTGAGTAGGCCTACAGTGCTTTCTTGTGGCCTGATTTTTCAATATATGTATCGGATCTGGATGAGATGATGTTTTTTCCTCAAATTTTACTATAGATGTTAATTGATGAGTTAAATAACATAGCTTGATGGATGAATATTCGGCGAATAACTGAGAATCTGGATGATTCAGTAATTTCTCCTAATCATATTTCACCTTTTTCATGGTAATTCATTAATTAAACATGCTTTGAATATCCTCATAAACCTATGGACATAGATACATGTATTAGTAGGAATAAACACTAAAAAGCATATATTGCATTTATTTGATACTTGACTGAACTTCTTTACACTTGGGTGGTGTAGTATGACACTTCGGTGCTCTATTCTGATACATGGGTGAACTATTTGGACAATCGACTGCCTTATTTTGATAGTTGATTGGCTTAAGTGGATACATGGGTGATAAAACTATATATTTTGAAACAAGATGAGCAGCAAAGAATGGATGGTCTATTTGGGATAACGCAATTGTACGAGCATTTCTCTGACATTCGGCACCGTAATCAGAAACTTGAACTATCAGAAGTCTCGGTAATTACGAAACTTTATATCACAACAATTACAGAACTAGCTTTGCTCGTTGTATTGCACCCTCGAAATGCTCATAGGTTACAGTCGAAACGATGAAACTGTTCTGAAAGACAAGCCATCATTTCTTGAGACAAAAGACATTTTCCAGAGTAGCCTACAGCTGCCTCCAACGTTTGTCGAAAAGTGACTGCGAAGAAGGATTCCAGGCGTGTCAGCAAAATTCAAATTATGGCGTCGAAGGACCTTCATCTTCTTTGTGAGTATTCGGTGTCACACGTACCACTGACAGATGATGATCTACGATCTTTTCATTCTCTAGATCCTAGCCGACTGAATGTTCACTGTCTGAGTTTCAAACTCTTCTTAAGAAGTTTGAGAATCTTGAACTCGTTGCTGGACAGACTGAGCGCGAATTTTGACTTTATCTAGCCTGCGATGATGCCACCGACGATTTAACCGACTCGACAATATTTGGAATTCTATCCTGACAATAAATAGTTTCGATTGTCTCGGTCAAATCATCAAAACGATTCTGTCTTGCTTTTCCGGTCCACTGGTTGAAGAAGTCTTCACTATGATGAACATTGTGAGAACGAAGTTCCACCCAAAGATGAAGGCAAACAACCCTGTCAGTCCTGAGTGGAGCGTTAGCGATATTATAGAATATCTTAATGTTTCCAATCCTGTGCATGATAAAACTGACAAAAAATTGGTCGAAGCGATTTAACGTTCATTAGTGATGTTGCTCGAAAGGCAAAAGAAGAAATCGGAAGAAACAAGAGCTTTGTTTCAGGGTGAAGAGCATATTCGTTAAGAACGACTGAAACAAGCCGAAAGAAAGAGAGCAAAGCGTTTGAATTTGAAAGTCCAGTGCAATATGCGATCATTAAAGAAAATTCACATTCTCCGAAGAAGAGTGAATGACCAAGATGTTCAAACGACAACATGTTAGCCGGAAAGTCGCACGAAATTGAAGGCGGTGATAAAGGTAAATGATACATCCACTGATGAATACAGAGCACTATCTGCGAGAAGAGATGTGAATATAAACAATCTTCAATTACTTCTTAGCGAGTTTCACTGCTGGTTGTTTTGCTCAAGACGCGAATGACGTAACTTTCCGTCACAATTCATGCATGTACATTGCTTACTCCAAGCGTTTTGTTCTTATGCCGTGCCGGATGACGTAATGATCCGATATCCCAGATTAGATATACGCATTGTTGGCTTTAGCAAAAAAGCTTGATGCTGTTATCTAGAAAAATCATCCTACGATGATCTTTAGCATCAATTTCCATTTCTTCTTAGTTCGATATGGACATCGTGTGGATGATTATCCATCGACGTATCAGATCTAGAAAACTTGGGATTGCATGATATACACGTAGGTCAATAATATGCTTGCAATTATCACATCAAGAATATTCCCACAATCTTAGTCAAATTGTCAGTTGTCTTACCACAGTGCTTGACCGGTCAAGGGATACTGGATATCTCCTTGACCTGTTTCTCACCTCAAATCCAACCAGTTTTTCACAAAAGGTTATTTCTCTCCTCGACACATCTGTCCACTGTATTATCGCTGTTAACAGCAAACAAATGTACTCCACGCCGTCTGCGCCTTTTCATAGAGCAGTTTATGGATTCTCCAAAGCAGACTGGCATGGCTTCCACACATTTCTTCGCCAAGTTTGAGCAGAGAATTTGATTCTCAGCGAAAACGTCCACAAGTCGGCGCAAGAACTGACAGAGAGGTTTCAGATTGTTGGCCCACATTTCTCACCGGACTTTCCAAATGTAGCCCCACTCCCAACCTTCGTTTACAGCAGAATGTGCGGCTGCAAACCAACAGCGGGACTACCATTTTCAAGCGTGACAGTACCGCTGATAATCTTGAATTGTACAAGACCGCAACAAGAAATTGCAAGGAAACCAAGGAAACATCCTTAGCAGACAAAACCGAGCTTCTTTGCAAGGAATTTGCATTGGACGATGGAGGTCGAATTCCTCCTCCAATATCCACGCGCACCGATGAGACAATTAGCCCTCCTTCCGTCACTGTCCAAAACGTTGAAAATATCATCGCAGGTCTCGATGACTCTAACTAAGTCTAGTGGACCAGATGCATCCCGGTTTCGGTTTTCAAGTGCTTCTCACCTGAGCTTTCTCCATCTTTAGCCAAAACACTCCGAAGATGTGTATTCACCGGTGAGTTCCTCTCTTGTTGGAAAGTGGCTTCCGTGGTTGCGTAGTTGCAGTTCCAAAGGAAGGTTTTTTACTCATCTCTTCCATCTACTCATAGTTACCGGCATATCAGCCTGATTCAGATTGACAAGATATTTGAAGCAGTGGTGAACCAGCATGCTGCTGACTTCCTTGAAACTCAAAGTCTTCTATCAGAAGAAAAGTGCGGCTTCATGCACTCTGGATAAAACTGCAGATCTTCTTTCATATGTCACTGAACATGTGCGTCGCGCTCTCAAAAGACAAGGTGGGACGAGATCAGTTGCCATGGATATTTTTTTCTAGGCATTCGATAAAGTTTGCATCAGGTACTCCTTAGGATCCTTAGGTATGGAGTTGTTGATCAACTCCATAAACTTCTTGCGTCTTTCCTTTGTGACCGGCAGATATCTGTCGCCTTAGATGGCCAAAAGTCTTTCACCAAACCTGTTAATGCAGGAGTTACTCAAGGGTCAATTTTGGGACACAACTCTTTTTCTGCTGTACATCGATGGCCTCCCAGACTGCCTGCTGAATAAACTGGTGATGTATGCAGAAAACCCAACACTCTTCAATTCCAATGACGGGCTAACAGAGAACACTCAGCAGCGTCAGCGATTAAGCGACGTTCTTAATGAAGACCTACGTAGGGTCTCCGAATGGGACGCCAAAAAGGTTTGTTTCTTTCAATCCTCCAAAAACTCAAGAGTTTTCTGTGTGATGTCGAACAAGGAAAAAGACAATCGCGCGCGAGTAACGGTTTTTGTCCATACAATAGGGGACCGGGCAAAGGGAGATTTCTCCCTGCCGCAACGACGGCAATACAGTCAGGAGAGGCTTCGCTACAGCATCTCCCTGCCGCAACGACGGCGATGCATACAGTCAGGAAGGCTTCGCTACAAGCGGAGCCGAAATACGACAATGTATTCTGTCTCCGAAGTCTTTATCGCGCAAGAGCTGGCATATGAGAAGTAATACACAATAAGACATCCCCCCGTGAACTGAAGTTCACAAGAAAAATTAACATTTACTTCACAGGCAGTAATAGTCTTTTAGCCACACTGGCGGTCTCCTATCTCGTGATGGAACTATGTCATTTACACTTGATGATGGGAGTATTTCACCATCGACGGACGAAGCATCCTCTTCTTCTGGTGTCTCTGTCTCCGGCATAGGTAGAAAGGGTATCTGCCCTATGATGGGCACGTCTGTTTCTGTACAATGGCAAATAGGAAACTGCGCTGATCGAATATCTGATATGTGCCTAGGAATGCCATCAACATCAACACTCAAATCAGAATTTATAGCTGTAACTGTACCCTCTCCCCAACGAGCGCTACATCTATTGATTCTAGGTTTCACATATACAGCCTCACCAACAGCAAACTTGCACTTCGAAGACTTCTCAATCGTAACAATATCAGAAATTTCCGGTATTCGCCATTCATAATTACAAACACGCTGAGATGGAACAGATGATGGGTTACTGCCTTCTTTAGGAAGACTGTTATGCCAAAACGTCGCTTGTTCCGGGGACACTCCGCTTCTCGTCGCTGCTACCTTGATCGTCCGGTGAAAGCGTTCGATTATTCCGTTACCACTCGGGCGATAAGCGCACCTAAAAATTTGACGCACCTTCCACTTCTGACAAAGATTCGCTACAGCCGCTGACCTGAATGAAGCTGCGTTATCACATAAGAGTTCTGCCGGCGGTCCCCTCTCACGAAAAATCTCTTCTAGCAGTTTTACAATTGTACATGCGTCCTCTGTTCTCAATTTCCTGCAAATCGCGAATCTAGCCGGTCCGCAATCAATTAGTGTGAGATATAGACCATTATCATAATGCATTGTATCGCACGCCAACCTCCACCAAGTTCTTTTAACGCTTAATCCTCCTGTATCCCACTTTACGGGTGCAGGATCCACCGATGAGCATTCGGTACAATTTTTCACGATATCTGCTATCTCTTCTCTGGATGCTCTCAACCCCGCCTTACTAACCAAGTACTTGGTGCGGTCAATGCCGAAATGATGATGACTGTGTAACTCTCTTATTTTTTCCTTTGTATCATTTTCAACGGCAACGCATGCAAAATGTCTTGATTCTTTCTCCACTGCGTCTAACCACTGTTTATGAACACGTGTAAGTATGTCAGCCTTGTTTTGATGGGACGGTATCAATTCAGAGTGTATGTTTAAATCGTATTCATTGCACAGCTCCTTCAATAGGGACAACCTTCTGTCAACTAGCATTTCTGCCATGCCATGAGTCCTCGACCTGAATTCCCCTTTGATAGCCGATGTGAGCCAACTGTTCACAGTAGCCGAGTCCGTCATAACCTTGAAGTTACTAAGCTTCCACTTCAGAGCCAAGTTTACGCCCCGTATCACCGCATCTAGTTCTGCGACATTGATATGCATCTTGTCATCCTTTTTTCTGAGCCATCCCATGTCTTCAATTTGTTCCCCGTTAATTTCTAGCAAACATCCAATACCAATACTACTTGCGTCGCACCAAACCTTTACATCAGATTGTAACATATCTGTGCTGGCCTCCCAAATCCCTTTGACGGGATCATCGCCACATTGGACCCTCTTAATGGTTTCGCGCATCATGTTCTCTACAGTAGATCCAACAACATCGTTCCATGCCGTTCCTTTGCTATGCCGCTTCATGAATCCACATGCTACGCGCAGCCAACCAGCTACCGGGTAGTGGCCTACTAACTGACCACATATGGAGAAAAGTTGTCGTCTAGTTACGCTCTCATCATCATCGAGTATTGGCACGTCATTACCTCTAGTCCATCGTGCGGTTCCATTGTCGGAATAAAGTTGCAATCCAAGAACTCGAGCTTCACTCAGTTTCTCTGGCGGCTTTGTCTTCAAGCCGTATTTATTCAAATGCTCAATTACCTTCTCCACCGACACTACCTCTTCATCTACCATTATGTCATCGATGTAATGATCCGTTGCCTTTTCTATCTGTTTATCGAGAGATAAAACCCGGCGCAGTATAACCGACATAATTCTCGGAGCGCAATTTAACCCGAAGCCTAATCTTGTCAAGTAGAACAACTTGCCCTTGTACTTCACTGTTTGATAAGGCCACAATTCTGGGTTTACGTGCAATTGCAAATACGCTTTTCGAAGGTCCACCATTACGATTTTGCTACCTCTGTTTCTCCACCGTCGCAACGTCTGGTCACATACCGCTGCTTCAGCAGTGTGAGATGAAACGAATGCATTTAACTCTCTGAAATCTAGCACTGGACGCGTTTTCCCTTTAGTAGCCTGCTTAACAGCCATAAGAGGAATAATCGATACATTGGTTGTCTTGGACTTGTCATTTTCATCTACAGGTTGTAAAATTCCCTCTTCGATCCATTCAAGGATTTCAGCATCAAATTCTTCTTGAATGTCATTTGGAATTTTGTAGCAGCTGACCCTATTTTTCATCACTGGGGTTTCAGTCAATTTCCAGGAAACCTCCCAATTCGACCCATTAAATCTCGCTGAGAAGTCAATGTCCTCAATTTCCTCAATCAACTCGGCACTATTCTTTGTGGCGAGAAGCGCCAGTCTACTGTCTCCCTCCGAATAAGGAACTACCTCTCTTAGATCATGCTTCGGCATTTTTAACTTCACTAAGTCCGCTATAGATCCGAACCTCACTTTCCTCTCTGAGTCGATATGAACGCCTTTCAACTTTGTGACTATGTCTAACCCAATCAATATGTCGAAATCAGAGAGGATCTCTTTTAATACCAAGCACTCATTATGAACCGTGAAATCATCGACAATAATGGTCACCTCACACCTGCCCATCACACCAACCCGACTGCCATCTACCGCGACAATATTTCTATCTCCACACGAATCAACGCGCTCAACTGAATTACGATTAATTACCGTCTGAGTACATCCTGAGTCAACTAAGGCCCGCAGTTTCCTATTTCCCATTCTTACCATAATTGATGGAAGCGCCTCTCTATTCAATGGGAAGCCGCTGGCGCATACGATTTCCCTTGCTCGTTTCCCGTCGATGGCTTTGTGCAGTTTCTTGCCAGGTGCCCCAACTCTCCGCATCGCCAACAGGTTCGACTTTCTGCCTTGTGGCTACAATATTTAGCCAGATGAGCTCCGCTGCAGATGTAGCACTTTCTTTGCGTTGAGGATTGTACAGTTCTTTCGGCTATCTTGTTTGGGTTGGAATTGGCAAATCCAGCTGCTGCGTATGAATTACATTCCTTCGCCCACTGAGATCTTTGTGACAATAGGACGCGAGCCTGCTCACAGAGGGTTGCGATTTTGCAGGATGCCGAATTCGTCCCGGATCTTAATTGTAGCGATACGTCCATCGGCAAACCGACCACGAACGCATTGCGAATCAGTTCGTCTCCCGTGACACAAGCAAGCTTAGCCAATCTTCGTAGATCTGTTAGGTACACGTCGACTGCTTCACCAGGAGCCCATTTTCTGTTACGGAATTGGTCGTAGGCCTCAAAACGGTCCACCTCAAATGCTGTTCGTAACGCTTCTTCGATTTTCTCCGATGTCTCCTTGTCTTTTTCCTCCATTTCGTCGTACACCGAAAACGCTGAACCTTCCAGGTAAAGAGGAAGGAAAGTAGCCAGGTCAGCCACCTTCTTCATCTTGGCCACCAGCTTGGCTTTCTTGAGCCATGCGGACACATCGCCGTTGCCATCAAAGCACCGTATCATTGCTTTGAATTCGTCAGTCATAGCCGTGATAGCTTGTGATGTCGAACAAGGAAAAAGACAATCGCGCGCGAGTAACGGTTTTTGTCCATACAATAGGGGACCGGGCAAAGGGAGATTTCTCCCTGCCGCAACGACGGCAATACAGTCAGGAGAGGCTTCGCTACAGCATCTCCCTGCCGCAACGACGGCGATGCATACAGTCAGGAAGGCTTCGCTACAAGCGGAGCCGAAATACGACAATGTATTCTGTCTCCGAAGTCTTTATCGCGCAAGAGCTGGCATATGAGAAGTAATACACAATAAGACATTCTGCACTCACGACTTAAAGGAGATGATGATAATCATAGCATTAAGATGTCAGACAAAATGATCAGAGAACAAGGTTCCATCTCCTTCCTTGGATTGGTTACGAAAGACTTGTCATCGTAACCGTACATCCAGTCCATCAGCAAGCAGGCAGCTCAAAGCATTGGTACTCTCCATCGTGCCAGAAGCTGTCTTCAAACACAATCTGCTTACTTCAAGCATGGACAGCTAGAATAGATTTCTAGCTGTCCATGCTTCAAGTCAGCTATTCATCGTCTGATGGAGCACTGTTTGTTGCCTTCTATGGGCAGGCGCCCCTACAAACAGATCTTAACCTCCTCGAACGGGTTCAGAAACTTGTCAAGAATCTTATGGTTGGAAAACTCGCTAGCGAATTGCAGCCGCTCTCCGCTAGACGGGGTGTTGCTTCACTAAGTCTGGCATACATATATTGGTAGAAGCATCACGGCAGTAAATGAGTGCGTGCCGAAGCCTAAGAACTTAATTTCAAGCACACACAAAGCTAATGCTCTCACATGCTATCATGTGAGCTCAGAACACACACACTGTTAGTCGCTCGAAATCGATTTTGTAGTTTCCCCAGATCACTTTCCATGACCAATGCAATCTTGATATTTTCAAGAGGCATGCGAACAGGTTTCTGATGGGGACAATTTAATCAGATTAGAATATCTGCAATTTTGCTTTTTGTTTATTCAAAACAAGCAAATTTGCTATTTTTCATTGAGTTACCCCGTCAGTCATTCCACGTAGCTGCGCTAGGGGTGAAAATTATGTAAAAAATGCGATTGTTGTCATTGTTTGTGTGGCCTATGATAGCAACACATTTGTGATGTGCGGCCATACAGTCTATCAATACCGCTTTATGCATATCATTGCTGTACACACATTTAGCTAGATAAATATAAAATGCGTTCAATGTAGCCTTTCATGTAGCCTAATTCATATTAACATAATTTTGCTAGTGATTTGATTATAATAAAGATAATTCTACAAAATTTCATTGAAAGAAAAAATATTTACTCGAGAATAGCATATGAATGTACATATAGATATCACATTCAAATTCTAAAGAATTGATTATGTTGGAATAGTCAAACATTTTGTTGGACGTTTTTGTATTTTTGTGGAAAATACAGATGGAAACTTTGTATTGTATTTCAAAATACCTATCGCAATTATTTTTGTACTTTAAAATACAAAATTAATAAATCAGGAACTGATATCCATGCATTGCATTATTCATATAATTGTTATAATGTAATATAATATTATTGCAAGAATAATATTCATAACCTCATATTGAACAAAATTGAAGTGAAGAGAGCAGACCCTTCTGAATCACAAGAAAGTCTGAAACATCCGAAAATTCTTGCGAGTGCATTGAAATGTTTAGATGAAATTTTATTGTTGAAAATAAGTTATTATTTTCATGCTATTTTGATGAAATCTCTTTTTCCGATCTTTTGCTACCATAGGTTTTATCCCTGCAACATGCCAAGCATTTCGTCACACAACTATTTATCCATTCATAAAAGAAGTTGCATTCCTAGCTTCACAGTCAAACTGATGTGTCTAAGTTCATCGTAATTAATTCCAACGATAACAAATCAACAAGCTGAATATATATGTATACTAGTATTCCTACGCAAAGTAATTATTTACAAACCGCAATTACGGTTATTCACTGATGACAATTAATTGCTGACAATTTATCAATTTGGATTGTAAGTCTCCACGATAGATTTGCAAGCTCGGTCCATGCATGTAAAAAGTAGTGCAATGTAGTTCAGTAGATACCCTCTGAAACCGGCCACAGACTCACAGACAGAAAAATGTCCCGAAAAAAGCAATAAGACAGGGGAAATACTGACTATTAAAATATTTTTTCTTATAAGTTCCGATCAACTCGACTCATGTTTGCGTTGAAAATGATTGTTTATTGAAATGGAAGCATTTCTACAAATCAGTCATCTGTAATTTATCAATTGACATTGTCGCATTGCGAACTGACTTCTCTTTGAGTTCATTTTGTTGCCCGTCTAAGACATTGATCAAATAGCAATTCATGATTGTCGCATTGCGAACTGACTTCTCTTTGAGTTCATTTTGTTGCCCGTCTAAGACATTGATCAAATAGCAATTCATGAGATGCCTGCTTGCTTATTCTTACTCCTCGCTGTCTGTTGAGCCTAGGTTTGATGGTGCGACAGTTGGACTACGTCGATTTCAATTTGCATCGATCATCCTTAGGAGGTCCATGCCATTCTTGACTTTGTATGTGCTCACTTTTTTCTGACCGCCTTTGATGGTTGGATCCGGTATCTCGAGATCAATCACTCTCCTCGGTCATTTTCAGTTAGGTATTCTCTGAAAATGACCAAACCATCCCAAATGATTTTCGTAGATCACAAATCGAGCATCGTTCACAAAGTTTGACTGCACTTATCCATCGCATCATTGAAATTTTGCTGTTGGTGAGGCGTGCTAGATCTTCTGCTTTAATTTTCCATGTCTCTGACGTATACAACAATGCCCCGGCCGGTTACATGCCTGTAGACATCACCACGGCGTCTCAGAAAAAAAGAAGCACTAAAGAAATAAAAATGTGGTTATCCCCGCGCATGCATTGACACTTTCTTTTCTTCTAAAGTAAACAGTGGCTTAAAATCTTACATGACTTTGCGATAATGTATTGGGAAATAAAAATCTACCGAACCAATCGTTGAACTGCAATGATGTAATTATTTTGTTATTCACATACAGGATGCTGTTGATGCTTACAGATGCAGTACTGCTGTACAGGACTTCTCACTTTAAATTTAGTTAATGGATTTCTTTTCTAAATGTGTAAGTATTGCTAATTCTAAAGAGCATAGGCTGTATCCATTATCCCGTCACCAACAGATAGCGATTCCTATAATAAATTTATGTCATCCATCACCCTCTCCAACTTGCGTTTTGTATTGTTAACGAATGGAGCGCGAAAGTGAAAGTGGAATCAGCTGTACTTGAAATTTGAACTTGTAGATCAACACGTCAAGTAGTCAAGCAGTCAAATTTTGAAAGCAGCATGCCATTTTATGGGCCCTCTGTGAACTCCTATTTTATTTGTGAATTATTAACATCAGAAAATTGTAGATTAAATTCCTTTCTTGACTTTTAGAACTTGCTACGAGAAGAAATCAGAGAAAAAGTGAAATGGGGAGTTGATCGCTCATCCCCAAGTAATAAAATTCGGGATTTCATGGATTGGTCTAAATCTGTTCTCTTAGACATTCGACGTCAAACCACGATAATGAAGAATCCTCTTTTATTTATTATCACCAAAGGTTGGTAAGTACAATGTCAGAAAATGTCCCATTCGGATCTAATTTGAATATTGGTGACGTGTGTTACTTGCAGGCTCCTGTGGAATCAGTTAGTAGTGATCCTGAGCTTCATCATCAACGCATTGATGTTAGTTGGATATCAAGCTCCTGTGGAAGGTGCACTAAGTGATTCTTATTCAATCAATAAAACGATTCACTCAAACTTCTACAAGTGAGTACTGATAAATGCACTTGATGCATCAACGTTTAAGCTTCTAAGCTCGGATATCATCAACATTCTGCATGGATAAGCAGAGCACCTGCTTATAGTCTGTCAAATCTATCTGGAATTTATCAATCGTACCCACCAGTCTATCTATTAAATGTCTTCTGTCTGCCGTGATTTGTAATGTATAAATCACTCATGCTGCATAATAGCAGCAAGGAAGATTTGTTGGTATCAACTTTTGAATCCCGAATACAAATCGACATAGTAATTAATATCTGCATCAGTATTCAAAAGGATGAATCGGGGAACAATATGTACGTTGATCTACGATTTAGCTCTTAAAGGAACTATGAAGAATGTATCAAAAAGTATGGGTTACAAACAGAGTATATATGGTGCCTTTACATTAACATTTCTATCAATAATCATCTTTAATAGCTTCCTTTGTTCTCCAGTAGGAAGCCCGCTATAGATTTTTGCAGCAAATGATAGAACAGAATGACCACTTTCCATATCTAAATTATAATGAAATCAAGCCACAATATTCAAGGCCTCATCCAACCGTCATCAGGGAAATAATCTACTGAGGGATATTGTATCAAGAAGGAACTCCTGATCTTACATTTTGTTTTTAATAATAATGAGGCAATATTGTTATAGTTACACATTGCAACGATTCTCGAATGTGATTTGCTTTATATTAAATGATTTGTACTCATTTTATTTGTAAAAAGTTATCTATTTTTTTGTGAAGCAAAGTAATTTGCTATTGTGTCTATTTCATGTCGGTAAAGCAAACGGATAGGAGATTCCCCCTAAAGTCTTCGAAGCTGACACCAAGTTCCATGATGTGTCAATGTATACACAGCTCAGGTATCCTATCTCCGATGGCGTGTTTTCATTTTCTATGATAGATACATCATTGCTATACAAAGCATTGTAAAATTCAAACTAACTTTCAAGCATACATAAGTAAGGTTAGTAACAATGCTTTGAGGTTGGCAGGATCAAACCCTTACCACCACACATCAGTTGTCAAGGCAATAATAATAATCGCGCATGCTACCAGCCGCGCATCTTTTACATGGCAATGTGATCTATCGTGTATTTAATCTCATTGTTGTTAATTGCTTTCACGACATGGCTTAAGATGCTTTGGTGGACAATCGATCCCCGCTACTTGCCTTAATGTCGGCGGTCACAATTGTGACGTGTTATTTATTCATTGATTATTATTATTGCCTTGACAACTGATGTGTGGTGGTGAGGGTTTGATCCTGCCAATTGACAGAGTCGCGTAAGTGGCTCGTAGCTCAGTTGGTTAGAGCACAGGTCTAGTTAACCTTGGTCGTAGGTTCGAATCCTACCAGCCGCGCATCTTTTACATGGCAATCTGATCTATCGTGTATTTAATCTCATTGTTGTTAATGCACTGATTTCACTGCTGTATGCGCTCCAAGAATGCATAATGCCATTCATGTATTTCCTGCAACTATGATGATTATTATATACAATTGTCATAAAATATTTTTTGGAAACCGCAAATACTCAAAACTGAAAAATGTCAATTAAGTTTTGGTAAAATTATTTTTAGCCAGTCTTGCCCAAAACAGTTAGAGATTGTCATTGATGTAAGAGTGGAACATTGCCATAAGAGCAGCTGCGTCCCTTGTCCCCTATTTTGGGAGTTCGATCTTAGATTCACTTGCGGTCAGTTGTAAATTTGGCTTTCAACCTTCAGGAGGTTGACGATTCTTGCAAACGGCATTTTGTTTTTCAGACCCGCACCTATGTGGCAAGCTTATTACACAAAATTTGTGAAGTGGGTATCTTTGCTTGGATACGCTCACAATGCGTTTGCTCTACTTACTCTACTTTGTTTTTTAATCGCCAATCAACCTAAATTGCCAAATCTGCGATATTACTTTCTACGGATAAGGTTAGTATCATATTTGAATGTCCGTTCGAAATGTATGCAATTTTGTGTGTCTGTCTGCAATTTTGTACCCATGAGTACTTGAAGCTAAATCTTTCTGGAAGTATTCACGACAATATATGTCATTTATGGAGTTCAGAAGGTTTATCTTTAAAAGCAATAAAGATTATGAAATGTCACATAAACTGGTGTAAAAGACTGGAGAAATTGTATCAATCATGCTATCTTTTAGTCCTAAAAATCAATCTTGAACCCTTGCAAAGCATTGAATCATTATAAATCACCAGCTGAAGCCCCCTCTTATAGGCGGGATTGTTATCTCAATATAGGTTAATTGCAGTGGCGTTTTCTGCGTACCTGCGAGGCCTTCGGCGTATTCTGAAAAATTGTTTTCCAACAATTATTAAAATGAAAAGCGTCATCATTCATTTAAATTCGATAGCTTCTCGTGATAGCTGTGCACAGCTTTCCGTCTCAAAATCAGACGAACAAAATCAGAGTGAACAGTTTTGCAGCATGTGCTTGAATCACAGCTGTTTTCTTCGAACAATTAGACACACAAGCTAGTCGTGTGTTCAGACGAAGCACTGATGTTCAGACAGTGATAGAGAGTTGTGTGCGTGTGAGGCAGTAAGCGCACGCGCCCGCGCCAATATTGGCTTTCCCGATAGACATAATGCTTTGCCTTCTCCAATTTTTGCAATGAAATTCTCACAGATCTAATATTAGATCTCCTATTATTAGATCTGTGGAAATTCTACGCAATTCTTGATCGAGGCGCGGTACCCAAATATAGTTAGGGAAGCGTAACCCAATTCGCGATGTCGCTTGATTTTCGGGAAACGCTCGCTAATTGGTCAATAGCGTGCTTCGGCTTTCAGGTGTAAACATGAGAATCAACAGTGACTCGCGTCCCCCTCGGTCTCAGAGAAATAACCAAGTTAACATTCTGCAGAGCATCAGTCATGGGAAAAATTTGCCCTGCCTGCGGTTGTATGAACGGCTACTCAGCTGCCAAAATCGATGGAGATATATCATTACATTCATTTCCTTTGAATAACCCAGCTTTAATTTTCCGAGATTCAAGAAATAAAATAAAACTCTCCCTCAATTTATAGACGATTTTTATTTAACAAAATAAAGATCCCAGACGCGTTTCGTCACGGTGGACAGTCTCAAGGGTCCAAATTTCAGGCAGCATCATGACTTTTCTGATCTGTGGAATATTGGATCCATCGGTATTACAGATAGTCCAATTTCATCTGATGATGATACAGCGTTCGATAATTTTCAAGATACTGTTGATCTCCTTGAGACTGTCCACCGTGACGAAACGCGTCGAGATCTATAATTTGATTAATAAAAAATCGTCTCTAAATAGAGGGAGACTTATGTTTTATTTCTTGCATCGTGGAAAATTGAGTAAAGAACATCCCGTATAAGACAACGAAAATATCTGATCTGACCCAACTTTATTGAAAGAATGGGTGCACAGAACAAGTTCAAAGTCTGGGACATTTACACCATCGCACCTAACATTCGACACTCAATTATCCAAAAGAGGAGACATCTCGATCGGTTTCGCGTTTGTGTGAGCATACAGCTTCATTAGCACCCCATGAGGTGGCTTCCTTGTGCGAGAGATTGTAGTCACCGAGCACTGTCTTCATGAAAGACGGAGGAAGTTCAGTTCGTGACCGGTGGATTTCCTGCAATACAAGGCCGAAATTACTTGTAGTAATTCGACCTCGAAAAAAAGAGATGCCAATATCGACAATTACGCTGTTCAATCGTAAACAAATCTGTTCATTGAATATCCACAGGTGACGCCTTAATCGCAGAGAAGAAGAATGCTTCGTCCATTAAGTTGCCGCCAAGGCCTTTATGATAGAGGACTCCTTTTTATAGCGTAGATGAAGAGGGCAGCCATGTGGCTGTATTTATACATGCCATTGCGACATTCACATGTAGAGGAATTTGGGGACCCCTGCTCATCAAGTCCAACGTCACCCGTTAGGTCCGATCTTTCATTGACGCCTGTTCGTATCCAATGATGTCATAGTCAACTATTTTAAAGTCAATAATGTTTCCTGCTTCGTATGACAATTCACCTCGTTTAATAACTTTGGTGACGCAATGGAGTATACAGAAAATTTGTTCATGTAAGATTATCACAGTCTCAAAGGTAAGTGATTCTCACTGACTTGGCCGGGTGACTTTGTTTACGCCACTCATGCTGTCTTAGGGAATTAGGGAAAAACCGATAGCGAGCGGCATCGCGAATTGTTCCTGGCTTCGTTTAATGTGAGAGAGTAATGCATCTGACTCGAAAACCCAGATTCGGTAGAATTCCATAATTTGTTTCTACGTAATTGATGTGACGCAATGTTTAGTACTGCGTATGAGATCATAACCACGTCTTTCGTCCCAAGGGAATATACTGAATAGATGACAGTCGTCCAGCAAGGTAGGCCAACACCTGATATAAAATTGAAAGTACTCACAGAGAAAAAAATAAGAACTACACAAGACATCAAAATTTCAAACATGTGAGCGGCTGACCGGCCGTGAGAAACACAAGAAAATGTTGGCCTTGCCTCCTTTTTTCTCGAGAAAATGTGGTCTGGACAGAGAGGGGATATAGTGATCTCAGCTCCTTGAGTTAAGGCGGTTAAGCGACATGAGCAATCACTTCTCATGTGCACATTCACTTGACCTTAAAAATGTTCGGGAAATTGTTATCAAAAATTCAGCTTTTATGAAAATTAATGTTGTAACATAAAAGTGTTTGGTATAGAAATAGTATTCCAATGCTGAGTGAAGGCCTATGGTCATGGAGCATGCGACACCACTGGTTAATTGATAGAATACACTCCATGCGGAGTATATTGAAAAACAAAGCCGGAAATTTCGAACAGTTTTGATCAAAAAATGTAAAAGATAGTTCATAATACTTTTTCATATGTTTCTTGCTTTCCATCTTCTGCGTTGATGAACACCAAGTCCTTGCTTTCTGTTCTTGATGCGACAACATACGACATCCCATTTAAGAAAGCTGGCTTGGAAAGATGCATGCCAACCATACATCTTTATAATGCTTGACCATGAGTGAGACTTTTTAATGTAATTGTTGTTGCAAAGCATTGTCTAATAGGAAATTGGCCTCTTTTAAGAAAACGATTGCCTGGTCGAATGATGAAATGATAGCGACAATATCTGCAGGAATTATTTGACGGCAAAGCAGATCCAATTAAATAGCAAACTTGGCATTGAGCGCGAAAATTTAGGTTGAAACCCGGGTGATCTTATTTCTTCACATCCAAAGGACGTCATCTGAAAAGTACAGTAGTACTTCCAAATGCTACTCGTCGATAGCTCAGTTGATAGAGTGTTGGCCTAGAATGCTACATGTCAGTGGCTCAAATCCAACAAAACGCGCTTTCTATCTATAAAATTATCATTGCAGGTATCTTCCCCACTTCAAAATATAATGCTGACTATGGACTACTGATCTCGTGATATTAGCAGTTTGACTTGACAGTTAATGCTATGTTGTCTTGGGAGATGAAGCCATCAGATTGGATTACGAAGAATGATTAATTTAGTACTTGTGCCCAGTGGTTGTAGGGGCGATATCTCAGTAGGTACAGCGGTGGCCTAGAATGTCAAAGACAGTGACTCAAATCCACCGAGACACGGAATTATTTTCCGTCTTTGAAATTTAAAATGCTGGGAATATGGACTGCATTGATGTAATAACTGGCTAATTAATTCGGGCGGCTGTGGAAAGTCGTCAACTTTATGCTCGCCTAGACAACAGTACAACGAATCTTTGTCACACGGGAAAATTTCGTTGCCTGACAAACTGTACTTCCTGAGCCGCGAAATTTCCTATATGATATTGTAGTGTTATTGGCTTATCTAAATTTCGAGCAATCGTGGGTGCTTCATCTAAATCCTGAGCTGATATATTTCGCTTTACTTTCACAAACTGCTTGGGATATCATCCTATTTGTTTGGCATTTCCCAAAAATTACAAATCAGAAATATGATTTGATGATATCATTATTTCGGTGCGTATAATATCAATAAATGAGAAAATTCGCATGTCAAATCATTAAAATCTGAAGACGCAAGTGTTTCTTCTAAAATGTTTCAAAAAAGTATTGCACTGCTTTCAAAAGTTGCATTACGAATGCGTAGACAAATTATGTATTTCGAAAGTTTAATCAAGCAGTTTTCAGGAATTTTACAGTCGTCGTTTTCAACAGCTGTTTTTTGAATACCCACTGTAAAGTTAATATCATGACTATATTTTTTAAACAAATCTTTAATTATCATTTTTTCACAGTAAAAACTGAGTCTAAAACAATCATTGAATTTTTCTTGAAGATTGATTTATAATATTAGTGCCATTCCTGTCTGGTATTGTAGGAATTTTGGAAATAATACACCGGGGTTGTCAGCTATTTAAACAGATGATAAAAGATTTAAGAATAAACACATAGAATCATAATGCATATAGTAGGTCTCCTGAACTACGTGTACTGTACATGTACATGAATAGGCAACCTAGCATAAAGACTATACATGATTAGGATATTAAGATAATCTTGCAAAAAGGGTCCTGAGAAGGTAGTCGTGGAAACTTTAAAGGTTGATATTTTGCTCTAAATCACTTTCAGGCAGTAAGAGATATCCTTGTCATTGATTATATCATTTCGTGATTTGAATCTTTGAATATTGATATGGAATTGTTATGAATTACAGCTCCACAAAAATCATGCTGTAAAAGTCGTAAATATTTTTTTAATTTTGACAACTTTCTCATGTATTTTTGATAAATTTTTTCACATTAAAAGGATTAGCTCATTGACTCTTGGGCCTGCCACGTCAGAGATCAATTGCGTATAGTACTTGCAGTGTACTGCTGATGTTTTACGATCACGGCCAGAATTGCTCTAAACGAAGAATATGACAATAATTTCTAGAAATATTAAGTGAATTTGTAAAGAGAGACATAGATAGCATTTTAATTAAAGGAAATTAAATTAATCTTTCGACGCGCAGATAATAATTTGCTTTTAGTTTTTTTGGAATGAAGTATTTAAAATATTTACAATAAATGTATAAATCAAGGTTAAAATCTGATTGAGAAGGGCGGTTCTCCGAAATATATTTTAGAATAAACAAAAGCAAATAATTATCTGAGCGTCGAAAAATTAATTAAATTTTCTTTGATTAAAAAGAAAACAATTAATCTTCCCTTTGAGAGTAAAATTAAGAATGAATACTGACAAAACATAACATCAAGACAAATGTGCTCAGTTAATCGTTTTAGATCGTGAAGAGTCGGCCGATGTGAATAACCCATTTAACGAACATGATACGGAATAAAAGTGAATAAAAATTCAATATTTTCGCCGGCAAATTTTCTTGTAAATGATGACAGCTGAAGCTCAAAGATGTTTGTTAATATTTTGGCTAATCACGTCTACGGTGATTGAGGAGGATGTGATTCAGTTGGATTGGCCGCTCTATAGAAGAATGGACACAGACTGTGAGTTCTATAAAAGGCTTTTTTTAATTGGCATCTTCTTAGTTAACGAATCATATCATCTTAGTTTTTTATTGATTGAAAAAATACATACGAATCTACATAAATTAATGATGCAAAATTGCCTGTCGACTATAACTTAATTACAAAATGACCTTAATATCCTGAAAGAAACAATAAAAGGCGAAATCAGTGAAACAAAACTGAAAGAAATTAAGATGGGAATCCAGAATCGCATAGATCTTGGCCACCTACGTTGGCCCCCATGTGCAGCATGGATGAATCACATCATCTTTGTTCATAATTCTTATTCATGATGAAAATTTCTCTACGAGCAAATGGATGTTCATATTAACTTTATTCATTGAATTGTTGTTCACTTATTTCCACGACAGGAATTTATCATGCAATTATCATGGACAGTGACACATATAAAAAGATGTAAATTGAATGTCACTTTTCACCTTGCAAATTGTGCTGGTAGTCATTATTGCCATTGTTTTCAGAGAGAAATTATCAAGTGAATATGAAATTGATGAAGCAGAGTTTGCCGATCAAAATGCAAAGATGGTTACATTTTTCTTCTCATTCGCAAATTTTTACTACTTTGTAAGTGTTATTGATGAACTTCAGTCAAAACATGCGATAATAGATTTGTTGCGCAATTATTTAAAACATGTGGTACAAAGAAGAAGCAAGATAGAATTATAAACAGCAACTAATTTAATCAATCGACAAATTAAGTCTGATAATCATTCAGTAATCCTCTACTTTATGCCTTTAAAGCAATCATGCTACAATTATTATGTTCCATGAATTTTACATGGATAATAGACGAAGGTATATACGAGTAAAAGAGGAGTATCTTGTCCCTCTCCACACTGTGCCTAAACTGTGCTTCAGATTACATAATCGTCGTTTCTTCATTCACGAAGAATTTTTGACGACTTTATGAAAATTTATGAATCTCCCACGGCCTCTAGAAGCATGACCATAAAATTTTCTACAACCTGTATTCTCCTCGGCTTTTTTCTAAAAAAGTCACATCTCAAAAATCGATGATTTTTGAGACATCTTACATTAAATGAAGGCTGCACCACTTTTAGCATGATGATAGTCACCATGTTGCATATCATGATATAATATTATAACATAGCATAAGCACCTACATGTAGACTTAATGATAAGAATTTCATGACAACCGACACTCATAGACGGCGCTTATTAGATTGTTTACGTTCGCATGGTGGTAACCAATGCATCTGCAATTTTGTATTACTTCTGATTCCATGAACTCATGATTCTAATTGGATTGTATTTCTCATCTATTTGAACGATTTTCTGGGTACCAACAGACACTCTTATTGTCTATTACAGTTTAGCGGCATTTTTTGATGAAATTCACTGCAAAGACAAAGAAACAGGTAGCATAAAATACGCAGACGATATCACAGTAGTTATACTCACACATAAAAAATTACGATACTTTTACGATTTCGTTTACGACACTGATTCACTGATTCTTCATGCATAAATGAAATCTTAAAAGTATTGACCCTAGATTTTTCGAGTTGGTGTTGTGTCAATGACCTCTGTGGATATATATATATATATATTGTTGATGATGAATTTCGCCATTGGTCGGTAGAATAAATAAATAAAAAGAAAGACGAGGCCAATAAATAAGATCTTATTATGACAATATTTCGACTGTCTCTTTTACAAGTCTGATGGTAAAAAGAATTCTATCAACACATTCACAAAGTTTGAAAAAAAATTATACATCTATGGATTTTGGTTGAGCATTACATTCATAGCTGGTGAATTCACTTTGATGTAATATTTCTCTGCTGTCTTTCGTTCATAGCTGTTGGAAAAATTGTGTTGGAGCACTAATATTCTGAGCTTATCAGATGTTAAACAGATGGAGGCGTGCTCACTTTTGAAATGTTTATACACATTGCTTTCTTTCATAGTAAGATATTGATGTATTCTTCTTCTTATAGTACATTGAGATTCGCCAATATATTATTCATTACAAACGTTTCATTTTATTTGATAAACCGTATTTTTCATAAAGCAGATATTCTCGTTGTTACAATAGCAGTTGTTATGACACGGGAAATTATATGTCGTTCTTAATTGTCTCGAAATATTGTTAATCGATATTTAATTAATTAATGAATTAAATTAATAAATTAAATTAATAAATTAAAAAATTAATTAATCGAAATATTGTCATAATAAGATCTTATTTATTGGCCTCGTCTTTCTTTTTATTTATATATATACTCGTATATATGTGATATTTATACTATCCGACATCCTCCGAAATTTTAAGTTAGGACGCTCTACTCATTTCATGTTGAAATGTTAGTAAGGTATATGCGTATGTGTATATTAGTACGTTTATGTGTGCTTCCTAAGCTCGTCATTATCTGTCAAAAGGAAAACCCCATTAAGTTTGCACGTTTTGCGCACTTGCGTGCAAGAACATGTCTCCCAGTTTTTGTAAGTCTCCGTAAATGTTTGACAAGTCGACTGACTGGTACTGGCAATATGCATTATGATCATCTACATCGCTGATCCCAGATTATGTAGTTTTTCTTCTATTCTTGAATTCTCAATGTTCCTTTGTGTCGCGCTACAATAATGAAAACTCATTTGTCCTTGTGACTATAGCTCTAATGTCGCGGAGTGACTTCTTACATACCGTAGACAACTTTGTCTTGTTGCTATCCATTTATATTTTTGCAAGAGCACTGCTTTTATATCTTAAGTGTAGCAGTCATTGAAAATGCAGTCTTATTCATGAAAAATGTACTTCTATTATATTATTACCAATTGACACAGTCGCATGTAAGTGGCTCGTATTTCAGTTGGTAGAGCAGATGTCTAGTTAACATGGGGTCGCTGGATTCGAATCCTACCAGCATTGCATCTTTTGCATGGCAATTTGATCAATCATATATATCATTTCATTTTATTGTTAAAAAATATTTTTTAGCAAAAGCAGATTTTTATAATTATTAACTAGAAAATTTTCTTTCTCTAAAATGCGGTATCTTATTTCAAACTAGTAATACCTATGTTTTATGTGGATATTTTGAAATGAAGTGCATATACTTGTACACGGTTATTTTGAGGAAATCAAGTGCACAACATAACTGCCTATTTATAACAGCTGCCTTATGTTGTAGGTATTTTTTGGTTTGTCGATTGCTGGACACTTTCACAGTCATTATTGGTACGCATTCCATCTGTTAAACATCGTCAACAACAACCAGTTGTTACAAGGGGTAATCCAAGCCGTCACACAAAATGGTGCGGAATGAGTATGATCCATTCAAATATTACTTTATTGTCTCTGTTATGTATGACAGTTATTAACACGTCATAAATTAAATTACTGAATTTCTAATTCTTTTCGCTAAATTTCTATGAATTATTTTTTATTATTATGATATTTTTGAAAATATTGCTATTCATTATTGCTATCATTTTGAGCATTTTGATCCACATTTGACCACATGCTCGCATGCATTGCCGACCAGAAATATGATAATAACACACGCACATCATGAGAAATGACATTGAGACATTCCATGTGAAAAATTATGGCTCTAGTCTTTTACCGTATCTAGTCTAGTATTTCACCGTATTAAGCGAAAATACAAAAAATTTTACTTTAACCAAAGACTGCATCTGCGTCCCATTGGTTCAACATGTGTTTTTCTTTGATCGTGGCTGATAAGAAGAGGAACCAGGTAGAACTCGGCAGACGCGCAGATTCACAGTACGCATAGGTTGCACATCATACTGTGAAAGCCTAATTTTCGACCTCTTTCCCTACAGAAACTCGTTCTGGCTGCTGGACTAAGTGATGTAACACATCTGATCAACTTGCAATTGATAGCCTATTGTTCGATGGAGTGCGTCATCTGACCAACAGCACAATACACGAATTTTCCTCTTTAGAAAGCGAAGACATGACGAGTTGATTGTCTTCCTCTCTGACCGTGCACAAAGAACTGAGATACATACATGCCCTATCCTGCTCACTTTTCATTCCAGGCAGATCATTAGTTTGGGTTGGCATCCTCGGAATTGTCATAATCTACATCTATGCCATTGTTGCATTCGCATATTTCCGTACTGGATTCTCTCCACAATCATTTATGTACTGCGATACATTATGGCATTGCTTCGTCACAGTTCTGAGATTTGGCCTTCTTGGAGATTTATTTGGAGTAAGTTTTTGATTCCATTTTTAGAATGAATTAGCGGATGTTGTGTTCTTGAACTATTTTGTATCGGCAATGCTCTAATTGAATAGAACGACGAAAAATCTATCTTTTTTTGTTAGAAAAGGAAGATTCTGATTGAGTTGATGGTTTCAACTTTAATAACTTCAATGTATATTGGGGTTCAATATTTTCCAGAATCGGTACGGTACCTACCGTATCCGACTCCAATTTGCAGGAACCGGTTCTGATGCCGATGTTCTAAAGGAAAGAAAGAATGTTTCAGATAGATATCACGTGGAATATCTGGCCAATAAGGTGCTGTATTTTGTTTTCGTCGACCTCGAAAAGGCCTTTGATTGGGTTCCTAGGGGTTAGTCAGTAAAATTTCCTTGGTAATCAATTTGATCTCTTTTTAAGTTAAATATTTTACGATTCCTATCAGATAAATTTTTTCCTAATTAATATCTAGCAAGTTTCATGCTACTTAAAAATTAGAATCTCAAGCATCGAATAGATGGTTTGTGAAAACAGAAAGAATTTGCAAAGATTTACTTTCTAAAAAATTGATCAGGCATTGTCTAGGCCCTAGGAACATGATCTCAGCAATAATAGAGTACTTTGATACAAAACTTATCACTGCATGCTGACACGGTTTAGTTGCCACTCGACCATATGATGATATATAACCTAGCCTACTATGTAAATACAACAGTCGAGTCAAATTTCTTATAGACATTTTCTATTGTATTATAGCCTTCCGAAAATAGCTGTTTTAAACAACTTTTTCGAAGTTAAAATAGTTAACTTGATAGTCATCTTCAAAAATCTCAAATCATTAACTGTAAATATAGCTGTACATTATATCCATAAGTAGAACTGATTATTCGATGCAAATGCAACACAATCATGATGACCTCCACTGAAACGGAAGTTAAAGTCGACTGAGACGTGCAGAACGAGTGTATGACTTCTCCTAATGAAATACCGAGGGAAGACATGACATTTTTTATAATGAACAATCATCTAGTCAAAACACGAGCATTTCACGGATGCAGCGTTTTTCATCAGTTCAGATATTGGCCGACTTCCGAGCAATCAGATTCAGCTTCTCAAATTTGCGAATGTCATTTTGAGACAAATCACAAATTTGTGGCCAGAACGCAACAATATGACAATAAACAAACTGATACGAACTTGTCAAACCACTAGGTGTTGACATGAAGTTTCTTTTTCAAAAGTCATTTTTCTGCCGCATTTCTCACGATGAGACTAGGATGATTGAACAATTGCAATTTTCAATTAAATGTTCCGAGATAGAAATATTGCAATTTTGAACACAAGTGTTTCTTGTCACACACAGTTTAAAAACTGACTTTACAGTTTAAGAAATCATGCATGCTTTTGCTTAGAATTGCCATTCATCTTTCAGTCTATGGTGCCGCTTGACGAAGAACGTTCATTTGGTCGATATTCCTTGATGTTAATCTATCACATCACTTTCTTCATCTTTATCTCTACTATTGGCCTCAATATTATTTTCGGCATCATCGTCGATACCTTCTCTGAATTGAGAGACTTAAAGGTAATATTTCTTATCATTTTTCCTGAATTTTCAAATTTTACTGAATTGAAGCATTTCGCTTTTTCAGTGGACTACCGAGGCTGACATGAATGAAACTTGCTTCATATGTTCAAAAAATAGCTATGATTTTGAACAATGTGGAGTTGGCTTTGACCATCACGTTCAGTTTGAACACAATATGTGGGCATATATTTTCTTCTTCATTCATTTACAAGATACAAAATCCAATGATTACACAGCTCTCGATCTTCATGTTGCTACACTGGTGAGTTCAAATTTGAATAGTGGAATAGAAGTGAAGTGGATTGAAGTGAAATAGCAAAGATAAAACAAGAAAGAACCATAACTAGAATGAGTTATACAAGTACAACAAAGCTGATAACAAAATCAAAACAATTTATAACTGCGAGGATGTTTGAGAGATTTTGTAAAGACCAAGCTGCGTTTGCAGCCGAGGCTTTAGTCATTGCTGTCCGAATTTAAGCATGTTCACACTGTAACATGATTATATGGTAAATACATTTCGGTCATGCATGTATAGAGAGTACACAATACACAGACATCATATTACAGATATCGCCACCTATCAGGCTACTTCTTAACCATTGAATTAATGGCTAAGCAAATTCTTGCCTTCACGTCAAAGACACCTGTGACTTGGGATGCCAGTCACGGGATCCAGGAATTAAGTCACGAGACTGGAGGGTCAAAATGCCGGGATTGTGATTCTAGCAAAATAGCAGAATTCTGTGTACAGCAATAAAAAATTGACAAAAATTTACGCCCATCATATCCTTGCTTATAATTTCACACTTTAATTATCTATGGATATAATCGTCAACAAAGACATGGTCTATTATCGTCAACGTTGCATTTTCAGTGACTGACGACTTACTTACTCATGCTCCTCGTCTTCCCAGGATTAAGGGTCGGACACTTGGGTTGTGTCGGTTGTCGCTTGGATGTACGCGTCTTCTCGTTAAGGGTCCATTTTAGGGCTGTGAGGGCATTAAAATTTCTAGTTCGGGTAGCACGAACAAGTGCTCCATTCGGGTATCGGGTAGCGGGCAACGGGTGGCCAAAAATCTCTGGTATCTCGGCTACCCTCACAGCCCTGATCAAAAACCTGCCGTGCTGAAAAATACAATGGAGAGTTTACGTTTATCGCTGTCTTGGTGGGGCTTCTTTTGACAAGCATTTCCTCCGCAGATCGGGGAAAATGCTTGCTGGAAATATTTCTTTACCTCTCTGACTCGACCCGACTTTGACCGAATATGATGCGAAATAACTCAGGAAAGTTTTGGCTTGTTTTGGTTATTTTTGGAATAATTATCCGCTGCAAGTGATCAAACCAGCGCAAGCGATTTTGACGCAGGACTGATTCTATGTCATGTAGATGTAACGTGTCTCTCAGTTCAATTATGGATCGATGTTCACATAGCTTGATGGAACACATCCATCGGATCACAGTGCTTTCATTTCTCACCAGGCGAGTAAGATCATCAACTTTTACGGGACATGTCTCCGACGCTTGCAGCAATACACTCCTGATACAGGTAGTAGGTCATGGAAGTTCTTCCAGGCGCATCGCACACGAGACTTTTTAATAGATAGTCATGAATTGAACTCGAGTTTGTCATTTGATAAAGCTACAATTGACAGATATGACTAATTAAGGGATGAATTTATTGTATATATTGTTATACAGCATATCTATTATTATTATGGCGAAATATATACCGGGATTAGGACTCCAGATAATCCCAGGATTGAGATCTTTAAGATGAGAGTTAGTCACTAAAAGACTTATTCATATTAGGCCTATCAGCTTCTGGTTAAAACTCAATCGGGATTGAGATGTTCTGGCAGAATTCTTTATATTTGCCCACAGTTGTTATTCTTGTCATCAGTTTACGAGTAATTTGTGGCGAAAAAGCATATCTAGGATTCTTCGGAATTTATGAGTATAGAGCCACCGGAGAAATTTTGATAATCCTACTTTGACTGTATCTGCAGCTACTATGCTTTTATTTTGCCAATCTTGATCCTAGGTGAGCTTGCAATCCCGAATCAACGAATTTCAGCTCAAAGTCAGATTTTTCACTCAAATGTATGTGTGATATAAGCATACCGGTATGTCCAGCTGTCTTGTGTGGGTCGCAATGACAGTTTGTTTATAAAAAGAAATACTTGCTATACATAACTATTTTTCATCTTGCAGTTAAAAGAGGATAAATACGATTTCTTTCCTTTGAATCAAGCATTATGCTTGTCTACGAAAGAAGAAGACCCATCTGAGTCAAAGCTGGACGACCTACTTAAACATGTTGAAGAACTTGTCCGGCATCAAAAAGCACAAGTAAGTTAATTACTTAACATGAAATTCATCTTGTCCATCATTTTCTCGGCAGTTATGTTGATGCTGGGAGATAAACTAGGCTTGCTAATATTAGAAATGAATGCGACATTAGAAATGAAGGTACTTCTATTCTTCCTCCCCCTCATTTTCCAATTTTTTCAAATTCATCAAATCTCGTTAAACTTAGTCACATTGGATCTAGAATAGACTTGATTTGTCACTGATTGATAGTCCCCCCCACATTTCTGAGTGATAGTACAACACCACTGAGAAGTCTTGCTTGAGCCGTGGGATGAAGGATTGGTGCCTTGGATACTCAGCTAGAATACAAGATGCAGTTGTGATCATGAACTTCGTGAGATTGTTGTCTACAGTGACACTGAACGACACAGCAAGTGCTGAAATTTTCTATAAACCAGAGGAATTTTACACACTCAACGCTTTTGCGACGGTAGTGAGACTGATACTCAATGGTGAGACTGCACTTGCGAGCAAGAGAAGCTCGTTGACGATGCAACACTCGCGGGGGTCTACAACAGAAATTTGGGGGGAGGAAGAAGAGAAGTACCGAAAAAAGGATGCTTCCTCATATGGCAAATGCATCTAACTGAAGCATTTCAACCACGAGATTCTGTGCCATGCCACGACACAAAGGTGACGAAAAACTGCTTCTCTGAAAGCCACGTGGCACTCCTGTCAGAATGACCGCTGTAGCCTACTCTCCTGGCCTCGATGGTATTCATAACTGATGACCTCATTTGAAAGACAAAGAGGCAGCTCACTTCTGAACGTCCGAAATTGATCAGATGAACGTTGCCAGGAAATCACAGCAGAATGATGCCGAAACCCTATTTTAGTGCACCTGACAGAGTGGAAACAGTCCCGGAAAGCAAGGAATATCCGACAAAATTTTGAATGTACAGTCACTAAATCAATAAAGTACTAAAGTACATCGTCGTTACCCGACTCTAACCACGTAGCTACAAAATCTGGATTTTTAGGAGACACAAAAAAACCGTTTTTTTGAATGGACAAGAGCAAAATTAAGGCTGTTAACCTCAGACAATAAATGCGTTGACAGTCTGTTTCTGATTCGGATAACAAAATCTGCACAGTAGTTTTCGAAGTGGTTCCCTTGTAGACACGCTATTATCACCCAATTTTTTTGTCCGACTCTAACCGCCCAACTACTAAATCTGGATTTTTCAGGGGACACAGAAAACCGTTTTCTGAATGGACAAGAGCCAAATTAAAGCCGATAACTTCAGACGGTGCATAAGTTGACAGTCTGATTTGAAATAATACAGATGGGCTGGACATTTTTTTTACTATGGTAGGAGCCCAAAAACGTTTGATGATCAGCTCAATATCGGTATTTGCCCGAGTACCTTCACAATACGACGTCCTGCATTCTCAAAGGCCTAAAAAAGAGTCAGTCCCATTGAGTTTTTTGTCAGGCTCTTGAGAATGCAGGACGTCATGTTGTGAAAGTACTCGAGCAAATATAGCTACTGAGCTGAGCTGACCATCAAAAGTTTTTGGCCTCTTACCACAGTTACAGAAAACAGTCTGATTTGTCGGACAACAGAAGCTGCTCAGTGGTTTTCGAAATGGTCCCTTTTGTAGATACAGGATTATCACCAAATTTTTTGTCCGATAGTTACGCGATTAGGGAACTATCAATACATTATCGCCCCACTTTATGGCCTTTCTCTGTCTGGTAAACACATGATCCATACGTGACCATACAAGGTTATTCAAAAGTTACACTGAAAGTTTGAATTGAAAATTCTATACTCATGATGATGACAGCAACCGATCAAATGAACATTAAGACAGACCACTTTTTCTTGCCACATACTAAGGTTTTATGATTCCCCATTTTTCTTTGTGCCAGTTAAAATAAGAATTCCCTTTCATCTTTCACAAAATACAGTGCATTTATCGAAAGGCAAAGAAATACAGCCGAGGACTTTTGAATTTCAGTGATTGACTTCTTGCTAGGCCTACTCCACATACTATTAATAATAAACTGATAGTTGGCTTGCCAATTGGCGGAGGATCATACACGGGATGACACGACACAAGAGTAAACTTAAATTGAGGTATCCTCTAATCTTTGAACTTGCTGTCCAAAATGCTATTACAAAAGGAAATAAAGTCACTAATAAAACTATTTTTACGACATATTAGTGGCTATTATAGACCTGCGTTTTCAAATATCTAACAAATAACGGCCTATTATTGATTAGTGATACTACTGCCTTAGTTTGGTCGCTCTTTGGTTTTGAACGAGATTGACATATACGGATAACCTGTCACTATGGTATAACACGAAAATTCCGCAAAGTAAAAATTGCGGAAATAAATAAATAATAATAAAACAACATCAAATGTAATAAATAATAAAAGAATAAATAAATTATTTATGCATAAATAGACAAAAACCGCTCGATTGGTAATATACAACATAGAACAAAAAGATCATGTGAGAGAATGTAGTATAAATATTCTAATTCTGCTCATGAAGTATGAATAATTTTCAGTAAGGTATATAGTCGAATTTTTGGTTTTCAACTTATTTTGCATATCAGTCCAAAAGATCCCACGCTGTAATGTTCTGAATGTACGTACATAACGAACTATGTCTCCATGCTTGATAAAATAATAATAAAGATGCTACAACCCGAATTCAGTTATGGTGCTTAAAAAATAAAATTCAGCCGGCTTAATAGTGCACCAATTATATAATGTACATCGTTTCACGGAATAATTGCTTCGTTTATTTTCATTTAATTTTGTCAACTTTTGATAGCAGATAAAGGCCTTGGGTATGCACCAAATATGATAGAGTTGTCCATCTCATCGTGATACTTCTTCCAACTGAATCGATGCTACGACTTCATCGAACATCGGAACTTTCAAGAAAACATTTCTGAATGGACACTTGTTTGTGGCGCATTCATGGTTAGGGTAAGTGAGAAGATTCCGACAGTAGGTACTCTCCTTGCCTTTCTGTCGACCCGTTGTCTTCTATGAGACGGGTGACCTCGCCGGAGTCTGAATGAGATCCAACCGAAGATTGAGGTGACTATCATCGCCTTCCTTGGACAACCAGCGACCAGTAGCCATCGATAGGGCTAGGATGGTTCTGTACTTGATGGCGCCCACAACCCGCCAGATTACCGCTGTTCTTGGTGTTAACCAGGGGGGACCACGAGAAAGTAACAGTCGGCACATGGTTCCCTAGTTGTTTTTAACCCAATTATACTTCCCTCTTTGTATTCCCGTTATGAAAATTGTCCGTTTTCCTTATTTTGGAAGTCTGCCGTTTGGAATCCTACAAGCCGCACATCTTTTGCATGGCAATTTGATCTATTGTTTATTTAATTTCATTGTTGTTAATTGCATTCACGACATGGCTTAAGATGCTTTGGTGGACAATCGATCCCCGCTACTTGCCTTAATGTCGGCGGTCATAATTGTGACGTGTTATTTATCCATTGATTATTATTGCCTTGACAACTGATGTGTGGTTGTGAGGGTTTGATCCTGCCAATTGACAGAGTCGCGTAAGTGGCTCGTAGCTCGGTTGGTTAGAGCACAGGTCTAGTTAACCTTGGTCGTAGGTTCGAATCCTACCAGCCGCACATCTTTTGCATGGCAATGTGATCTATTGTTTATTTAATTTCATTGTTGATAGTTACTATTTTTTCTGTTTATTTTATAATCATGTTTCTGACTAACGGGAAAATACCGTTGTATTCATATTATTTCTTTGTTAAATATACTTTAACTAGCTATAGAGGATTCGGTTGTCGTTCCCCAAAGCATGAGATATAAAGCAGATGTCTTCACATAAATAATACTATTATGTCATTACTTTCAATGAAAAATGTCTTTCTACACATTTTCACTCTCACGAACGAACAAGAAAGATTCATATGCAAACAAGAGAATAAAAAGAAATGTATATTTTCACATCACTGAGCAACAAAATGTAAAACAGGAAATAGCCTACTGATCCAAGAGCTCTGAAATTTCTAACTTCATAATGCAACAAATAGTTAAAAATAATAAATAGTTTAAAATAATGATTTGTCCGTATCTCAAGTTCACTATTCATTACAAGAACATCTTCACCAATGCTAGCACGAACTAAATGTACGTATTATGGATCAAATTTTATCACAGAAGATTAGAAAGATGGCAAGTTGGAAAGCACCAGGTCCAGATATGGTACAAGTGGGGTGGCTGAAGAGGCTGAATGCAGTACATGGAAGACTGGCAGATCAGTTCAATGACCTTCTGCAGAGACCAGCCACAATCCCTGGTTGGCTAGTAAAAGGAAGAACAACACTCATTCTGAAAGACCCGAGCAAAGGACATTCACTGGACAATTACCGACCAATCACGTGCTTGCCCACGATCTGGAAAGTGATGTCTGGAATACTGGCAGACACGATGTCGAAGCATGTGACTGATGCAGGTATTCTTGCCCATGAACAAAAGGGAGCCAGAACAAGGTGTAGAGGCACAAAGGACCAACTATTAATCGACAAAGCAATAACAAATGAAAGCAAGAGATACAGGAAGAACTTATCAATGGCCTGGATAGATTACAAGAAAACATTTGATTCAATACCCCATTCATGGATCCTCGAAACCATGTCAATGTATAAAATAAACAATCAGTTACAGGAGTTAATTCGGCAATCAATGAAGTATTGAAAAACAATGCTGATTCATGAAAAGAAGCCGATTGGAGAAATTCCCATTCAATCAGGAATCTTCCAAGGAGATGCATTATCACCCATAATATTCTGCGTGGCACTCAACCCATTGAGTCAAATCCTTCACAAGAGCAATATGGGTTACACAATGCGAACGGGTGAGAAATTGAACCATCTACTATATATGGATGATCTAAAGTTGTATGCCAAGACAGAAGACCAAGTAAATTCCTTGATTCACACAACAAGAATATTCAGTAATGACATCGGCATGGAATTTGGCATATCGAAATGTGCAAGACTCATCATAAAGCGAGGAGAAGTAAAAGAGACAGAAGGACTTGCATTAGATCTCGGAACAATAGATGATGCGAAAGAAGAAGGATACAAGTACCTAGGGATTCTCCAACATCAAACTAACAAGGAAGAACTGGTGAAGAAGCAGGTGACGAAAGAATACTTCAGAAGAGTCAGGAAAATAATGAAGTCGAGGCTATATGGATACAATAAAATCCGAGCCATCAACACATATGCGACACCAGTAATACGATACTCCGGTGCAATAATAAAGTGGAACACAACTGACATACAGCAAATTGATGGTAGAACAAGGAAGATGATGACAATACACAGGGCGCTTCACCCCAAAGCCGTCGTCGATAGACTATACCTACCAAGGAGGATGGGAGGCTGCGGCTTGATTAAAATAGATAATGTCATCAACGAAGAGAAGCGCAGTCTTTCACACTATGTGTACAGCACGATCGCTGACCCCCTAATCGTTGCAACAAGGGAGTGTGGAGTCTGCGAGAAGTATCAAGAAGGCATCAAATCATGGAAGGTCAAGACAATTCAAGACAGGAAGAACAGATGGCAACAGAAAGCGCTACATGGTCAATATCCGAGGCAAATGAAGGATATCACGACAGAAAGAAATATATATGGCTGGATGACCCAAGTTACTCTAAAAGCAGAGACTGAAGCACTGATCATGGCCGCTCAGGATCAAGCACTAACAACAAAGGCACACAAGAAGTACATAATGAAGACAACAGCAAATGCAAAATGCAGAAGGTGCCACGAAAAAGATGAAACTGTAGCCCACATTGTGTCAGCATGCAGTCAGATGGCTCCAACTGAGTATACAAGCAGACATAACAGCGTCGCAAGAATAGTGTACCAGAATATATGCCAACACTACACCATCAAAACAGAGAGAGATTACTGGAAACACAACCCACAGAAGGTTACTGAGAATACGAAAGTCAAGATACTCTGGGATTTCGGAATTCGGACGGATAAAAGAATAAACGCGAACCGGCCTGATATCACAATAGTTGACAAAAATAAGAAAGAAGTGAAGCTAATAGATATCTCAATCCCTGAAGATAGAAACATTAAGAAGAAAGAGCAAGAGAAGATTCAAAAGTACCAAGACCTCAAAATCGAAGTTCAAAGACTATGGAAAGCAAGAACAGAAGTTGTACCAGTTGTCATCGGCGCGCTTGGAGCAACAACACAGAAGTTGAAAGACTACCTCCACAGGCTACCGGGCAATCATGACATTCGCAAGCTACAGAAAGCAGCGCTTCTCGGAAGTGCACATATCCTCCGCACGCACCTAGGCCTCCCAGAGACTTGGTAAGTCTCCGAGAATAGGGCTGTAAAAAGTCACCGACCATAAGTGTCGAGAGTAAAAAAAAAAAAACAAGAACATCTTCACCAATGCTAGCACGAACTAAATGTACGTATTATGGATCAAATTTTACTGTGCGTAGGAAGCCCGCAGCTACGAAACTCGAGACTTGTGGACAGATTGATGTTGTGCCAAATATTTGATATTAATTCGTTATAGTTGATATTGATATATTTGATAGTGAAAAAGTTAGCAAAGCTTTTAACGTATCAAAATATTGCACGTTTAAAAATATTCAAATATTCAATACACAAAGTCAAAACTTAAGGTGCAAAATATACATTCACAAAAACCTAAATATTTCAAAAACACAAATCTATACAAATAATTTATCTATGCTAAACAAATGATGAAAATATTATTTTAACTATTTTCTGTTCATCTAGCATACAAACAAGGTGCTAATGCGGTTCAAGACAAGATAATTAATGTAAAAATGCAGAAGTAGCCGTTTTACTGATTCAATTGATGAACAATTGAATTTCGTAATGAATTGTGAATTATAACATGAAATTTTGTCACATGTTTGTGTATAAGTTTTCACGAAACCTCTTATTTTGCTGAACATTATAATTTTCCATTTTAGGACATAGAGAGAAAGCGCTTTGAGGAGACGATGAGACAAAAGAAGTGGCAGAAGCGCTTCAAGACCTATAGAAGCAGTGAATCTATCGATCACGATGAATTTAGTTGTGGAAATCTGAGCCATGCAAGCAGGCAAATTACATCGAAATTACCTTCGAAGCCAAGTGAAAAGGCACAGCCGCCTCCTGCATATCACAGCGGAAGTGACGACTCTGATTACGAAGTCACAATTGACATGGTAAACCTATCCATGAACATGAATAGGAAATTAGCGAGTGAAGGAAGATATATACTTATATTGATTGTGACTTTACTAGCGAATAGTTATGATCATTAACATCTTGGTATTTTGTTAATCGAGTTGATTTGAATTAGAACTATATGATCCACTAAATCAGCATGTAAATCATCATGAATATAACCTGTAGCTAAACATGTTTATGAAAACTTACGTAAACAAAGAAATCTAATTGGGAATTATGCATATTCTGAAATAGAAATGAATTTACTGTCTCAACTACACAGGTCATGTAGACAAGCAAATAGTAATTTCGATGGAAAATATAGGCCCCAATCTATGAGATGTAGTAGTCATTGGTCTATTCGTCACCCGGATATTTCGTCACATCCACTCAATTCGTCTCTCAAAATATTTCGTTCCGAAAATCCTATCTATTACTCATATTTAGCAACGCTTAATGCTATTGAGAATAAAGGCAATACAAAACAAACGTTTCATCATCCAATCGCGAGGCCTTTCGACCGACTCTATTCATGCGATTACGTCGGAGAACAAGAGCAAACAAGAAAAGGACATTATGTACTTTATATACATTATATAAATTTTGCAACAACTTGAAAATCCATTAAATTTGATAGATTCAACTAATATTTGCAGCTTTCGGAATACAATGATCATTTTATGCTCAATAACTCATCAACAACATCACAACTTCTTAAAACGCAAATTTTTAAGCTGTCTAAATGAATGTTATGTCAAATGCATGTTATCGAGGCAATGTAGTTGACCAGGTGACGGGAGATCATCTTTCTGAGAAAGTTATACAAGGTAATTGAAACTCCCCTTTTCAGTTTAGGCCAATATAATCCAGTTAAAGTTAAAAGTATGGCAGACAGGCCTTCAGCGTCCAGTGCCTTCGACGGTCGATGTTTGGAGGCCATCCAAACATCGACTGTTGAGGGCGCTGGACGACGATATAAAAAAAAACCATAAACTGATATTCATGGTTCAGGTTAAGCGTATGTTACTCGTACAAATCTGTAGATTTTTAATAATTTTTTGGCTCATTTATGGGAGAGATCTGCCTACAGCTTACACTTTTAGCAGAGCATACTATTTAAAGTAGTGTACTAGGCATCGTTTGTGCACATGTGCATTACATTGTACAATGTACTGTTTAACTAAAGTCATGTATTAGATCACAACATTTCGCTGCATACACATGTTAAACAGTGAGGCGTGACAATGAGCAAATCTAGTATACCGTGGGCTAGTTATCCGCACTGATTCCACACCATTAAAAGGATGATAGATCGTCCTATACTGAAATATACAATGATTGTGATATTCCGGTACCACTCTCTGTCAACTTTCGTTTATAAAAACTCATGCGAGGATGGGAAGTTCATTTTTTAAAAATGAATCAAATCATAAGACGTTTCAGTCGTCAACTGCGTCCATTATCACTTGTAGGCTCAAATGATAGTCTAGCGGCTCCGATTACAAAAATCAACAGAAAAGGAGAGAAGCTCATGACTTTGCATTTCATGTCACTTTTCAGCTTTAGCATTATACAAGTATTTTAATATTATGTCTGAATATCACTACACACACTAGTTAGCAATAATGTTAATAAAAATGATGAACAGTTATCTTAATTCGAAATCCATTTATGGAAATCACTTTTGATAGCAAGTGAAGTTCAAATGCTATCCCATCGAGCCAAACCCAATCCGAAATCGTCAGAATCGCACTGGCATACTTGTCATTTATGCCTTGCTTTTCTTTTGGATGTGCATGTATTTCTAGTGCATGAACAGTACTTGTATTAGTAAAGTTCCTACTATCAAGCCCGTTCACTCCAAGATGAGCAATTTTTCTTCATGTCTGGTTACTTGCAGGCCTTCTTAACAAGCTGCTTCTTTTTCAGACCTGTCCTCCAACTGTAGCTAGCATGTCGGGGTTATCAACCGATTTTGGTGGTTCAACGCCTCTTCCACCCCCTCCACATGAAAGTGAAGAAGGTGGTGATGGACAGGCGATTCGATATCCCAGTCAAGATCCTTTGGATTTCCTCGATGATTATTCTATCAAACCGCCATCTCCACCACACACATCTCGAAGAAAATGATGGCAGTTGAACAACTCGATGTATATTTTAGTTTTCATGCATGTTCGGAATTTACGCGTTCTTATCAAGGTAGAAATGATTTATTGTGACATATGTGAAGATACTATAAAGTAAACTGATGGCTGTTGTATGTACATTTCAACATTGTCTAATCAATAAAATTTATCAGATTGTGAATGATGTTTTTTATCTTTTTGAAAGAATTCATATTGATTAATCATTATTCTCAAGTAATATCACCTTGAAACATCCGATTATGTTAAATAATATGCACCCAAATGCTATGGTGTTTTAATTATTCCAACATTCCAATTGAGTGAGTCAATCAATGTCGTTCTCAAAATGTGTTAATTTTAATGGGTATAATTAAAGGAATATAAAATATAACAGCAGGCTTACATAAAGATTCTGTTGAATTTCTAAAATTGGACGTTCAAATTTTTTATAATGCACTGTAATCTACGTTATTTAACCCTCTCATCCCCAATGTAGCAAATTTGCTACATCATTTTTCTGATGTCATAGAATCTGTGTAATTGTAGCGACGGAATTAATTCCCATCGTAGCAGCTTAGCTACCATCTGGGCTTTAGCGAAATATACAGTTTATTTGAATATCTTTATTTTGAAATCAGTCAGCTGTCTCAATTCATGTGATGAAAATGGCATCCGGTGATGGGGTGAGTATATGCGTCTATTTTGTGCTTTATTATGCATTATTTTTAGTGTTTTATATATTTATGTAGTTATTCATATTTGGAAATTAGTAGATACGAATGAATAGTCACTTATAATTATGCCAATATCGCGTTCTGACAATCAAAAGCAAATATGCTACAATGGGTTTTACATAGCTTTCGCGAATATTGTAGCAAATTTGCTACAAGTATATATTTGACAAGTTTTTTTAATGTAGGGACAATATAATCGTTACAAAATATAAACTAATAGAAAAGTTAATACTGCAGACGTTTCGCACTGATAAAAATATCAAAACAAAGTAGGTAGACTAATAAGACTGGACCCGAGGACCTCAGGATTTAAATCCCCGGTCGTTACCGAAACACCTTGAATACCTCAACCATTTCGTAGGAAAGTGAGCAATCTAAAGACATTATATCTATACTTAAATACTTCGTAAGTATAGTGTTGCTAATGAATATTTCATGTAGAGACTTGAAAAAGTGACTGATTGAGTTGAATACTATTTGCAAATTTTTATTTAATTTTCATTCTTTCCTCTGTAGATCTCCAATAGCCGTCTTCCTCGTCTTGCAAGGGCCGCGGCAACTGAAAGACTATTTGCAAGTCGACGTTCTCATGCACCTCACCGCAACGACGCGTTCCAAATCATCAATGCGTATTTGAGTGGATCCGATTCTGAGTCAGAGCCAGAAGAAGAAATACTTATAGATGACGTAGAAATCAGAAGTGATGATGCCGACGAAAGCCAAAGCGAAGAAGAAGATCACCTGTGCAGCAGTGAACATGAGAGACGTTGGAGAAGAAAACCTTTCAATCCATCTATTCATGACAACTACGTTGATGAAAATGACCCATATGAATTGAAATCACCCTATCAATATTTCAAAATGTTTATTGATGATCAGATGTTGGAAACTATCAGTGAACAATCAAATATCTACTTCTTCCAAAATAAATCCCCCAAACTTTGGCCACCTCACCCAAAGAGATCGAAATGATTGTCGGCATGTTATTTAAAATGGGTGTAATCAAAATGAATAACATTCGCGACTATTGGTCCCAGTTCACTTGTTTTGAGCCAATTTCGTCTATCATGTCGCGAAATAGATTTCAGGCATTACTGAGATTTATTCACTTTGTTGATAACAATGACACGAACATCGACAAAACCAACAAAAAATGAAAAATCCAACCATTTCTGGAAAGTCTAGGACAAAATTGCTTGAAAATTCATCCAGAACAGCATCAAGCTATAGACGAAATGTCAATTGCATACAAAGGTAAACGTGGTCCTCGACAATACAACCCAAAAAAACGGACAAATGGCATTACACCCTGTATTGTCGAGCCGGATCCAGTGGAGTGGTGTACGACTACGAATTGTTCACCGGCAGTTTTCCTCGTCCGGCCTCACCTGCTGATGTCAGCGGTGACGTGGTGATTCGTCTCGTTGACAAATTGCCCAAGGAGGTCACCTTCAAAATATACGCCGATAATTGGTTTGTTTCGATCCCCTTGATGCAAGTCCTCCAAAGTCGTGCTCTCCATTTCACCGGCACGTTTCGCCCAAATAGAATCAAATTACCATTCAAAGAAGAAAAGCAACTGAAAGAATCTTGGTTGTGGAAGCCAGGATCATCTTGTGAACAGCGACGAAACCATTGCAGCTACAAAATGGTTTGGTAATCGTTCAGTGTATGTTATTTTGACGTACTGCAGCACTGATTCTAACACAGAAATACGACGATACGACTTGGATACGACAGACGAACACAAGAGTACATCATGATTCCATGCCCAGAAGTCATACCCTGTGGGAACGCATCTTGCTAATATCAACAGATTATCTGGCGAGGTAGCGATTTTGGGGATAATTTTTTTAAAGGTTCATTTTCGTGTAAAACTCCGCATGTGAAAATGGTCATCATTTATCCAAAAACATGTGTAAAATTAAAAAAACGACAGGTGACGAAAAAGTTGCCATAATTAGTTGGTAGATATTTGTTTACTAATGTGAACTGATTTTTCGCCAACCGGCGAAATCGTGGATATTGTAGCAACTAATTAGTGGTAAGTAGTAATGTTCGTATATTGCCTTCACATGAAAATATATATTGTATACTCAGTCTGATCTGATAAAAAGGGATCTTTTTTTAACCCTCGGATGCAAATGTGGGTACTTTTGGACCCAGACGAGGATATAAAGTAATGTCATTATCTAAATAATTGCCTACATCAACTGAAGTTTTGTGACTTTCTCAGGCTTAGGTCACTAACGTGGAAAAGTAGTTAGGAAGTTGAAATCAGGAACTGTGCTTCCGTTCAGGGAATGTTATTGCATTTTAGCAATTCATGGGTCCATTTGGACCCACACCTACCCATAAGAAATAATCAGACAACCAAGACATTTGAAATCTGATGCTCTTCGTGCGATTTATTCATTACCAACAACTACTGTAAGCGAAAATGTGAGCGAGGAAAGTGATAATGAAGAGGACATCTCAATCCTCAATCAGTGAGTGCGATGACCTACATGTAGATGATATATCTGATTCAACGGCGGTAGACAAAGGCACATCGACGACTGAGGAGGATGTAGTAAGTTCCAATAGTGGTGAGATCTGGCGGAGATGTCCTCCCACCATTTCAGGATGTGGTCGTGAAAGACGTGAGAACATTTTGAGAAATAGGCCTGGGATAACAGCTTATGCAGTTCAGCGAATTCGAGCTGGCAACGAAATAAGAGATTCATGGGAAATCCTCTTTGACAACTCAATGATTCAGACAATTGTAATGGAGACCAACAGACATGGCAGGCATGTGAAACAAAACAGCTGGAAAGAAGTGAGCGAGTGGTCTGAGATGCATGCTTTTTTTAGGTTTGCTTTACCTTGGAGGGGTTTACCGATCACACAATGAGATCAGTTGTGGTCAACTGAGAATGGCAGGCCTATCTTTCGCAAAACTATGCCACATTATAGATTCAAAGAGATACGGGTTATGTTGAGATTTGATGATCTTGAAACTAGATCCTTGAGACTATTACGTGTTAAGTTGGCCGCCATCAGGCTCATTTTAGATGGATTTACGGAAAATTCAAGGAGGGCCTATAACCCAGGAGCTTTTGTAACAGTTGATGAGGAGCTGTATCCTTTTAGAGGTAGATGTAGATACAAGCAATACATGCCTAGTAAACCATCGAAGTATGGTTTAAAATTTTGGTTATTATGCGACAGTGTCAATTATTTTTGTCATAACCTCCGCATGTACACTGGAAAAGAAGACAGTCCAACGCAAAGCGAGTTTGGACTTGGAGAAAGAGTCGTTTTGGATCTTATCAAATCTTTAGAGCACACAGGAAGAAACATAACAACAGATAACTTTTTTAACACACTTAGACTTGCTCGGACTTTGTTGTCAAAAGACTATCAGGAAAAACCGCAGGGAAATTCCAATGGAGATGAAGAACCACAGAAATCGAGATGTAAATTCTGCTATATACCTTTTCACTGAGGACGGGATTTGCCTGTTGAGCTATAAATGCAAGTCAAATGATGTCGTCAACTTGCTTAGTTTGTTCCACCGCACTCCAAGCGATCATAATCACAATGAAAAGCCTAACATCGTCAGTGACTACAACAAAACCAAAGGGGGAGCTGACAAAGCTGATCAAATGGTGGAGACCTACACGACAAAATTCATAAGTCGTCGTTGGCACACTGTTGTTTTCTGCAATCTTTTAGATTTAGCCGGTTTGAACGGATTCGTCATACATACAGAAATTGACCCCGCCTGGATAAAAAAATCATCACGAAGACGACTTTATCTAAGAGCTTTGGGAGAAAGCTTGATCAAGCCATTCCGTGAAATGACGAACATTCAGCGCTCTGTGACTATTCCTATTGCAATTTCAGACAGAAAACGTGCCAGATGCAGCTTGTGTCCATGGAAACGTGATCGCAAAACACGCAAAGTGTGTAGAGTATGTCAGAATTTTGTTTGCGATGAACATTCAAGTACCCAAATATCATGTGAACAGTGTTTTACATAGAAGTTTGTACAAAATTATCTTTTTAGTTTATTCCATGTCAAAGTTGAAAATACATGTACATGTGCAGTTGAATACATGAACAACCTAAAAGCTACACTGTTGCTATTGTTTTGATATCAAATTGGCCAAGGAATAATGATCTTAACTTATCAAATTCATCTCAGTGTGTTGCCCATGCTCAAACAATCAATATTCATATAGAAATTCTATGGGTCCAAAGTGTCCCATGATTTGCGTTTAAGGTATATAAGAATTTTTGGCATCCGAGGGTCAATTCACGAAGGCTTAAACTAAAAAAGTATTTATCTTCCATAAATGTCGCAGTAAATACTATGATATTGTTCAAATATTTGTCATTGTTGTAAATTATTGAATGTCAAGAGATGTTATGAAAATTGATATATGCGGATTCTCTATATTCTTATCATTATCAAAGAATGATAGTCAGCACTTATTTCTTAGATAGACTAGCCATATTTGGGTGATGGTGAGGAGGTGAGGGAGAAAATAGAGCCTCGGCTGTAGAGGCGGATTACTAAAGAAAATAAGAGAGAAAGTCAAAAGTAAAAGGTGACATATAGAGCGCGAATTGTCGCCGGCGAACTTCGCCAGCGAATATCCCGCAAATATGACTGAACTGTAGCATGATATTCTGCAGCTGACATCCGCCAGTTTTTCGCAAGATTCGTTCCCACAGGGTACAAGAGTACATCCAGTTCATGGGTGGTATTGATCTCATGGACTCATTAGTCGCCTTATACAAATAAACTTTCAAGAACAATCGATGGTAAATGTACATTTGGCATCATATGTTGCATGTCGCTCTTGTGAATGCCTGGCTTTTGTTTCGTCGCCATGCAAACATGTTGCATACAGATGACTCAATGTCACTAAAACAATTTCAACTGGAGGTTTCCGAATGTTTGATAAAAGTGAGGGCCCCAGTTGGCCGACCATCCATGATGCGTGCACTCATTCCACAAAGGAGCAGGAAAGTATCGGTTTCTGGGCCTCCAGCATCCGAAATTCGGTTTGATAACCATGGACATTTCCCCATTCACTGTGAAAAGCGCAGTCGCTGCGGGCGATGCGCCTCAAATTCGATTTTCACTCACTTCAAGTGTTGCAAGTGTGAGGTGTATTTATGCTTGAATAACAGGAAAAATTGTTTCTATTCTTACCATCACAAGTAGGAAAAACTGTGCAACTGCAAGCATTTAGGCCCTGCAATTTCATGTAGAATTTACCGTGAAATGAAAGTGTTGAGTGGGTCTATATCATGATATTTTTATCAGCATGAGCATGAATGCATGTGCCGGTTTATAGCTAATCTCTGTTAGAATTTGGCAATTTTCTATTATACAGGATGGCCGCCAACAGGAGGTTCTTCATACTTGAGTTGATGCTAAAAACAGCTTTCGTCTCTCCTTGAAATTTATTGAGCAGATTAAAATCGTTAATTAAAAGATAAAATTTTGGTATACAAATTTACATGCCATCATTGTAAAGATTTCTATATTGGTCAAACCTCGCGTCCTTTTCAGCATCGTTATAATGAACACAAGCATGCTGTAGATAAAGGTAATGTTGATTCGAGTACTATAGCAGAACATTGTCTGAAATGTAGATCAAAACGTTTGACTGATTTTGACCTTGAAATTCTTGATAATTGCAAAGATGCATTGGTCACTAGACTGACTGAAGCTCGTTACATTAAACAGTTGATTCCAAAAATCAATCGAAGAAAAGAGTTGACGGTATTTTAAACATCTCTCAACCGATAGCATTGTACGAGTATATAATCAGCCCACATGAGCGGCCAGATCAGTTGGTTTTAGCAAATTACCCCCTGAGGAACAGCGAATGCTTGAAACGCGTAGGGGTTGTACACATCTTTCAATTAACTATTTTAGTCTGGTCAATAAATTTCAAGGAGAGACGAAATCTGTTTTTAGCATCAACTCAATTTTCTATTACTTGTATCCTTTACTAAAATACCCATTGTAGCAAATTTGCCACAGTCTCAAAAATCAATAAAATCAATACATTTTTAAAAACGCAGTTTTGAACATTGATTATACATCTAAAATAGACCTGAATACATAATGAAAAAAAAATTTTGTGGAAGCTTTCATAGTGTGGGGATAAGAGGGTTAATTTATGTCTGCATATGTCTTCCATGCGCATTGTTCACAGTGTCGTGATGATGCATGTAGAAGTTTTCAAAGCACAACATGTCTGCACATCAATTATAGGAAGAGCTTATGAAATTCTAAACGTCATCAACCGTTATCAAGACACGTGATATTGCATAGTCAAAGGGACATGTGACCATAATTTGTGGTCTGTAAAGGTATCTATGTTATTTATATGTTGTAGTTTGTTTGATATACGCACATGTATATGTTGAACTGCTTAGATGATAGCAACATGCCACGTACATCTTTCTTGCGCTTAGTAAGTTCAGAGTATTCAAAAGATCATCCCTGAAATAAAGAATGACTGAATTGCCCTCAAATAGAACCTGCACATTAATTGAAAACCTAATAATCTTGACCCACTTTCAAACAGAGCCCGCACATCAAATGATCAATCTCTTAATAGATTTTAATAGCATGAAACCATTGACATACAAGTAGGTGCATGGTTCATATAACATGACTATATGAGTCTGACGTTTTTGCTTGACGGCTGCCACAAATCATGATTTTTCAACATTTGTGTGGCCTAACTATATGTCTTTGGTTTATAGATAATCAACATAACATTAGGGCTGTCCATCTTCGGCTCTATTTTCAACTTATCGCGCAAAAGATGGTCGAATGATGAATTAGCACTGTATAATATACTCGTGTGCATGACTATTTGCAATAATTTTGTTGATAATCCCAGATCCTTTTCTTGATCAATGTCATTGTACTATTATAAAAATCATGTCAATTATTACATGCCCTATTAATCAACTACATTTTTGCTTAGTTACACGTACCTTTATAGCCTGAACCTAAGAAAATGTAGATTTGCCTATGTTGTATAGTTGTTTTCAATCATTGCATCACATCGTTTATATAAAGCGAATCAAATGATAAATACATACCTCAGTTATTGCTAGTTATCCATTTTCATTTGCTGAAACAAAATACTATGCTCATGTAACTATGTCTAGCATGTCATCCAAGCCACGGTTGAAGTTAGTTCATGATATACAATGCATACATGTGCATGTATTGTATTATGAACTAAACTTAACTAGTTTAGCTATTCGAGGACTTTTAAAAAAGCTAATTTTTTCAAATTTATGTACTACCGACATGAAGCCCCTCTATAAGTAGCATGAAACAAGATGGATATCAAAAGGAATGAATATAGCTATCGCTAACAGGCATTTTATTTAAGCGGAAATTAAGCTGATGTTCTAGGAAATTTCATGAACTGAATTATGATGCAAGTCCCTGCAAGTCTTTAAGGAAAAGTTGAGATCTCATTGTGCTTCTTAGCTGAGATGTCATGTTTCTAATTCAATTTTCAGCGGCATGATTTTATGATTCACAAGGCGTCATTTCTTGAATCGGAATAGTAATGTGGACCCATTAACATATTTTAAAGTTAATTGTGATGAGCTTCCTTGATTATGATGTTTTGCGCTTTCAGTGGCAGTTTGTGATATGATCACGCTTCAGAAAATAATCTTATTAAAATAAAACTGAGATTTTAGTGAACCCATCGAATTGCTAATTTAACAAACTGCACTGCCTCTCCAAACTGCGTGACATGGAGGATTTGTGGAATACTATTCCTAATTCTGTATTGCTATAATTATCAGTTAAATTCGTCTATATTTCTCCAAACGTGTAAAAACTGCATATCTCAGAGGTGGTATACTGGGTCTCGACCTGGTATGGAGTCATGTTCATTTAATGAAATCGAAACTGTACACACATTGGGGATTTAATAAATGCTGAGTTACCGCTCTACCCAGTATACTTACTCTATGTCATTGAGTCATTTGGTCATTAGCTTCTTCAATATCGGCATTTTCCTTTCTTGTCTGTCAATGCTCCTTGAAGACATATTAGCTAAACAAAGTGAACGAATTCTCAATCGATCTGTTCGTGGGTGAAGTGATACAATGCTAAATTCTCCGTCAGATCAAGCAATTCAGTACCTATCGCAATCACTCTAATTGAGAGCTATTGTCAATAGCGTCATCAGGAACTTTGGCATCGCTTTAATAACGCTTTGACGATTCGGTTTGAGCGACCTTGAAGTGGACTACTTCAAGCAGATAGAGTCAGACATTCGATTACATGCAATAAAATGGAAACCGAAAACCTCTGGAGTATGCCAACTGATAGGCCTACAGTCCGGGTACCGGCAGAAGTACTTCGTTTACTTCACTGTATTCAAAAGTCAAAAAAGCCAAAAGTCAAAACGTTTATTTCCAACTTGGAAAACGTAGTCTGTACATAACATTGATGTGATGAGTGATGAAATGATAAAAATGTCCATATACAATGATTGATGGATGGCGGATGAGATGTACAAGTGAAATGATGATACAGATCGGAAGAAAAGGCCATGTGTAAATCACTACATGCATTGCAGGTCAAATGTCAAAATTGATCATGAATTATCTGTATATTGAAAAACATGCATGTTCAATAATATTAACATTATCTTAGCTGTGAATCTTAGCTGTGATTTTGCATCTTTTCTGGATTAATTTCTTGTTTATATAATAATCACAATTTGTTTACAAGTTTTATTAATAAGTTTTGGAGAGCCGGTCAATGTACAATGCAAGGACAGATATACAGTAGCAAGCATTTAATTAGATAAAAATGAAGTTATCAAGTAATTCACCTGTAATCAAATTGACAATGATAGAGAGATATTTAATATTTTGTAGCAATGACCGGCTCTCCTTGTATTTCGTCCGTTAGTTATGTATTGACTGGGTAGAGATTTGGTTTGCAATCTACTTTATCAATCGGCATGAATATTCTTAACATCGAATCGATTTTGTTTGCTTTTGTTGGTACTTCCACTGTTAGAAGCACAGAATTAGACAGGTCGTCTCTTCTTCCGTTTGACTAGAAGGGAAACATTGGAACATGTAACGTAAATGAAATGGCACAATCTGCTGACTAAATACCATAGCAATCGAACAATGAGCAGCCAGTTCAACATTAAACACGACAAATTGTGCGAAATTTCAGTGACTGTTATCAACCGGATCACACAGCAAAGAGACAGTCGATGTCAAGTTCTACAGAGAAGTTTGTGAACGTTTTTTCATGCGCCTGCTAACTTTTTTTAAAATGATCGGAGGGCCCAACATTATCAAGAAGACTTTTGCGCAATGATCTGAATTCTTCGAATCTGAAGGAGTCGTAGCGATCGGAGCATTTTGAAGGAACTCAGAGCAATTCGCAAGCGACGCACGACTATTTTCCGTATCTCTGTACGGTATTAAAAATTTCTTTTTGCCCACTTATTAAGTTCCTGCATGTGCCATCTGTTTGAATCAGTTTGTACTTCTAGCAAAGTGATACGATTAAACAATCTAATTCTGTGGTTAGAAAATAGGGGCAGGCTCAGAAGTTTCGTAGATATTCTCAGCAGTGTTCAATACGGTTCAGCATAGAAATCAAACAATAAAAAGCATGAAATATCAAGGCAGACCTTGATTTTTCACAGAAATCTATGCGACTGTTTTGGCATAGAATCAAGCTATTAATTTAAATGAGATTGGTGTCCTGATTTATCTAAAGCTGCATGTGCTTGACAATTTATTATGACTTGTCTTTCTTCCTAACTTTATTTGAATTATTTTGATATTTGTAGATACCTTTCATTTCGGCGATACTGGGAGCAGTTATTTTATTGTAGAATTCTTCTTTGCAACTTATGTTTCTCAAGAATGGTGCAAATTTCCTTCTAATTTGCTCATATGCAGGACATTCAACAAAGAAATGATATGTTATTTCAACTTTTTGACTGCTGCAGGTTTCGCATAAACGTTCATCATATAATTTCTTACTTTTGTATATACCAGTTCTTGCCATAAGGTCATGGTTAGTAGCTCTATATTTTATCAACGTATTTATTTCCATTGGTACGTCTAAATCTAGATAGGGCTTCAAATTCATTTCGAATCTTGCTAATTCCAAATAATTTCTGCCAGTATTACTCTCTTTGGCACTATTGATCCATTGAGTGCGAAAGTATTCAAACAGAGTAATACGAGTACATTTCTCCATCATTTTTTTATCTACAGTATTTTGATTTTGTCATAAGTGTGATAGGTTGACTTCTTTCAGTAACATCTTCACTTTGGCTGTCCATGTGTAGGAATATTGAGAGTCATTCATATGGTTATAAATTTCAGTATATATTCCTTTAGCCAAATTATTGTCTTTACTATTTTTATCCAGAAAGTGATCGCCGCTTTATAGAAATAGAATTCTATTGGAAAAAGTCCGAATTCTCCAATCAAGCAATAGCAAGAAGAATGTACTCTGGGTCTTATTTCTTTGCTACGAGCATCGCGGGAGACTGTAGGTATGACTATGCATCTGTGGATGTAGATGTGGAGGCATAATTGCCCATCGTTTTCCAACAGTCGAACACTGTGTACGGAGCTGATTGGCGGATTGTTTGCGAACTATGGCCGCAAACCGTCTGAGTCTATTTTGGATTCCTCCAAGGAAATCCGCTCCCAACCAATGTTCTCACAAATTCAATTAATTGCAAATTGCGGATTCAATTAATCATGGAGGACAAGATTGAGGAGATTAACGTACATCGTATAAAGCAAGCATATTAGGTATAGTAGCAATTCAGCATTTATTAAGTCCCCAATGTGTGTAGGTTTCGACTTCATTAAATGAACTTCAGTTGAGACCAGGGCCTACCAAATGTGAGATATGCAAATTTTTGCACTTCTGGAGAAATGTACACGAATTTGATTGATTATGATAGCAATTAAATTAAATAGAAAAGTAATTTACACATCCAAATCCTCCATGTCATGAGAGAGGTAATGGGTCTCTTGCACAAACGATGGTTAGCTTATCCGTTGGGTAACTTACCTATCGGGAGCCTTTGTCAGCTTGCACGAACGATGGGTAAATTACCCAGCGACTAAAATTTACTACGCGGGTTAAGCAATGTATTGAATATTTTACTTCATGTCTAGGGCTGTAGTAAACCATTGGTTAAATATACAAGCTTCATTTAAATGTGTGAATCTGTTGCTGTTAGACATTCAGTTGTTCGTTTGACTATTAAGTTTCCACTTTTACATGGATCCAACCAGTACGACTTTAAACACAATTGAAATTATGAGTGAGGGGATTCAAGCATCAAATCGGTTTTCTTCGACGCTATCAAACTATCGACGAAATTTACTCACTGATGAGTTATTTGATGTATGTGATGATATATTCTTCAAACGTTATAGGATGAGAAAACAAACTGTAATATCTCTTCATGATGAAATTCAACAATTCTTACCTGAACCCTCGAAGTCATTTGGAATATCTACGATTTCTCAATTACTTATCACAATCCGATTTTATAGTAGCGGAGGCTTTCACTGTGTTGTCGGAGATACGTTCAGCGTAAGTGAAAGTACAGTTTGCAGAATTGTTCATCGAGTGACCGATGTTATTTGTGATCTGAGACCCAAGTATATTTGCTTCAATTGTGCTTTAAGTAGAGTTAAGTGTGATTTCTATAATATCGCGCAATTCCCTGGAATAATCGGCTGTATTGACTGTACGCATGTACGTATAAAGTTTCCTTCTACAGACGACGCCGAAAAATTTCGAAATCGAAAAGGGTATGCTTCCATCAATGTACAAATGGTATGCCATCCGTATATGAGATTCATTAATGTTGTATCACGTTGGGAAGGGGCGGCCCATGATTCCCGAATTTTCAATAATTTATCTCTACGGTCACGTCTTGAAAACAACGAACTGAGAGGAATACTTTTAGGTGATAACGGGTACCCAACTTTACCGTTTTTACTGACACCAGTGTTGAGACCCCAGACAGCCGTTGAACATTGCTATAACAAAAGTCACAAAAGGACACGTTGTATCGTCGAGCGTTCGTTCGGTGTACTTAAGCAAAGATTTCAGTGTTTACAGTACAAACTGTGCTTCACTCCATGTTGCAATGTGATTCTGGCTTGTTGTATATTACATAATTTCACTTTCGACCATGAGGACAAATTAAGTCCTGACACAGTCGTCGATTCAGCGGACATCGAATCTTATATGAGGAGACAGCGAATGAAAATGGGTCACAATCTCACCGAAGTCAAGGACACGCTTTCCGTGAACACTTCATTGAAAGACATTTTCGCCTCTGATATAATTCTAGAATATTCCTGAGCTTGTTGTAATACTCGTAATGATAAGCTTATGAAATCTTTATTTGCCAATACGATATAAAGTTTATGACAGAAATGTATCATGAATGTTACGTCCACCTACACCGGTATGAATTATGATTATATGAATTTAATCACACGGAGATCATTCATTGCTTTCAGTTCACTTATTCAAAATGTCAGTCAAGACTACTCATATCACCAGAGAGCCAGATTTAATTTTTCCTAAAAGATAGATAGTTGTGATACTTAAATGATACTTATTAAATATGATTTTTATAAGATGAAAAACAATTTCCCAGTGAGAACGCACTTTTATTATGTTCTGAGCCTTGATCTCAGGATATTGTAATATTGTAACAGGGATTCATTCAAAGTTCCGAGATAAGACATGTACGTACTAGTAAGGTTTGATTCATTCAAGTCACCTTGATTCCAATCAGTTTTGCTGTCACATCGTCGTCGCATTGAATCATAAAGCCCCATTCTCGCCTTATGTTCTTCTTGATCAAAAAGTAAGCGCTGACGTAAAATCTCCATCTTCAATTGATGTTCCGATTGTGCAGCTTCTTTCGCATTGAATTCTACCTTCATTTTCTTACAGGACGTTTGCGCGACTTCTTTACTTCCCTCTCTCTTACACCGTTCACTTGAGTCTTTATTCTCATACACGACATTGCGCTTCTTCTCTTGCATTACTTCCTTGTCATGTATCACTGCATCATCGTCATTTATTCCTGTTAGTGGACCGAGAGAACCTGATGGCAGAATTTCGAGGACCAATTTAGAAATAGCATCCATAACGAAAGAATTCTGTCCTCCGCCCGTTTTAAATATACCTCGCTTTTCTTCAGCGAGTGCTGTTTTCGCCTTCTTCTTCAGATCACGCCAAAGGTTTTGCAACTGTATAACGGTTCTGTTCGCAAAGCCATGTTTACGAAAGTCATCACATATCTTCTCCCATTTCGATTGCTTGTTTGCCAACGAGAATTTATCGTAGGATCTATCTTCAATGACTGAAATATGAATTGTCACTAATTCAATCAATTTAAATTTTTCCTCGTCTGAATAGTTGGAGCTTCTCTGGCGTTTGTCAGTCATCTTGCTCTCAGAATTGATAACGTATGATCACAGGTCTGAATTCTATGAATGAAAAACAGTGGAAATAGCAAGCAGCAGATAGTGTGTTGATTGGAGGACAGTGACAGTTTCGTCAGTGACCTATTTAAAACGTCACACTGACGGTGAGAATGTTCATTGCAACGCTAACTCTATTTATACCAACTCTTACAACACGAAGCAACTAACCATCGTTCGTGAAAGCGAAACAAATTTAGTCGATGGGTAGGACTACCCAACGATTAGTTACCCATCGATTAAACTTATCTGCTGGGTAAGTTACCTACCGTTCGTGTAAGAAACCCAATATAGTGTGTCAAATTAACATGAAATTCGATGGGTTTAATGCTCACTTTTATTAATAAGAGTATTTTCTTTAAGCGTGATCATATCACAATGCCTGCCACTGAAAGAGCAAATCATCATGATCAAAGACAGCTAATTGCCTTTAAAAAATATGCAAATGGGTACACATTACTATTCAGATTCAACAAATGAAACATATAGATTTAGCGAATCACAAAATTCTGCCGATGAAAATTCAATTTAAATATTTATTTTTAAACCATAGAAGCACAATCAGATCTCAACTTTTCCCTGAAGACTTGCAATGTAATGTGGTTCATGAAATTTCCTTGATGGCCAGATAAATCTCCGCTTAATTAAGATGCCTGTTTGTAAATGCTATTTCCTTTTGATATCTATAAGTTTCATACCATAGAATGAGTACATTAGGTTGAGTAGCAACTCTGTATTAATCAAATCCCCATTGTGTATACAGCGTCCGACTTTATTAGATGAACTCGAGTTGAGACCCAGAACCACATGTAAGATATGTAAATTTTTAAACTTTTCGGGAGATTCAAATGGATTTGACTTACTATCTGTCTATGTTAATGACAGCAATAAAGAAGGAATTAATGGAATAATGGAAGTGCTTTACAAATACTCCGCGTCATGTCAACCTTGCAGAGGCAACATAGTTTGTTAAATTACCTAGCAATTCGATGAGTTAGTATATTACTCTAATGCTCAGTCAGCTACCTTATTAATAAGAGTATTTTCTTTAGCGTCGTCATGTCAAAATTACTACTTGTAACTAAAAGAGCAGACTGTCATAATCAAATACAAAGATCATAATTAGCTTTAATAGATGCTAATATGGGTCCACATTCAAGTAATGAAACATAAATTGAGTGAATAACAGAATCATGCCGATGAAAATTAAATTAAAAACTTGAAATCTCGGCAAAGAATCAGATCAAGATCTCAATTTTTTGATGAAGACCTGCATTAAAATGTGGTTCATGAAATTTCCTTGATAATCAGTTCAATTGCCTCTTAATTATGATGCCTGCTAGCAAATGCTCATTCCTTTTTGATATCTAACAAGCTTCATACTATTGATATTGGGACTTCACGTCGGTTTTGTAAACACAGGAGTGCAATTCTATTTTAATGTAGACATCAATGGCAAAAGTTAGAACATCGAGATTTTGCTCAATCGTGTCAACTCATGCTCATTGATCCATACCTCCGTAATTTGTAAAATATTTCTGTTTAATCCAGTACCATTGATTCCAGTAACACCGATTTCCAGATATTTTTGCAGTGTATCAAATGAATGTAGACGAGTATTACAAAAATTTGACATTATTTCAATTGTTATTCAAGAAACTGGGTTACGTGTCAACTAAAGGAAAATCAAAATCGTCATTCACGACAAAACAATTAATGTTGCGGAATGACGCATCATTTTGGCACTGCAAGTGGCTTTTTCAGACTCAAATCAAGCCTGCTTAAAACTCAAATAGCGGTGTACATGCCACAGACGACCGATATGGCTAGTAAGTGTCATATAGGTGTGTGTGCGTGAAAAGAAATATTCCGTGCGTTATATATCCCTGCATAATGCCTCTTTAAATCCTGTTACCACATATGCAGCTCAACTGACTGAAGCTTAAAGAAGACACAAGTTGAAAGTAGAAACTAAGATAATCGAAAGGCGCACGTGATAATTCAGAAGACAGTAAGTAGGTTTATAGCAACAAAGAATCAAATGTCCACTACGCACGAGCGAGGAAAATATTGAAGTAAAGAAGCGCAGCTAGGATTGGGGCAGAAATATAAAGAAAGATCCACATGTCCACGGCATACAGCTGTAAAACTACAAATTTGTGCGCATTTTATTCCGCCACGAAAGCGTGATCATTTCAATCAGGTGTGAGAGACAGATAACTTCACTACAACTATGGCCATAGAGTAAGTATATTAGGTAGAGTGGTAACTCCGCATTTATTAAATCCCCAAAGTGTATACATTTTCGATTTTATTTAATGAACTCGAGATGAATACAATTGGATATTGTTACCAAATGTGAGATATGCAAACTTTTGCATCTTTGAAGAAATTACCACGGAATTCACTGATCCTGATAGTAATGCAGAAGGAATGATGGCATTTTACAGATCCTCCGGGTCATGACAGCCTTGGAGGGGTAATGTTTGTTAAATTGGCAATTCGATAGGTTACTATATCGATAGGTGAAAACCTGCCTTCTCATCCATTGCATTCTCTGGTGCCACCGAGACTTACTTACTTCAAACATTTACTCCTTACTTACTCTAAACATGCATGCAAGCTAGCAAATTTTAAAATGTAAAAATGATCGGTATAACTTTCTGTACATTGTATTTTGTCAGCTCTTTGGAAAACGATTTTAGTAATTAATTTTGTTCATGTGATTTTCATTGTTATTTCAATAAACACTTCATTATTATTATTACTTTCATGCTCAACCTCAAGAGTATATTTTCTTAAGCGTGACCATATCACAGGCGGCCCTGCCACTGGTAGAGCAAAATCATACAATCAAAGACATTGATTATTTCAATTAGGTAACTTTGAAAGATTTAAGGGTCCTCATCTCACTATTCAGATTCAACCAAAGTTGGATTCAACAAATGAAGCAAAAATTAACGTGAAATCATACCGATGAAAATAAAATCAAAATTTCAGCCAGGAAGCACAATAGGATCTAAACTTTTTCATGAAGACTTCCATTATAATGCAATTCATGAAATTCCCCTGATAATCAGCTTGATTTCCGCTTAGTTATGATGCTTATTAGCAGATATTCATTCCTTTTGATATCCAACTTGCTTCATGCTCATAGAGTTTAACCTTTTCCACTCGAATTGTTTTGCATATGTTAGGTCGTTCCACTCGTAATTATATTTTCAATTTTGACGAAATTTTTTAATATTTAATTATCCAGTAATTATCATGTTTGTATGTCGCAATGCACATCGCCAGTCATCACAACATGTGTAAATATGTATTTAGATGTATTAAACTTAATATCTAGAGTATTATAATTAATATTTTACTATATATTATTATAATTTATTATATATCATATATTATTATCATTATTATTAGTCTACTAATTTTTCGTTGTATTTTTAAAATTTGAGTCAGAAAAAATATCATTTCCAGCAAATGTCATTGGTTTCTTATCCGAAGCAGATTTTACAAACGGTTTTAATATGCCTTATACTCGTCTGTAGTGTGATATCGAGAAAAGCATCCCGATGGATGTAGTCCAGGATTCCTCACACATGTAGTGCAAATGTAGGTTGTCTTATGTCGACCTCCTGACACTTTTCTGTTACTGCAAACAGCACAATCTTTCATTTTGCCGTCTGGTAGTTGATCGATGAGGTGCAGACGGCCATTTAGACGTTCTGCACGATCCGATGTTGATGGCCTTCCTCGTTGATCTCGTTTTGAATTTCGGACATCGTTCACAAGCTGGACGATCAGACGCTCCCGGTATTTCAAATGGCTTGTAAAATTTGGTGTGCACCGACGGTAAATAATGAAGCTGTTGACAATTGCCATTTCGAGAATCCAGAAGAACATCTTTCGCCACCACTTGAGGGATTTGCGTGTGAAGGCATAGCTAGACATATAGTGGTCCGCCCTGTCGACCGCGCCCATGAATTTTGTGTAAGAAACAATCATGCTAGGTTTGGTAATTGTTTCGTTGCCGCCTCTACAACGACGTTGGATGGTTTCATTTTCAGCTCCAAAGCAAGTACTGTACATCAAAACTTGACGTTTATCTTGCCATACCAGACAAACAGAAGTGTCTTCTTTGATCTACGCAGTAGAATCAAGTGGTTGCATTCTTCTTCTTGACTTCAAAGCGCGTGGTAGTCTTTGTCGGTTTCTCATAACAGTACCCGTCAGGTGAACGTTTTTCTCAAGCAATGCTGTTGCCAGACGAGGACTAGTATAATATCGATCAGTGAAGAGACGATAACCAGTTCCATTTGATTTTTGCAGCAATTGGTCAATCAGATGTAAAACAACCCGTACAGCAAACTGTTGGTTAGGGTAAGGCAAATTCTGTGTCGTTTGCTGGCCATAGTATGGTTCAAAGGTGCACACATAACCGGTGGCCGAATGACACAAAGCATAAACTCGCAGTCCCCACTTTGTGGGCTTTTGAGGATTGAACATTTTCCATGCGACTCTGCCTTTGAAACCGATTGTACACTCATCGACGGCAATTTCTCTGTCAGGTATGAAATATTCGAGATTTCTTTCCTTCATGTATTCAACGACATTTCTCACTTTCTGACCTCTGGTTTGCAGATGTTGCCCGGTAGGTGTAGGTGGATTGACATGTAACATCCAATGAATTTGCATAAATCTATCCCGTGAGAAGACGTCTGTAAAGAATGGCCGATCCTTGATCCAATCTCTAGAAAAGTAATCTTGAACACTTCCTTTCTCGTTGATCGCCATGTTCATCACAACACCAAGGTAGGCCTTCATCTCTGCCAAGGATACATTGTTCCATGTGTTCCAAATACTTCTCCGACCCAGTTGCTTAGCACTCAATTTTTCTGTTGCGTAGCGATTCGTTTCTGTCACAATCATCATTAGTAGCTCATCACTAAAGAACAGTTGAAAATAGTCTATCTCTCTTTCTAGCACATTTGGGTCGCTGATTTGTACACCAACATTTTGAACTGTAAATGGAAGCGTAGGAATAGTCATGCCATTACGCCAACTTTGCCATTCAGAATTCTCATTATTCTCTGCCTCGTTGCTGGATTCATCGGATTCTAAATCATCCATACTCAAACTCTCAATGTCATCCAAATCATTGTCCTCATCTGCGGTAGATTCCAGTTCTTCGTCCGAGTCTTCGTCCGATAGAATTCGCGCCACTATCTCTTCTGCACTCAATTTGGAACGCCTTGCCATCACTCCTTACAATCATGAAGCGATATGAAACACGATATTCGGCGCTCTGTCATTTAGGGAAGGTCCACGGACAATAGACAAGCCGTGATTGGTCGTTGTTTAACGTCAGTGAATTGAATACAAAGGCGTGTAAATTTTGGTCTAATTTATTGAACCATACGAGTGATAAGAGTAAAAATATGAATGGTTCATTAAACTAGACCATTCGAGTGGAAAAGGTTAAGTATATTAGGCCTAGGTAGAGTGGTAACTCCGCATTTATTAGATCCCATAGAGTAGGCACATTAGGTAGAGTGGCAACTCCACATTTATTAAATCCCCAATGTGTATACACTTTCGATTTTATTAAATGTACTCAAGGGTGATACAGTCGGAATTGTTTCCAAATGTGAGATATGCAAATTTTTGAGGTTTTGAAGGAATTACAATGGAAATTGCTGATCATGATAGTAATGCAGAAGGCAATGATGTTATTTTACAGATCCTCCGTGCTACGAAAGCCTTGAAGGGGTAATGTCTGTTAGACTAGCAATTCCACAGGTCCCTATTATGCTTTCATGCGCAACCTCAAGTGTTTCTTCTTAAGCGTGATCGTATCACAGGCAACCTGCCACCGGTAGAGCAAAATCACATAATCAAAGACAATGATTTCAGTTAGTTTTGAAAGATGTAAATAGGTCCACATCACTATTCAGATTCAAGAAATGAAACATGAATTTAGTGAATTATAAAATCACGCCGGTGAAAATTGAATTAAAAACTTGACATTTCAGTCAAGAAAGCACGAATAGTATCGCGACTTTTTCATGAAGACTTTCATTGTAATACAATTCATGAAATTCCCTTGATAATCAGCTTGATTTCCGCTTATTGATTATAGATTAATATTGATTATTTCCGCTATATGATTATTAGCAAATATTCATTCATTTTGATGTCCAACTTGTTTCATAGGCCCTACTACTTATATAGTAGACTCGATCGGCAGTATATAAATTGACAAAATTTTGACATTTTTGAAACTGCTCAAAAAAGTTTTTGGACTTCGGGAACGCAATCTCCGCAAAAACTGAATCTTTTCAAATAAAAATTTTCACTGTATACAGATGCTTTTTTGAGTCGACACCATACTCACTCTACATATATCCCTATTCCAATAGCATTTCTAATAGCATTGGAGGATGTCATGATTTTCGGGTGAAAATAGGTTAAATGAGAAAATTTTCCATGGAAATTGTCATTCCACGACGATAAAAATGCATAGGAATAATTTACAAAATTGCGCTTCTCAAGAATTGTTCAAATAATCTTTTGAATCGCAGAAACGCATGTTCCGCCATAGAGTAGGGATATATAGGTAGAGTGTCGACTCAAAAAAGTATCTGTATACAGTGAAAATTTTTAAATCAAAAGATTCAGTTTCTTGCGGAGATTACGTTCCCGAGTAGTAAGTAAATCTACACCACTGGATAGCGCAAGATGGCCGCCGTCGAAAAATGGTCGCTGACGTCCCCCCCCTCTGGAACGTGAGAGGTTGTGGTCTGTCGTGGTGTGCCAGCCAGGTTGGCCGCTCCCATCGTTGACAGCCATCGGAAAGACTGGTCGCTAACGCCCCCCCCCTCTCCCTTCGATAAACGACAGAGTGTCGTGGTGGACTTGGGCGACCGCCAGGTTTTGACTTGGTGCTATGGTGTGTTAGGATTTTCGTGAACATGAATGAATTTTGGGGTGAAAATGGGATGTTTCGAGTGGAAGCAGTGCTCGGAGGACTTTGCAACTGTGAATTTTGGACTCAGCGTCAAATTCTGCATCTTAGGTGTGATTTCCAGCTCAATCGGAGAGAAAAAATGTTCAACTTCGGAAAAACGACAGAGGTAAGATTTTGGACGTTTTGGGCTGTAGCGCCAAAACGAAGCATCGGATGGGAAAACGGAGGCCAGATTCGGATTCAGCGTGAAATTCTGCATCTGTATGGTGAATTTGAAAGCAATCGGAGAGAAAAAATTTTCGCTGACGTCCCCCCCCCCGGCACCAAACTTCCAATTTCGCTTCTAGTGATCGTAGAAAGTCGTGCAATAGCTCGTTTGAAAGCTAAGAGTGAGACAAATTCACTGAAAGAAACGGCTTGTTCATATCTGTCTTCTTTTAGATGTGAGACGCCATTTAAGATTTTGGGAGATTGGCGAAAAACGACAGAGTTAGAATTTTGGACGTTTTGGGCTGTAGCGCCATAACGAAGCATCGGATGGGAAAACGGATTTCAGATTTGGAATCAGCGTCAAATTCTCTATCAACATGGTGAGTTTCAAGTCAATCGGAGAGAAAAAATTTTCAACATTTTTCGAAAAAACGAGTTAGAATTTTTGCGATGGCTGTGGGCTGTAGAGGACAGATTTGGATTCAGCGTCAAATTCTACATTGAAATGGTGTATTTCCAGCTGAATCGGACCTCCAGAATCGGTGATAGAAGCGTTTTAAGTTTTTGGATGATGGCTATTACGTCATCAGCTGATCGCCACACACTATATAAGCGGAAGCCGACAGAGACTTTTCATTTAGAGGAGAGCGATTGTCAAAGGTAGGTCGTCTCTCTGAGCTCCGATGATAGCTTCGGACATTCCAAATTCCGGGTTTCTGTAAGATACCGACTTAGAAAATTTCATTGCTGAAGTCAGCTAAGGCGTCAGACTTAGAGGTTCGTCAGGAGATGGCCTTCGTCTCCAGGCCATAAAAGACTCCAAAACTTTAATGGCTTGTAACTTTGCTTCTACAAGTCCGTTTGACTTGATTCAAAAAAGGTTCGGTCGCTATTGACCTGCCCTAAGTGATAGACTACTTATAAAATTTCATAAGTAGTGCTAAAAAGTTGAAAAATTAAATTCACTAGTTTTGGAGGTTTTCTGGGGTTTTCGACCCTGCTGAAGTCAATGAAAGCATTTTTAATGATGTCTGAGCCAGTCTTCTCATGGTATAAGCGGCTTTTCACTGAAAGCGAGCAAGACACGGAGAGTTTTGCTGTAATATTCCACTGACAGGGTGTTCCTTTGGGACGCCGGACGATGCCGTAGTGATAAGTGTGGCAAGGGAGTGTGTCATATTTTAGACCGAAACCGCTGGGGCAACTCATGTCTCATGTTGGGCATTTGACACAGTTCTCAACGTAGCACTTTGAACGCCAATCGGTTGAGTCTTAGCTATCTTGTCATGGGTGGCCTCTACCTCTCTACGGCTTGCTATCAAGCTGCTCAAAGTCTGTCAACCTCTTACCAACTCTACAGGTTTTCATGTCTGGCGATCAAGTCATGGACGGTGCAAGTCACGGAGATTTTCGGTGTGATACTTCCTGTGAGTGGGCGTTCTTTCAAGACAGCGGTGAAGTCCGTAGCGATGAGTACTGCACGCGACGTGGGCAATGGTAATCCTTGTGAAACCTCTCTGCGTCATGTTTGCGAGTGATTGCCTCTGTCTCAACGTAGTATGCATTCGCGCCAGGGCGACATTTAGCAAACTGTCGAAAGAACCATGAGTTCTACCTGTCTCTATCAATGAGACGAATTGATGAATGGAATGAAATGGGAGGACACTCACGCGCCACACGCAGCATAACACACTTCTCTCTTCCGTAGTCTAACAAGCTCTTTACACATGGATTGCAGTCGATTGCTATCCCTGTATCAGAAGTGTAAGCTAACTTAATTTTATTTAACACTATTTCATCTACCATCATCGCCCATATGAAATGTTATAAGATTTACAAGTTAAACTAAGCGTGCTACTATTTCCAAATGAAAAAGTATACATGGTTAAATCATCCACTGAAGCCCCATTCAAGTAAGTCAGTATGAAAGCAAAGATAATACGAAATAAAAATTTATTATGGCATGTATTTCAAAAGGTCTTCGTCGTCAATATCGTCCCAGAGTCTGGCTTCACACAGATCACAAAAACAGTTCACTTGCTTCAATCGTTCTTCTACCGCAAGCCTCACTTTGTCGATGTACTCCCACTCCCCCATAGTTCGTGGCTGGGAGTTAGGGGTGTACCATTCCCATAATTGATGGAGGAATTTGGTGCTGGTGATCTCCATCACATCATCAGTATCGTATTGCAGATACTTCCATCGTATGCCTGTTAGGTCGGGACACTCCTTCTCACATACACTCTCCTCTTCGTCATCCGCTGGTAATGACAACTTTCTAATGTTGTCGAGTCGGTATAATTTCTCCACCTTCCCTTCGTTGGAGCGTTTGGTGCAACGAGCGCCTTTGGCGATGAGCATGGAGAAGAGAACTCCAATTTTGTGTTCGGTGTTGTCGGAGGGCTTGTCATGTTGACTGTGAATAATAACTTAGAAATGTTTTCTAATTCTTAAGTATAAACAAGCAACCAATCAGAATGAACAGCCAATGAATGATGAATATGAAAGTATATATGCAAAGTGACATTCGTGTCATTTCACTCTGTCTTTGAGACGTGTAAGTAAACTGTTCTCTAGTGAAGTCTCTATCTTGTTGAAGAATCAACCTTAAACATAATTTCCTTGAAATGGTAAGTTGAAGATTTCCTCTCTCATCTCCCTCAAACGTGTGGCTAATAGCATCTTCCTCAATTTCAGGCATCTACTTCATCACCAAAGCCCTCCCTTCTCGAGGAAAGTTTAGAGCTATTGAGTGAAGGTAGGTTGTAACAATACACTGAGACTTTAACAGAGATGATAGAATGATTTCTCTTTCAGGTGATGTTAGTTCCAGCTCAGGACTCTCGCGACAAGGCAACGAGTGGGAATGTGCTGACTGCGGACATATTTTTACAAGGAAGCACAGTCTCCTTCGACAAATCAAACAATGTGTGTGTCAACGCAAAGCGGCATCAATCTCCAGAGGTGAAGTTGATTCTGACGATGACATCTCCTTTCCTTGTGATTTGTGCCCTCTTTCTTTCAATAGCCACTTTCAGCGATCTTCGCACAGACTTCAACACACGCATGCAAATGATCACTACACCAACGATACCTCTACAATCTCCCTCATTAACATTTCCCATAGTCATTTAGTACGCGACTACTGCATGGAGTCCAATACTCAAATAGTAGATTTTCCTGAGTGGCTCCTTCAAAATTCTAACATTATCTAAGCGCTCTTCAACAATTTAGACAATTTTAGAATGAAGGCGCTCATCTACCTCAAACTAAAATATATTAAAATAGATTTTCAAACGGGTCAAGTGACGGAGAGAATACAGTTTCATGTTCCATCCTCTTCCGCAACCGAAGTTGTAGACTGCGAGTCTTGGCTAAATTTCCATATTCAATGTTTAAAATCAAATGTAGATAAGCTCAATCAGCGCGACAGCGCTCTCATTTTTGATGGCGTGGACTCAGCCATGTTCAAAATTTCCCTATTAGAAAGTCATGCAGCTCGAGGTACATTTAAACTACCAAAAACGTTGTATAATAAGAAAGCTGTCATCAATGTCGATTGTAAATCACAGTGTTTCAAATATGCAGTCCTATCCATCCTTCACTATAATGATATCAACGCGAATCGAAATCATACCTATAGCTATAGACAGTGGGAGGATGAACTAGACTTTGAAGGTTGTGATAGTGACAACATGAAAATCAGAGATGTAGAAACGTTCGAAAAACATAATAAGATTAAAATTGTCGTTCACGTGTGGGAGAAGGGGTTGCTGCAAGTGTAACTTTTCACATAGGTTGAGACGTCGCGTACTACCCGTCATTTTTCACAGCTTTAAGGGCTATGACAGTCATATGATAATAAAAGGAGGGTTGAGCCAGATGAAATCGTGACAGTTCAATGTTATAGCACAAACGAGAGAAAAGTTATGGCAATGACAGCAAAAGTACCAGTTGATAAAACAAAAGAAAATAAGACAGTCTTCTTCGAAATAAAATTTTTAGATTCATTTCAATTCATGTCAGCGTCACTAGCTTCTCTCGTTCGAAATCTCAAGTTTCTTCCCCATAGTCAAACTTTGAAGAAACACTATCCAAATTTAACAGATGACATGATCACTCGCAAAGGAGTCCTTCCCTATGCGTATTTTAGCTCAATGTCTAAACTATATGAAACAACCCTTCCTTTCCATTGACAAATTCCAAAACGATTTGACGGGTGAAGATTGTCCAGTAGAAGATTATGAACATGCTCAAGAGGCATGGTTAAAATTTGATTGTAAAACGTTTGGCGATTATATGATCGCTTACTTAGAATTAGATGTCATTTTGCTGGCTGATGTTTTTCAGGAATTTCGACGAGTGGCATTAGAAGAAGACAAATTAGATCCTGTCAACTTTGTCAGTCTACCAGCCATGTCCTTTAAATCAGCCTTTAAAATGACAGGTGAGACCATTCATCTCTTACAAGACCCCGAGATGTATAATATATTTGAGCGCGGAATACGCGGTGGTCTCACATTTGTAAATAAACATCATATAAAATCTGAAACAGTAGGTGATGATCATATCCACCTAAAGTACTATGACCAAAATAATTTATATGGCAGTTCACTGTCTAAACCACTACCTCATTCCCAGTTTAGTTGGTTAAATCAAGATGAGCTTGAGTATTACTCCAACCCTTCAAACATACTGAAGATTCCAGATGAAGGTGATTGGGGATATTATTTTGAAGTGGATTTGATTTATCCAAATAGCATTAAAAATAAAACTGCTGATTTCCCGCTCGCACCTGAATCTGTTGAAGTGACTGAAGATATGTTTTCACCATTCATGTCACAATTTCATAATAACTTAACAGAGTGTGGACAGCCAAGGTACAAACCATGCCGCAAACTTTTACTCACCCAATATGATAAGAAAAATTATCTCGTACACTTCTGCATACTAAAATTCTATTTAGAAATGGGCATGCTTCTAAAGTCAGTTCACCGCATCATCAAATTTAGACAGAAAGCCTTCCTCAAACCATATATTGATAGTAACAGCCAGAAACGTGCACTAGCCCAAAATAATTTTGAAAAAGATTTTTATAAGTATAAGAATAATAGTCTATTTGGTAAGACGATGGAGGATGTTCGAAAACGCATGAACTACAAACTAGTCATTGATGATCAAAAATATCACAAATTGACCTCATCACCTCTTTTCATTGATAGAGACATTATCGATGAGGACCTTGTAGGTGTTAAAATGATAAAATCTGAAGTTGAGTTGTGCAAGCCCATCTATATTGGCCAAGCTGTACTAGATTACTCTAAGCTTGAAATGTACCAACTCTTTTATAAAATACTAAAACCATGTCCTCTCGTAAAAGAGGTTCGTTTGTTGGGTGGTGATACAGATAGTTTCTTCTTAGGTATTACCACTCAAAAAGATTTAAATTTTAATGAAGTAGCTAAGTCATTAGAAAAATATTTCGACACATCTAACTACAATCCCACTCATCCACTCTATTCCATACAGAATCAAGCCAAACTTGGTTGTTTTAAGGATGAAACAGCAGGAAAGGAAATAGATGAAATGATTCTCCTCCGTCCTAAAATGTATTCCATGAAATTAAAAGAATGTGCAGATAGTATTAATCGTGCTAAAGGTATATCAAAATCCATTGTTCACAAAATGAAACATCGGTCCTATAAGAAGGCCTATAAAAATAAAACTATAACGTTTGTCAATATGACAATCTTAAAATCTCAAGTTCATACTGTGAAAATGCACACGTTCAAGAAACGAGCGCTTTCAGCATGGGAGGATAAGAGGTGTTGGATAGGACATAACACATCTCTTCCACATGGACATCCTGACACAAACATACCTCCACCCAAACGAATAAATCTCACGCTACCACATTCAGGAGATGTATTGACATAATCAACTTTAACTCAGTATTTTGATGTTGCTTTTTGTAGATATACATGGTTGTTCTATGTATCGCATGAGATCGTTTCTTCCTTGTGAATATATGCCTACAGTCAGCCCATTCCCCCTATATCTGTGAAAAGACTTTTTCATACACATAATTTTATTTCAATAAACATATCACAATGACTTCACTTTGTTTTCCGAAACACTAAAGTTACGAGGGATTTAGTATCTTTCACATGGATGCACTCTTGTAAACCATTGGTAATTTTGATAGCAATAGAGGGTATAGTTTGTTTGACGACGGGATGATAGAAAATAGATTCAAACATCTTCTCGACTATTCCATATGAAGCGTCTTTATCATGAATGAAATCACGTAAAATGTATTCTTTTTTCTCACCAACAGAAATAAGTAGAATCAAATCACTTTCGGGCGATCATATCTTTTTCAAATGACTGTGGAACATTGATTTCCATGATGAAGATTTAAACAGTTAGATTCGATGACGAACAAGATTTACTAGTTTGCAAGTTAAACTAAGCGTTCTATTATTTGTAAATGAAAGATATAGTTGCAACAGTTCACAGATTAAAAATAAAGTTTCAATAGTGTATGTGTTAGAAATAAAGTTTAAGCTGTTTGTGTGTTAGAAATAGAATAAAGTTTCAACAGTTTGTGGATTAAAAATAAAGTTTCAACAGTGTGTACGTTAGAAATAAAGTTATATCTGTTTGTAAAATAAGATTGCGGGATTTAATAGTTTGTAAGTTAGACTAAGCGTTCTACTATTTGTAAATGAAAGATATAGTTTCAACAGTTTGTAGATTAAAAAATAAAGTTTCAATAGTGTGTATGTTAAAAATAAAGTTTTATCTGTTTGTGTGTTAGAAATAGAATAAAGTTTCAACAGTATGTAGATTAAAAATAAAGTTTCAACAGTGTGTACGTTGGAAATAAAGTTTTAGCTGTTTGTATGTTAAAAATAAAGTTTCAACAGTGTTTACGTTAGAAATAAAGTTTTATCTGTTTGTGCAATGAGATTGTAGGATTTACTAGTTTGTAAGTTAGACTAAGCGTTCTACTATTTGTAAATGAAAGACATAGTTTCAACAGTTTACAGATTAAAAAATAAAGTTTCAATAGTGTGTATGTTAAAAATAAAGTTTAATCTGTTTGTGTGTTAGAAATAGAATAAAGTTTCAACAGTATGTAGATTAAAGATAAAGTTTCAACAGTGTGTGCGTTAGAAATAAAGTTTTAGCTGTTTGTATGTTAAAAATAAAGTTTCAGCAGTGTTTACGTTAGAAATGAAGTTTTATCTGTTTGTAAAATGAGATTGTAGGATTTACTAGTTTGCAAGTTAGACTAAGCGTTCTACTATTTGTAAACGAAAGATATAGTTTCAACAGTTTACAGATTAAAAATAAAGTTTCAACAGTTTATAAGTTAGAAATAAAGTTTTAGTCGTTTGCGCGTTAGAAAAATAATAAAGTTTCAACCGTCTACAAGTTCAAAATAAAGTTTCAACAGTGTGTATGTTAGAAATAAAGTTTTATCGGTTTGTAAATAAAGATAATAAGATTTACTAGTTTGGAAGTTAGACTAAGCGTTCTACTATTTGTGAATGAAAGATATACTTTCAACAGTTTACAGATCAAAAATAAAGTTTCAACAGTGTGTACGTTAGAAATAAAGTTTTAGCTGTCTGTATGTTAAAAATAAAGTTTCAACAGTGTTTACGTTAGAAATAAAGTTTTATCTGTTTGTAAAAAGAGATTGTAGGATTTACTAGTTTGTAAGTTAGACTAAGCCTTCTACTATTTGTAAATGAAAGACATAGTTTCAACAGTTTACAGATTAAAAAATAAAGTTTCAATAGTGTGTATGATAAAAATAAAGTTTAAGCTGTTTGTGTGTTAGAAATAGAATAAAGTTTCAACAGTATGTAGATTAAAGATAAAGTTTCAACAGTGTGTACGTTAGAAATAAAGTTTTAGCTGTTTGTATGTTAAAAATAAAGTTTCAGCAGTGTTTACGTTAGAAATGAAGTTTTATCTGTTTGTAAAATGAGATTGTAGGATTTACTAGTCTGCAAGTTAGACTAAGCGTTCTACTATTTGTAAACGAAAGATATAGTTTCAACAGTTTACAGATTAAAAATAAAGTTTCAACAGTATGTACGTTAGAAATAAAGTTTTTGTCGTTTGCGCGTTAGAAATAAAATAAAGTTTCAACCGTTTACAAGTTCAAAATGAAGTTTCAACAGTGTTCAATAAAGTTTTATCTGTTTACATGTTAGAAACATAATGAAGTTTCAACAGTGTGTACGTTAGAAATAAAGTTTTATCTGTTTGTATGTCAGAAATAAAGTTTTAGCTGCTTGTATGTTAGAAATAAAGGTATAACAGTTTATATGCTAGAAAGAAAGGTATAACTGTTTGTAAAATAAGATCATACGATTTACTAGTTTGCAAGTTAGACTAAGCGTTCTACTATTTGTAAATTAAAAATAAAATTATAACTGTTTACAAGTTAAAGCGTTGATGCGATGATCAACAATTAATAAGCTGAGAAGCTTTACATTCACTTTAACATTACCACATGTTTACAGATAGAAATGTATCACAGCAAAGCTACTTCATGAGTTAGTTTGCCAGGAGTGTATCATCTCAAACCTTTACTCCGTTGTTGAAATTTCAGTTTTGTACATATTTGAAGTATCATCATTGCGGTTCGTTCTTGATGTGTTTACGATGAACGCACACATGAGTCTTATGACACTATGGTTGTATCTTATACGTTTCGACAAAGACTGAGCGAAGTAAATAAAAATCCAAGTTCAAAATCTCTTAGGTTGTATTATCAAACATCTTAGTATTATACAAAGTTGAGAATGTAAGTTGAACATTTTATCGGAATGTTGTTTTAAAATGAAAGTAAGAACTTCATCGTATGAGTATTCAAAGCATGTTTTGTAAATCAAATGTGTATAGTACTGTCTTGATAGAATCAAATGAACTTGACAAACGCGTTTTATTTTGAACTTGTAAACGGTTGAAACTTTATTTTATTTCTAACGCGCAAACGGCAAAAACTTTATTTCTAACTTATAAACTGTTGAAACTTTATTTTTAATCTGTAAACTGTTGAAACTATATCTTTCGTTTACAAATAGTAGAACGCTTAGTCTAACTTGCAAACTAGCAAATCCTACAATCTCTTTTTACAAACAGATAAAACTTCATTTCTAACGTTAACACTGTTGAAACTTTATTTCTAACATACAAACAGCTAAAACTTTATTTCTAACGTACACACTGTTGAAACTTTATTTTTAATCCACAAACTGTTGAAACTTTATTCTATTTCTAACACACAAACAGCTTAAACTTTATTTTTAACATACACACCGTTGAAACTTTATTTTTTAATCTGTAAACTGTTGCAACTATATCTTTCATTTACAAATAATAGAACGCTTAGTCTAACTTGCAAACTAGTAAATCTTGTTTGTCATCGAATCTAACTGTTTAAATCTTCATCATGGAAATCAATGTTCCACAGTCATTTGAAAAAGATATGATCGCCCGAAAGTGATTTGATTCTACTTATTTCTGTTGGTGAGAAAAAAGAATACATTTTACGTGATTTCATTCATGATAAAGACGCTTCATATGGAATAGTCGAGAAGATGTTTGAATCTATTTTCTATCATCCCGTCGTCAAACAAACTATACCCTCTATTGCTATCAAAATTACCAATGGTTTACAAGAGTGCATCCATGTGAAAGATACTAAATCCCTCGTAACTTTAGTGTTTCGGAAAACAAAGTGAAGTCATTGTGATATGTTTATTGAAATAAAATTATGTGTATGAAAAAGTCTTTTCACAGATATAGGGGGAATGGGCTGACTGTAGGCATATATTCACAAGGAAGAAACGATCTCATGCGATACATAGAACAACCATGTATATCTACAAAAAGCAACATCAAAATACTGAGTTAAAGTTGATTATGTCAATACATCTCCTGAATGTGGTAGCGTGAGATTTATTCGTTTGGGTGGAGGTATGTTTGTGTCAGGATGTCCATGTGGAAGAGATGTGTTATGTCCTATCCAACACCTCTTATCCTCCCATGCTGAAAGCGCTCGTTTCTTGAACGTGTGCATTTTCACAGTATGAACTTGAGATTTTAAGATTGTCATATTGACAAACGTTATAGTTTTATTTTTATAGGCCTTCTTATAGGACCGATGTTTCATTTTGTGAACAATGGATTTTGATATACCTTTAGCACGATTAATACTATCTGCACATTCTTTTAATTTCATGGAATACATTTTAGGACGGAGGAGAATCATTTCATCTATTTCCTTTCCTGCTGTTTCATCCTTAAAACAACCAAGTTTGGCTTGATTCTGTATGGAATAGAGTGGATGAGTGGGATTGTAGTTAGATGTGTCGAAATATTTTTCTAATGACTTAGCTACTTCATTAAAATTTAAATCTTTTTGAGTGGTAATACCTAAGAAGAAACTATCTGTATCACCACCCAACAAACGAACCTCTTTTACGAGAGGACATGGTTTTAGTATTTTATAAAAGAGTTGGTACATTTCAAGCTTAGAGTAATCTAGTACAGCTTGGCCAATATAGATGGGCTTGCACAACTCAACTTCAGATTTTATCATTTTAACACCTACAAGGTCCTCATCGATAATGTCTCTATCAATGAAAAGAGGTGATGAGGTCAATTTGTGATATTTTTGATCATCAATGACTAGTTTGTAGTTCATGCGTTTTCGAACATCCTCCATCGTCTTACCAAATAGACTATTATTCTTATACTTATAAAAATCTTTTTCAAAATTATTTTGGGCTAGTGCACGTTTCTGGTTGTTACTATCAATATATGGTTTGAGGAAGGCTTTCTGTCTAAATTTGATGATGCGGTGAACTGACTTTAGAAGCATGCCCATTTCTAAATAGAATTTTAGTATGCAGAAGTGTACGAGATAATTTTTCTTATCATATTGGGTGAGTAAAAGTTTGCGGCATGGTTTGTACCTTGGCTGTCCACACTCTGTTAAGTTATTATGAAATTGTGACATGAATGGTGAAAACATATCTTCAGTCACTTCACCAGATTCAGGTGCGAGCGGGAAATCAGCAGTTTTATTTTTAATGCTATTTGGATAAATCAAATCCACTTCAAAATAATATCCCCAATCACCTTCATCTGGAATCTTCAGTATGTTTGAAGGGTTGGAGTAATACTCAAGCTCATCTTGATTTAACCAACTAAACTGGGAATGAGGTAGTGGTTTAGACAGTGAACTGCCATATAAATTATTTTGGTCATAGTACTTTAGGTGGATATGATCATCACCTACTGTTTCAGATTTTATATGATGTTTATTTACAAATGTGAGACCACCGCGTATTCCGCGCTCAAATATATTATACATCTCGGGGTCTTGTAAGAGATGAATGGTCTCACCAGTCATTTTAAAGGCTGATTTAAAGGACATGGCTGGTAGACTGACAAAGTTGACAGGATCTAATTTGTCTTCTTCTACTGCCACTCGTCGAAATTCCTGAAAATCATCAGCCAGCAAAATGACATCTAATTCTAAGTAAGCGATCATATAATCGCCAAACGTTTTACAATCAAATTTTAACCATGCCTCTTGAGCATGTTCATAATCTTCTACTGGACAATCTTCACCCGTCAAATCGTTTTGGAATTTGTCAATGGAAAGGAAGGGTTGTTTCATATAGTTTAGACATTGAGCTAAAATACGCATAGGGAAGGACTCCTTTGCGAGTGATCATGTCATCTGTTAAATTTGGATAGTGTTTCTTCAAAGTTTGACTATGGGGAAGAAACTTGAGATTTCGAACGAGAGAAGCTAGTGACGCTGACATGAATTGAAATGAATCTAAAAATTTTATTTCGAAGAAGACTGTCTTATTTTCTTTTGTTTTATCAACTAGTACTTTTGCTGTCATTGCCATAATTTTTCTCTCGTTTGTGCTATAACATTGAACTGTCACGATTTCATCTGGCTCAACCCTCCTTTTATTATCATATGACTGTCATAGCCCTTAAAGCTGTGAAAAATGACGGGTAGTACGCGACGTCTCAACCTATGTGAAAAGTTACGCTTGCAGCAACCCCTTCTCCCACACGTGAACGACAATTTTAATCTTATTATGTTTTTCGAACGTTTCTACATCTCTGATTTTCATGTTGTCACTATCACAACCTTCAAAGTCTAGTTCATCCTCCCACTGTCTATAGCTATAGGTATGATTTCGATTCGCGTTGATATCATTATAGTGAAGGATGGATAGGACTGCATATTTGAAACACTGTGATTTACAATCGACATTGATGACAGCTTTCTTATTATACAACGTTTTTGGTAGTTTAAATGTACCTCGAGCTGCATGACTTTCTAATAGGGAAATTTTGAACATGGCTGAGTCCACGCCATCAAAAATGAGAGCGCTGTCGCGCTGATTGAGCTTATCTACATTTGATTTTAAACATTGAATATGGAAATTTAGCCAAGACTCGCAGTCTACAACTTCGGTTGCGGAAGAGGATGGAACATGAAACTGTATTCTCTCCGTCACTTGACCCGTTTGAAAATCTATTTTAATATATTTTAGTTTGAGGTAGATGAGCGCCTTCATTCTAAAATTGTCTAAATTGTTGAAGAGCGCTTAGATAATGTTAGAATTTTGAAGGAGCCACTCAGGAAAATCTACTATTTGAGTATTGGACTCCATGCAGTAGTCGCGTACTAAATGACTATGGGAAATGTTAATGAGGGAGATTGTAGAGGTATCGTTGGTGTAGTGATCATTTGCATGCGTGTGTTGAAGTCTGTGCGAAGATCGCTGAAAGTGGCTATTGAAAGAAAGAGGGCACAAATCACAAGGAAAGGAGATGTCATCGTCAGAATCAACTTCACCTCTGGAGATTGATGCCGCTTTGCGTTGACACACACATTGTTTGATTTGTCGAAGGAGACTGTGCTTCCTTGTAAAAATATGTCCGCAGTCAGCACATTCCCACTCGTTGCCTTGTCGCGAGAGTCCTGAGCTGGAACTAACATCACCTGAAAGAGAAATCATTCTATCATCTCTGTTAAAGTCTCAGTGTATTGTTACAACCTACCTTCACTCAATAGCTCTAAACTTTCCTCGAGAAGGGAGGGCTTTGGTGATGAAGTAGATGCCTGAAATTGAGGAAGATGCTATTAGCCACACGTTTGAGGGAGATGAGAGAGGAAATCTTCAACTTACCATTTCAAGGAAATTATGTTTAAGGTTGATTCTTCAACAAGATAGAGACTTCACTAGAGAACAGTTTACTTACACGTCTCAAAGACAGAGTGAAATGACACGAATGTCACTTTGCATATATACTTTCATATTCATCATTCATTGGCTGTTCATTCTGATTGGTTGCTTGTTTATACTTAAGAATTAGAAAACATTTCTAAGTTATTATTCACAGTCAACATGACAAGCCCTCCGACAACACCGAACACAAAATTGGAGTTCTCTTCTCCATGCTCATCGCCAAAGGCGCTCGTTGCACCAAACGCTCCAACGAAGGGAAGGTGGAGAAATTATACCGACTCGACAACATTAGAAAGTTGTCATTACCAGCGGATGACGAAGAGGAGAGTGTATGTGAGAAGGAGTGTCCCGACCTAACAGGCATACGATGGAAGTATCTGCAATACGATACTGATGATGTGATGGAGATCACCAGCACCAAATTCCTCCATCAATTATGGGAATGGTACACCCCTAACTCCCAGCCACGAACTATGGGGGAGTGGGAGTACATCGACAAAGTGAGGCTTGCGGTAGAAGAACGATTGAAGCAAGTGAACTGTTTTTGTGATCTGTGTGAAGCCAGACTCTGGGGCGATATTGACGATGAAGACCTTTTGAAATACATGCCATAATAAATTTTTATTTCGTATTATCTTTGCTTTCATACTGACTTACTTGAATGGGGCTTCAGTGGATGATTTAACCATGTATACTTTTTCATTTGGAAATAGTAGCACGCTTAGTTTAACTTGTAAATCTTATAACATTTCATATGGGCGATGATGGTAGATGAAATAGTGTTAAATAAAATTAAGATAGCTTACACTTCTGATACAGGGATAGCAATCGACTGCAATCCATGTGTAAAGAGCTTGTTAGACTACGGAAGAGAGAAGTGTGTTATGCTGCGTGTGGCGCGTGAGTGTCCTCCCATTTCATTCCATTCATCAATTCGTCTCATTGATAGAGACGGGTGGAACTCATGGTTCTTTCGACAGTTTGCTAAATGTCGCCCTGGCGTGAATGCATACTACGTTGAGACAGAGGCAATCACTTGCAAACATGACGCAGAGAGGTTTCACAAGGATTACCATTGCCCACGTCGCGTGCAGTACTCATCGCTACGGACTTCACCGCTGTCTTGAAAGAACACCCACTCACAGGAAGTATCACACCGAAAATCTCCGTGACTTGCACCGTCCATGACTTGATCGCCAGACATGAAAACCTGTAGAGTTGGTAAGAGGTTGACAGACTTTGAGCAGCTTGATAGCAAGCCGTAGAGAGGTAGAGGCCACCCATGACAAGATAGCTAAGACTCAACCGATTGGCGTTCAAAGTGCTACGTTGAGAACTGTGTCAAATGCCCAACATGAGACATGAGTTGCCCCAGCGGTTTCGGTCTAAAATATGACACACTCCCTTGCCACACTTATCACTACGGCATCGTCCGGCGTCCCAAAGGAACACCCTGTCAGTGGAATATTACAGCAAAACTCTCCGTGTCTTGCTCGCTTTCAGTGAAAAGCCGCTTATACCATGAGAAGACTGGCTCAGACATCATTAAAAATGCTTTCATTGACTTCAGCAGGGTCGAAAACCCCAGAAAACCTCCAAAACTAGTGAATTTAATTTTTTCAACTTTTTAGCACTACTTATGAAATTTTATAAGTAGTCTATCACTTAGGGCAGGTCAATAGCGACCGAACCTTTTTTGAATCAAGTCAAACGGACTTGTAGAAGCAAAGTTACAAGCCATTAAAGTTTTGGAGTCTTTTATGGCCTGGAGACGAAGGCCATCTCCTGACGAACCTCTAAGTCTGACGCCTTAGCTGACTTCAGCAATGAAATTTTCTAAGTCGGTATCTTACAGAAACCCGGAATTTGGAATGTCCGAAGCTATCATCGGAGCTCAGAGAGACGACCTACTTTTGACAATCGCTCTCCTCTAAATGAAAAGTCTCTGTCGGCTTCCGCTTATATAGTGTGTGGCGATCAGCTGATGACGTAATAGCCATCATCCAAAAACTTAAAACGCTTCTATCACCGATTCTGGAGGTCCGATTCAGCTGGAAATACACCATTTCAATGTAGAATTTGACGCTGAATCCAAATCTGTCCTCCGTTTTCCCATCCAATGCTTCGTTTTGGCTCTACAGCCCGTAGCCATCGCAAAAATTCTAACTCGTTTTTTCGAAAAATGTTGAAAATTTTTTCTCTCCGATTGACTTGAAACTCACCATGTTGATAGAGAATTTGACGCTGATTCCAAATCTGAAATCCGTTTTCCCATCCGATGCTTCGTTATGGCGCTACAGCCCAAAACGTCCAAAATTCTAACTCTGTCGTTTTTCGCCAATCTCACAAAATCTTAAATGGCGTCTCACATCTAAACGAAGACAGATATGAACAAGCCGTTTCTTTCAGTGAATTTGTCTCACTCTTAGCTTTCAAACGAGCTATTGCACGACTTTCTACGATCACTAGAAGCGAAATTGGAAGTTTGGTGCCGGGGGGGACGTCAGCGAAAATTTTTTCTCTCCGATTGCGTTCAAATTCACCATACCGATGCAGAATTTCACGCTGAATCCGAATCTGGCTTCCGTTTTCCCATCCGATGCTTCGTTTTGGCGCTACAGCCCAAAACGTCCAAAATTCTAACTCTGTCGTTTTTTCGAAAAATGTTGAAAATTTTTTCTCTCCGATTGACTTGAAACTCACCATGTTGATAGAAAATTTGACGCTGATTCCAAATCTGAAATCCGTTTTCCCATCCGATGCTTCGTTTTGGCGCTACAGCCCAAAACGTCCAAAATTCTAACTCTGTCGTTTTTCGCCAATCTCACAAAATCTTAAAGGGGTCTCACATCTAAAAGAAGACAGATATGAACAAGCCGTTTCTTTCAGTGAATTTGTCTCACTCTTAGCTTTCAAACGAGCTATTGCACGACTTTCTACGATCACTAGAAGCGAAATTGGAAGTTTGGTGCCGGGGGGGGGACGTCAGCGAAAATTTTTTCTCTCCGATTGCTTTCAAATTCACCATACAGATGCAGAATTTCACGCTGAATCCGAATCTGGCTTCCGTTTTCCCATCCGATGCTTCGTTTTGGCGCTACAGCCCAAAACGTCCAAAATTTTACCTCTGTCGTTTTTCCGAAGTTGAACATTTTTTCTCTCCGATTGAGCTGGAAATCACACCTAAGATGCAGAATTTGACACTGAGTCCAAAATTCACAGTTGCAAAGTCCTCCGAGCACTGCTTCCACTCGAAACATCCCATTTTCACCCCAAAATTCATTCATGTTCACGAAAATCCTAACACACCATAGCACCAAGTCAAAACCTGGCGGTCGCCCAAGTCCACCACGACACTCTGTCGTTTATCGAAGGGAGGGGGGGGGCGTTAGCGACCAGTCTTTCCGATGGCTGTCAACGATGGGAGCGGCCAACCTGGCTGGCACACCACGACAGACCACAACCTCTCACGTTCCAGAGGGGGGGACGTCAGCGACCATTTTTCGACGGCGGCCATCTTGCGCTATCCAGTGGTGTAGATTTACTTACTACTCTCCCGTGGTCCAAACAATTATTTGAGCAGTTTCAAAAAAGTCAAAATTTGACAATTTACATACGACCAAGATGACTCTCCTACATAAGTATAAGTAGCATGAAACAAGCTGGATATCAAAATGAATGAATATTTGCTGAAAAGCATCCTAACTAAGCGGAAATTATGCTGATCATCAAGGGAATTTCATGAATTGTATTATCATGAAAATCTTCAAGAAAAAGTCGCGATACTATTCGTGCTTTCTTGGTTGAAATGTCAAGTTTTTAATTAAATTTTCACTGGCATGATTCACTAAATTCATGTTTCATTTCTTGAATCTGAATAGTGATGTGGACCTATGTTTACATCTTTCAAAGTTAATTGAAATCTTTGTCTTTGATTGTGTTTTTTTGTTCTGCCAGTGGCAGGCGCCTGTGATATATGATCACGCTTAAGAAAATAATCTTGAGGTTGAGCATGAACCCTGTGGGAACGAATCTGGCGAAAAGCTGGCAGATAATCAGCTACATATTATCATGCAATAGTTCAGTAATAATTTTTAGCATATTCGCTGGCGAAGTTCGCCGACGACAATTCGCGAATTCGCGCTATGTATGCCACCTTTTACTTTTGACTTTCTCTCTTATTTTCTTTAGTAATCCGCCTATATGCCTGGCACCTGAGCATTTTCACCTCTTTCGGTGAATTCGACCTTTGCTACGCGAAAGGTTCCTCTCTGATCCGACTTTGTTTACGCTTGATGTTTCACTGAAAAATCGTTTCGGGACTTTTCTACGCAACGAACTTTTTCACTACAATAAAAAAATGAACGTCATTATGCTGACGTCATAACATCACACGGTGTCTTAAGGTCTCAAGCAGACTATTCGTTGCTGCGTGCGCAGTGAACGATGGTAGGGTGTTAGCTTTTGAGGATCGGCCGTCAACAAATATAGCAATGGACTTCAATTAGATGACAATCTAAATACTTTTGACGGTTGTTAGTATGGCAGCGGCATGGCAGCGGTATCAGTATCTTCGGCATGTTTCAATCACACATTTACATGGAAGAGAAAGGTAATGTTTCTTTAAAGTCTCTTGTTTATTATGTCTGTTGTCCGTAGGCTCATTTGGAAATTACTTTCCGTCGAATAAAGGTAAACTACATTCCCCATTATAAAAAAATAATTTTCCGGGAGACGTGAGTCAGTTTGGCTGTACTATAATACATGTAATGATATATTGCACCTATCTACTACATTTTTCTTCAAAACGTTCAACTTGCAAAGAAGTAATTTAGTTTCTGCAATGCAATAGTCTTAATCGAGGATGAGACAATCCCTATCATGGTTGTCGACAAAAACCGTTGCTGTATCTTCCATAGATAGTTTAAGCCTTAAGGTCACCGAGATTGTGAGTCATTTTTTTGAAGCATTTGTCTTGTCTGTCCAACATGATTCGTCCTCCCTAGATCGCTTTTATGAGAAGACACGCCGGCAGACGTATTGAGCCGTATGCATAAAAATAAGCAAATGCTTTTGCTTCAATAATCTAAGCAAAAGCTTAAGTTCGCATGCGTTGGCACTTGCTTTTTCTTTAAGCAAAAGCTTTTGCTTTTAAGTTTAAGCAAAAGCTTCAAAAAGTAGCGTTTGCTTCAATTCGTATGCATAATTCTAACCAATGACTTTATTTCTTAAGCAAAAGCTATTACAAATTAGAGCGCAGATAGATGTCGCTCCAGTTTTTAAGAAATCGCAGTCATGGCGGAATACATGAAAATCCGAGAGACCAAACATTACAAAGTTCGTCGTAATCATGAAAAAGGTGATTTTTTACGATTGTATCGATTCAGAGAGGACACTCTACTGTGGATGAGCGATTATTTCCTGGGAAAGAATTGTGAGAGAAGGGGATCTGCACTGACGTCATTGGAAAAAATGAAAATATTTTGTCGATACATGGCAGATCCAGGTTTTCAAACGGGTGTTGCTGAGGATCTAGGAGTTCATCAAAGTACTGTTTCTCGGCAAATACATTCAGTAATGGATTCTATAATTAAGAAGAGAAATATTTGGATTCATTTTCCGACTTCCCAAGAAGAAATCCAAGAATCAAAAATTTTATGGCAAGAAAATAAATCAATGCCATCAACCATCGGAGCGATTGATTGTACACATGTGCGTATTGACAAGCCGCCTGGTGTATTTGGTGATGAATACGTAAATAGGAAGGGATACGCTTCGATTATTGTGCAGGCAACTTGCAATGCTAGATTTGAATTAATAAGTCTCGACGTAAGTTGGCCTGGGTCTGTGCATGACAGTCGTGTACTTCGAAATTCGGACCTTTTTCTCCATTTACGTGATTCAAAGCCTCCGGTAATCTTGCTTGGTGATGAAGGCTATCCTTTGCATCCATTTTTAATGACTCCTTTCAAAGTTCCCCGAAGTGAAAAACAGACGTTTTATAATAAAACACACGCGAAGGAACGCGTCGTTATCGAGCAAACATTCGGCCAGCTGAAGCGTCGTTTTCCCATGCTGCGGTACGGACTTCGATTGAAATTGGAAAGTGTTCCAACTGCTATCACTTGTTGTACCATTTTACACAACATAGCAAAATACTTCAATGAACCCGATCCGATCGATGATGAAGAAAACGTTGAACCTGATGAAGACTTGATTGACATTACTGAAATGCTTGAGATTACTAATCAAGCCGAAAGTCGACGCCTAGACATAGTGGATATTTTGTTCAATCGCAGAAACATACGCCTTAGCTGATGCTAGGCCAAATAGTGTCAAAATCAATGAGCTTTGATGTTGTGTAAAGTAAAAGTTACATTGATATTTGTATTAAAATTGATGATCAGTTAGTCTTTTGTGTCGTCTTTCAAATATGAACTTCCACCACATCCACAAGTCTGAATCTGCATGACCTCATGAAATCATATTATTTTAGTCGTTAATATACATACGGGTCTACTTGTAACAAATGTTTAGCAGGAAAAAAACAGCATTAGTAATGTAGCAACAAATGCATGAGCTAGTGATAGTAGGTTTATCAATTTATTTTGTGTGTTATTGTGTATTACTATATACTATATTAATTATTAATAATTATCAATATATTGTTATTATATTACATTATTGTTATAGGCCTATTAGTATTGTTATATTATTGATATAAATATATCAATAACCATATTATCTTTGTTAGATATACGATTATTTAAGTTCATGGTATGACTGATATATATATATATATATATATATATATATATATATATATATATATATATACCTTATATTATAAACCTTATATTTTAGTAATTACGATGGGATTTTACTATTGCTAAAATAAAGACTAAAAATAGCATGATAATTCCTAACTGATGAACTGATGCATTATATGGATCAAAGCAAGGATAATTTATTGTTGATTAAGAAACAATCATTTCTCTCTTAATAATTTTATTTCAATTAGAAATCTATCAATCAATAATTTGAATTAATTACAATTAAATCCCCATCATCCAATTATCTAGGTATTATTTAGACTGATAAAAGAGCTATCTCTTCCCCCAATTCGAATTCTTATAAACTTTGCTGTCCTGTTCCAGTACCGCAGCAAATGTAGTGATGAATATTTTCCGGAAAATTTTGAAAGTTTTGATTTTTTTGATAGGCCTTGTAAATTGAGCGCTTCCACTGCCGAGGCAGCTACGTACCAATAAATTGGGTCTAGAACTCTTAATTTCATCATTATTTCGATTAAAGCGATCGTAGCAATGCGAGTTCCGTCCGCGGATTTTTGAACATTCCTATTGCCACAGTGGCTATTTGTGCCATTTTGTTAGCATTTTTAATTATCATACAGACACCGTTTTGGATAACCTGAATCTTGCTTTACAATAGGGGTACAATTTCATGCACTGTGAAAGATCTGGAGTAAAAATAATGTACTTCATTTTGGAGTTTGCTTATTAGCTTGAAATTTAAGCTTTATTATGCAGCGTGGATCAGTGAAAGAAATTCTTCATATGTTGATGAACAAGTGAAGTATAAGCAAGTCCACGCAGCATTCATGAGCGACCATTTTGGAAGACATGAAGACTGTAAACTCGTTAGATATTTGGTAACTAAAGATATCTGTGATGAGTAAAAGAATATCTATGATAGCCTTTAACTTCTGGCCTATTGTCCGACATCTTCGCTGAGGATACATATTTTCCATTTCTAGTTCATGGTTCAGATAGTTCAAATTCGATTTCAGCTGCCCAAATGAATTTCAGATATGATCCACATGAATCTCCAATTGAATTTAAGATCTTTTCATCTGTGCTTCTAACAGACTTCTGAAATTCAGCTAGAGAAATCTGAAATCCATCTAATGTCTGAAGTTCATTTGGAAAGATCTGAAATAGACATGGAAAAGGTGCAGTTGGTTACAAAAGTTGACATACAAAAGTTTTCGGTCTTTGAATATTACAGAGTCTTTTCAAACGACTAAAATAAGTCTCCAAAACAAAGGAAAAACCTCAATCGCCGAAAAATAAATTTCAAAATTTTCCAGTGGAAAATTTTCCGGAAAATTTTGAAAAAATTGGAAAATTTTCCGGAAAATTTTCCATTTGCATCACTAAGCAAATGTAATAAATCGCTTTTTTTAAAATTCTCAGCCTGTCTCACAACACAAAACCGTAACATGTGCTCGTATGGTAGCTAACATAAATGTATTCACATAATAAGACAGATTAAAAAGTCCAAGAAAAAACCTAAACATTATTCGTTGCAATCATATAAGCGTCATAATCAGCACACTGATTCATTTCATGAAGAAGCTGTTGACTTTCTTGATTTCTTTTGGTAAATATATCAGCAGATTTTTCCATTAAATTTCGAGTTTTCATCCGATAGTATTTCAACTGCTCCAAAAGAACAAGACGCTGTAATTCACTTGTTGTTAGTTTGCTTGTTTCGTCAGTTTCCTCAACGAGTCGTTTTCTTTTAGGCTTAATTGCCGGTGTGGGTGTATGGCTATTCGAAGACACCGCTTCCTTCGGAAAATTTACACTTTCTGCCTTTTGTGTTGATTGAAGGCCAGATGAAATAGCACCTTGGATTCGACAGAATATCGGGTTAATATCCCCCTGCAATAATTCGAACATCATCCGTTCCCATGGCTTCAAAGTTATCTTGCGATTACCAGTCTTTTTTACATCAGTCTTCTCCTTCACTATCTTCTTCATGTTAGCTATCTTTTTCAACAGTTGCTGTCTCGTGTAAATCTTTGCGTATTTGGTTTGTAGTAGTTGTCTTAAAGATTCAATAGCGTCAATTTTCTGCACCTTGACGTGAGGCTTCTGACTTTTCTCGAGTAGTACTGGGTAAGATGATAACAGTTCAACAAACGCCATCTGATTATCGTCATTTTGACTATCAATCTCCTCCGTTTCTTGGATAACAGAGTCCTCTTCAGACTCCTCGCACGCATAATAGGGGGTACGACTCGCACCACTCATGTCTGACGATAGCAATCTATTTAATCTGTGCTTCCACCAAGTGATATGATCGATAAGACTGAATCGTGGTTGGTTTTACGTTCTGATCACGTGAGGACTGGTGAATGAAGATATCGTTTGTTTCAAACTATAAATAGATCTGATATCATCACTTGGTAGCGTCAATTGTCTTCGCTGTCCAACCATTTACTAAGTCTTGTAGCAAATGCTATTAAGTAAAAGCAAACTGTTATACATATGAATTTAAGCATTTGCTTCTCAGAGAGCTTTTGCTAAAAAGCTTTTGCTTTTTCCTAGAAGTAAATGCTTAAGTTTATGCATGCGGCCCATTATTGTTCAGTCTGATCCCATGCGAAGAGAAAGTGAGTACTTTAAGCGATGAATTCTATGCTGACTTAGCTCGCACTATCAAGGTAGCGTTTTAAGTATTTTTTCGGTAAAACTTAGTTACCAAATTATCTAATGAGGGGAGTTGAAAATTTGATAATATGTCACTTCTGATGATGGTCTAATGATGATGCTCATTATTGTCTACTAGTTTGGTAAAGTAAGAAACTCGCAAATTTTAAATACAGCCACATGCAGTCTCTTTCATTACTAAAATGGTTGGCTCAATTTTGATGAAAGGAACTGATTTCATCTGCTAATATTTACCGTAGGTAACAAAACACTTCACGTGGTTAACGAGATCAACTGAACAATGTGTACCTTAATAATACCTTTATTAAAGACAGATGATACCACTCTTACATTCATAAAGAAATATAACGAAGTAATGTATGTTTGATAAATACAAGCGTTTATTTACGTACTTACATGTACCTACGATTGTACCTCTTCGCAAATTAACGTGTTTGTACTGTTAAAGATGTTTTGCTTTAAATAACTGAAGAAAGATACAGTAGACATTTATTAAAATCAGTACATTTATCTAAAATTTATATGATGTACATGTACATAAACTTTAATTTCAGTCTCCATGTTATCAAGGCACGAAGAGAAATAACATTTTAATTTTGAAAGCATAAGTCGTTACTTTTTCCAGCATTTTCATCTGAATATTTTACACAATCATTTAGTGTATAAAACTACTCGATGAATTTTGTTTAGAAAAGGATGCTAATTTCAACTTCCAAGTCAGTAGGTCAGGAAAAAATGTATGCTAATAGCACGTTGTCAAAAAGATCACTATCATATAGTTTTTCGACTATCAAACACCCGATATTAGAAAAAGTAGGTCCACTTTCTAAAATGAATATTCAGACCATCTCGCTTTATGAGCGATTAGATTAAATGTTTCAAGGTACTCTGATGCATATGTTCTAGTTGATTCGGTTTTAGCCATTTAATGATCATGTATTTGAAGATCAATTTCATCTCTTTAGTCTTTTAACCAAATTTGTTGAAACTGATTTCGATATTTAATGAGTATCATCAAAATTGGAAAAATAGCACATTAATGTTAATGAATGAGAATGAAGAAACGTCGGGTAGAAAAATGGATTGTATATTTTTATCTGTAAAGCGATTACACAAAAATAATTTTAATTAAGTAATTAAGGAAAACAATTTGCTTAAATGCTGAATTAGCAGATATTTTAGCTATGTTAGGACAACCATATGTATGCTCCATTTCTCGAGTAATCGTATCTAACAAACTAGTGTACAAAAATGTTGCAATAAAATATGCAGATGTGAATGCTCAAATCAATAATTGCAACAATCAATTTGTATTAGATTAAAACGGCTTTACACGGGAGTTTCTTGCATCTTTCTACTACTAGATAAATGTCGTTTATATCTCCCACATTTAGGATAAGGACACCAAATTAGATTAGCGCATAGTAATAATAAAATCTAAGGCATAGATAATTTTCAACTTCGATATTTAGAAATCTATAAGTCTCCAGTAGAATGTAAATTAGTAGAAGCTATGTGGATTTGTAACCTACAACCTAGGTTGAATAGGAAGGAAGAGTTGGTGCGCTCGTGATCAAATATCTTCGCATCTCCATTGTATCCTTACAATAGAATTGTATTATTTTGTATCGTTTGTATATCATTGTATTATCGTTATATTTGTAAGTTATTGATAGCACTAATTCAATTTTAGATATTTACTGTATCAAACTAGCAGTCCAGTCAATTCATAAAACCTCTTGACGAAGGAGTACGAACTCTCAAAGTTTGAGTATTTTTAGCAAATTGTGACTCATCAGTATCAGGCCTAGTTGGAAGATAGATAATAAAATTATTTAGAAATGTTTGGTTATCATTAAAAAGCTTTTGATAATATGAATTGTGACTCAAAGGATAACAATTTAGTGCGGCAATGTCAAGGGTTTAACAGTCTATAAGCCTAAATATGTTTATCTGGAGATAAATTGCGGGTGAAGTCCATCTGTAACAGATACGCCATGAGAGTTACAGATCCCTCCATATTAGCACAATATAACCACATAATTGTTTATTTGTGTTCAATATTCAGATATTTTCCGGCGGGATGCAAAATCTTGAATTACCAACTAGTTGCTTAAGATTACATCGCGATGAAAAAGAAACAACTATAGCTTTAAGATGATAAAGCCATCTGTTAATAAAGATATGGGGAGAGCAATGAATAGACCTATACGGTATATGTGTCATAGCATAACAAACCTATTGATTTCTTCATGTAGGCCTATCATTTTGCATTTCACACTGCTATAAGCTCTGTGATTATTGTTTCCATAATAAAGTATATCCTTTACAAAGAGTACACAAATTTCAAAGTGTACCAGAAGATAGGCATTGATTCATTCTTCGCATATCTACATGTAGAAAGACAGTGAAACAGCTAATCAGGACATCATCTTGTATGGTAGCCTTGTAAACTGCTGCCCTAGCCCATTCATATGTTGTCTACTAAAGTACCAGAAATTATTCCATATTTTAGCACAATTTTATTATACTTCATTTTTTATTGAGTTATTTATTACTAATTCATAATTGAGTTAACAAAATTTATGAATGTTGACTAAATATGGTGTCGAGGTAATAAATACGGTATATGTGGAAAGAAGTAACAGTTGCTAATAGTTGATAAATGAACAATATAACCAATTAACAAATAAGCTTTGATCCCTAGTTATAGAGCCTACATGATGATCCAATTGTGTCCTCTTTCTGAAAAGTGCCCTTTTTGTAAGTTTGTTCCCCAGTAAAATTCTGTAAAGAAAAGCTCGGTAGCTAACCAAAGATTTTATTTATAAATTGCTTTGGATATTGATCGAGTTGGATCGCAATGCAGTACTGATACTTAGAGCGCGTGAATGCGTTCGTACGATTCAATTTCATTTTGAAAACGAAGACAACGTTGATTAAAACTTATGTTAGAGAACTTTCGGCTATCTACATCAATCTAATAAAACAACAGCTAGCCTATCTAATAGAGAATAAAACGAAGGAAATTTTAGGTTTACCACAGAAATTCAAACACAGATGTAAGCTGAATTCTATTGTAAAGTTAAAACTGTTAGCATATACTGTTATACCAATCTGTCGCGGAATATAAATATTTTGACACCGAAGTAAATTCATAACCCCCAAAGTAGTAGGCTGAGGATCTGCTGCCTGTTTGAGAGCACAAGTAGGCCTACGGGCACTGGTATTCGAATGATGTGAACGTAGGAAAGAGTCTCTACCATACTTTACCAGCTGTACAATTAGGCTTCGTTAGCATGTTTAGCAGTAGGAAAACGGGAAATTTCGATTCCCCGGATTTTTCATCATACTAAATGCTGCATGATGACACTCCGGTACGAATTTTACGCCCGTCCCGAAAATTTGGGCACGGTCCGACTGGGAGCACCGGTTTGCTTTTATCTTCATATAAATACATTATTATTGATGTACGTGGGTGTGTGATGCAATCATCATCACAAATCAGAGTGTCATTTATCTCCTTGATCGGTGACTCTGATACACTTACTCTAGTACATATTAATCAATGCCGCTTTTCAGATCGATGGAGGAATTAATGGAGAATCGATGGAAATCAAATGAATTAACACAGGAAAACGACTTGTGTAAGTAATATTAGAAGATCATAAGTTTGTGTAAGTGTGTCATGTTCATAAAAATGGATTACTTGAATTTGAATGTAATGTTGAAAAATGGAGTCCTCTGTCTTGAATGCAATGTTTAGATGACGAGTAGCAGCGATTAGCGACAGAAAACAATTTTCCATTAACATATTTGAATCTCGGTCAGATGTTTCATCATCTAAACAAGAAGTTTACTCTCAAACATGGGGAATTGATTTGTAATTATATAGATTGGAAGCTTTCCCAAGTCAGATAGAAGACTTTTCTGTTCTACCGCGAGATCTTTCGAGTAATGGGCAAAAGACCGTTCCAGGACACCATAAAATTCAAAAAATAGTATCTCTAAAAACGACATAAATTCATGAATTTTGTCCCTTTTCAGGTTTTCAAGACCTAAATTCATAAATTTAGTCCATTTAAAAAGTATCATTTTTTGAAAAAATAGTATTTTTAAAAACGACTAAATTCATGAATTTTGGTCATTTTTTCAGGTTATGAAGACCTAAACTCATAAATTTAGGCGTTTTTAAAAATACCCAATTTTTCAAATTTTTCAAAATCTCAAATTTGTGATTATGACATTTTGCTCCCAAAAGCATGACCGTTCCAGGACACCGAAAAAATCAGAAAAGTCAAGAATCTCAAATTTGAGATTATGACATTTTACCCACCCTTAAAATCATGACCGTTCCAGGACACCGAAAATCATAAAAGTTGAGAATTTCAAATTCATGAATTTTATCCATTTTTCAGGTTTTTAAAATATGAGATAACTAAAATTATGTGACTAATAATATTTCTTTAAAAATGGAAGAAACAAAAGTGGAAGAAACCGCAAGAATATATCCTTCGTTATCACAGTTAAAAATAAGTGAATTGAATAAAGAAAAACATAAAGATAGAGTACGTTATATGAAAAGAAATAATGTTATGAACAAGCGATGAAGGATGTTCACTAGTACTAACTAATAACATTTTCATCATAACATTCATAACACTTTCACTTAATGTTGTTGCGCTGCTTGCTGTTGCGCTGCTTGCTGTTGCGCTGCTTGCTGTCGCTCTGCTTGCTGTTGCGCTGCTTGCTGTTGCGCTGCTTGTTCTTCGTTAATTTGATTCATAACTCGTTCATAAGTTGGCGGCCCTGTTGTATCGACGTTGTTCGATGATATTGTTGCTTGTTCAATAATTTATTCGTCCCGTTCTTGTGATAAGGTTCTATTTAAAGAAAATATTACTGTCTGCCGTTGTTCAAATAAGTTTAATATTTTCTTATCAATTGTATAATTGATGTGCGAGTCTCCGATATATTCAAAAATTCTTCTCATATCCAAGTGTAAAAATATTTTACTTCGTGCTTGCAGATGTATGATTTCCCTTGTTAACTTCTGAATTCTTCTCCGCTTTGTCTCCAATCGAACAGATCTTTCAGTAGATCCAACCATGGTGATGATAAAATTTAAACTAAGATTGTAATGTGTCGCGTTTTATGAATTGTGTGTGTGTTTAAATAGTATGTGAAAATTATGAATGGTGATCTAAGCAAACCGGCATTGTAGGTGAATGAAGTTTGCTTGACAACATACGGGTATGACATGACGGGTATGATTAAATTTACTTGAATGACAATGGGGAAATTGCACCGCATTGTAAATCATCTCATCGACCAAAATGCGAGCCACACCACCGACCAAAGCCAGAACTTTTGCGGTTATGGTTCGACAGTCGGTCTCGACTATCGATGCTGCGATATTGTATTGAATGATTGCTATAACAACAGAATATTCCCTCAAAGCAGAGAATGAATTAATAGATTGCTTTTATGTTATTAACGCTATGTTATGAATGCACAACCCGTATGATCCCCTAAAAAAATCATGCGGTTTGAGAAATGTGGTAACAGATGTTGCTAATGTCTTAATACAGATAAAACAAACAATATCCTCTTAATGAGAGTTCATAAAAATAAAATGGAACATTGTTAAACAATACATTTTATTTCATTGAAAATGAGTAGCATTTGAGACTTCCTAAAAATATACGGCAAACAAACCACGTCAAATTTCGATTTAAATAAGATTGCTAATCAATTGGGAATAAAGAATTTTCACCTATTGATGAGAAATGAATTGCAGTTGATTAAAGATGTACGAAACACTAACTCTACTAATAAACTGATTCCTTACAAATGTAACGTTTTAAATTTGATTGAATTAAATCATTTCAAAATCGAATAAGTAGTAAGGAAAGTCGTCATTATGAGACAGTTTTAAATCAATACCCCCCTTCTGACTTCTAGGGGTCCCTACAAGAATTTTTTTTAATTATAAAATGAGCAACCTAAATGAGTTTTTAAAATTATATGGAACACAAACAACAACGAATTTTGATCTAAAGAAAATCGCAAATCAATTGGGAATAAAGAATTTTCACATATTGATGAGAGACGAATTACAATTCCTAAAAAATAAGCCAACAAAGTTCCAATTACAAATTTCATGACAAATCTTCATACGTCAGATCAAAAAGGTGTACATTGGTCTGCAGGTATGTCTAATAAAAATGAAGATAATTACTATTTCGACTCTTACGGATTACCTCAAACAAACGAAGTTAAAGAATTACTTGGAAATGGAACTTATAATACATTTCAAATTCAAAAACCAGGAACTACTTATTGCGGTCAATTATGTCTTTATGTTTTATTTAAATTACAAAAAGGAATACCATTTCTTGATATTATGTTAGAATTGAATAATAATAATAATGACAATGATCATTAAAAATCACTTCGTTGTAATTCATTTTGATAAAATCGGCCTCTGATATCTTCATCATCTAAATCTTTGATTTCGTAAGTAATCGGATAAGTTTGATTTATTTTACAAACTTCAAATATCTCTTTCGTCCAGTATCCGACGAAGCCCTTTTCAAATTTATTCTTATACTTAAATATTCTAACTCTATCATCAATTTTAAATTTCGGCTTAAGTTTCTGCAAATTCGGATTACTCTCATTCGAATAATTATTCTCGAATATTTTTTTTCTTATCAAATCAGGGTCGTCAGAAGCATTCTTTGGGGTTTCTTTAATACCTGAATGAATCTTATTGTTATACTCTTCTACAACTCCTGGTAATATCTTCAACCATTTCTGATTTCTTTGCTCAGTAAATTTTTTGAAAATTTTATTTTTTAATGATCTATTGAATCGCTCAATTACTACAGCCTTCCCTGCATTTTCAGTTGAATAAACAGTTTCAAATAGCGGCTGAATGTTTCGGTTATAAAATTCCGATCCTTTATCAACAAACATTTTTTTGGCTTTCTCTTACTTTCTTTAAAGATTTCTTCAAACGCATATTTAACTGATAGACCACTTTTATTTTTTAAAGGCTTTACCCAAGCGTATCGTGTATATAAATCTATAACGGTCAATGCGTATTTATAATCAGAATCATTCGGCATATGAACAAGATCAGCACTCCAAATATCATCTTTATTAAATACTTTTACTTTCAATAGATATTTCGGCTTTCTATATTCCTTGTGGATTTCGGACGCGTAGGTTCGAGCGTTGCTCTCAGACAGCTTTGCTGTCGTTTCATTTGCTGACGGATCAATACCCTGACCGAATAATATTTTAGCTTGTAAAGCTTTCTTAACAAACATTCTTTCAATTTTTTCTCTAAAGGAAGGATTTTGAATACTATCTAATTCTTGAATCATCTTCTTATCAGCTACATGTCGAGAACTTAGATCATGATTTCGATAAGCTAAATCATGTCTATAAGCGGCGGCGTCTACTCTATTTATTGGTTCTTCACCTGGTTTCGGATTATTATTCTCATCTGGTCTTATATCTAATCGAGTTCCTGGGCCGGTATATGAATGACCAGGAAGATGTTTTTCTTTTGAATATTTACTCCAAATAAATCCAGGAAAGTTTTCTAATGTTTTTTGTATGTCATTACCTTCATAAATTTTACAATTTGAGTTTTCATTTTTGTTTAATAGATAATTTAATAAATCTAAATTAGCAATTTCTAATTTAATTAAATTTTCGGAATTTGTAGAATTCATTTTAAAAGATAAAATAAAAGTTTTACCGAATAGAACCAAAGGTCCTGAGGTTATTACCTTATCATACTAGGACTTAGATATATTCCAGAACCATCTTTAGTTTCTTCAATTTCAATAAAATCATCAACATTGTGGAGAATATTTTTAAGAACTTGTTTTCCTTCATCAACTAATTTTAATTTACTAATAAAATTATCTACTATTCCTTCTCCCCTAGCAACTTTCTCTAACTCTCTATTATGACGTTTTTGTTCTTCTAATGCTGCCTTCTCTGATTTATTTTTATTTACTGCTTGGACAATACCAGCTGTCCCACCTGCAACACTTCCTGCAGCTGCTATGCCTCCTATTATTAGTGGAATTAATGGTAGAATCCCGCCATTCTTTTCTTCTTGTAATTGAATATTCTCTATCATTGGTTTACTTATGTAATACTTTTTTTTGTTAATCGTAATAGTTTTAGGGGTATTTTTGTCAACAATATTACGTAAATTTGATTCAACAGTTTTATTATTATTACTTTTCGCTTGCGACATTTTTAATAAAAAAATTTTAAGTTATCAAAAATTTTAATCTATTCTAGTTATGAATAAATTTTAATCTAAGAATTTTTTTAATCTATTCTAGTTATGAAAAAATTTTAAGTTATGAAAAAAAATTAATTAATCCTAGCCATCTTTCCATTAAGAATTTCAATAGAATATTTTACATCTTCTAGGAATAAACCATAAGCCATCAATGAAGTTGTGGAATATTTTTCTCAATATTAATTGTTACATCACAACCAGTCTTGATAATATCTTCAGATTGTGCACTTAAATCGAAACAGAAAACAGGATGTAAATGTCTCCAATCTCCAGGAGTTAATTGTGGTTCAACTCCAAATTCTATACAAAGATTTCTATAAGCATCATATCCTTCCATAAAATGATTATTGGTATCATCGAATCTTAATGGATCAATAGGATATCGGGTTTGATTTAAAGGAACTTGTAAACTTCGAATTGTGTTAATATGAAAAAGATTGTTGTTCTTATCAAAACTTGGAGAATTATTTCTTTGAAAAGTTAGTAATAAATATCTTGGAGTATTCGAAGTTCTAGTAAAATGCCAGTTAAATCCTTGTTCGGAAAAAGTTACTGAACTAGCAGTACGCTTTAGAAAATTTGCTGGAATTGGTTCGCTAGTATTTAATCTTTTTGCAATAGCTGTTTCAACCTCTAAACTAGGAGTAATATGCTTAATCCACCATTCAAGTCTATCAATTTTTAAATATGCTTTTTTTCCAGTCTTACCAAAAAAGATTAATTCATTATTTGCTGTACGATGAATTATCAATTTAAATTTTAATTGATATGATATTTTATCATAATCTAAATATTCGAATAATGGAGACAATGACCAATTTACTGTCTGTTTACTTTTCTTGTTAAATTCACGTCTTTCTTTATATGCACTATTGTTTGTTTTATTTGAATGTTTTGCAATATTTTCTACATCTTTCGCATTTCCTGCGGCATCTGTTCCAGCGTGAGTTAAATCATCAACAATTATGCCATCATTAGTATCAGGAAACCAATCTTCGATTTCATACTTTTTATTATTTTCACCAATTGTTACAAATCTAAGCATTGTATCAATTACACCTGGAGAATCACTTATTGTTTCTATATTTTGAGTTGCAACATCTAAACGCATTTGTGTAAATAATTTTGGAAAGAAATTATTCTCTAATGCAATATTATCGGTATCTGGTAATGGTGTTGTAAAATTAGCATCACTATATAAAGAATATTCACAGTGTAAAAAGGAATCAGGTACATATATAAATAACTCTGCTGATTATCAACTTCAAAAATTAAATCATCTCCAGTATTTACTCTACTGGAAGATCCGGGATTAATAGCAATTCTTATACAGTCATTCTTTTTTTGATTGTAACTGACGAACGGAGGATCGTCTAATCTAAATTTATTTTCGATAAGCGAAGACATTTTTATAAAAAAAAATTTGACTTTTTTGTTTTTTCTCACACACAGAAAAAATTTTACTAAAAAACTTTTACTAAAAAATGTAATTAAAAAAATTTTACTAAAAAACTTTTACCAAAAAATGTAATTAAAAAAATTTTACTAACAAAATTTTATTAAAATATAATTTTAGAATTTTCCTAGACCATTGCCTCTTATTTCTTCAATTGAACGTTCTAGGGCTACGCCTGTTTTCTTCGCCTGTTTACTATCAGACCCCACAGCTATGTTAGCAATTTTGTTTTTTGTTTCCTCTGAAAGTTTTTTTAATTTTTTTAGCTCTTCAGAATCATCCTTAAGTTTACGAATAGTTTCTAGCAGTTTTAATTCGTTTTGAGACTTAACAGCATTTGATATTGCACTAGCTGTACTACCTATAGCAGCTGCTCCTTTTGCAGCAGATGTAATCAAATCTTTATTATTTTTAATTAAGTTAACGATACTTCCTATGCCAGAAAAGATGCCAGCCCCTTCTTTTTGAATTGTTTCTACACTGTCATAATGGTAAACAGATTTCATAGATGGTTCATGAGCAATTTTTTGATTTGAAGCAAAATGTTTAAGATTGTGTTTATAAATTATCGGCATTTTTTAAGATTAAATTTGACTTTTGGAAAAAATATTTACGTTACGATTTACGTTTGTGAATGTCCAACAACTTCGTGATAACTTTATTAATTTTCTTTTGCACTTTATCTATTGCATCAAGTAGCGTGTGATGTACTTTAATTTCTTTTCTATTAACTTGCATTTTCTCCTGATTCATCTTCAACGCCGTTTTAAGAGCATTTAACTTAATTTTAAGAACATCTAGTTGTCTTTTAACAGCATCTAACTGTTCCTTATTTTCTTTAGAGTTTTCTTGTGAATTTTTCTTTAATTCATTTTCTAAATTATTTTTAAGAGTTTTCATTTTATCAACTTTTTGATTAAGTGAGTTTACTTCATTTATTATTCTATTCATCTTTTTCATTTGTTGAGTAATTTTAGAACTTAATTCATCAACACTTTTTTGGAATGTAGTTTGTAACTGCTTTAAATTTTTTTTAATTCTTTCAGGTAGTTTTTCTATTTCATCTTCTAATTGTTCTTTCAATAGTTTTATCTGATGTTTATTTTTAATGACTGCAGATTTTAACTTTATAGAAAGTAATATTAAAATTTTTGATTGTTCTGAAATCTTTTTAAAAAGTTTTGCTATATCTGGTTCTAGCTCTCCATCCTTTTTATCAAGTTTTAATAATTTTTCGTTTAATGATTTGTCATTATAAGTTTTAGCAACTTTAATTCATTCATCAGTGGAACAAAAACATCGTTTATATATTTTTCTTTTAAGTCATTCATTTGTGTATCAACATATTGTTTATTTGTTAACTCTGTATTTTGTTGCGGAAGAATGGAAAGATGCAATGGACCAGATAAAACGTCTCCAGTTTTCATGATATAATTTTCTATTTCTATTTCTAATTCACGATTATTCGGGATATATGCACCTCCACCAACATTTGGTAACATCATTTTTAACAATAAGAAAATAAAATTTTTTCTAATAAAAATAGAAAAATAAAATTTTTTCTAATAAAAATTAAAAAAATGGAAAAACCAAATTTAAAAAATATATATTCGTCCGCATCATCCTGTTCTTCTTATTCGACGAGATCAACGGGATTTGAAAATAAATGTTTTGATAATAATAATAATCCATGTATAGATGTGAATCTTTTATTTGAATTACAAGCCAAAATATTTAGAGAACAGACTAAAGGTTTACCTTCTATAGAAACTATTGTATATTTCCATGTGATCCATTTATAAAATTTATGGATATTGTCAGTAAATATAATGATGTGGCTTCTGTAGAATTAAATAAAGAAAATATGGTTATAATAGGTCATAATAATGTTTATGGTTTTATTAGAGCGGTGTTACCAGTTAGTAATACTGATTGGATAGAAACTAAAATTATTAATTATATCAATATTAAAGAATTAGTTAAAAAATTAAAATCCTTTTCAAAAGAAAAAATTAGATTATTTGTTGATGACCAAAAACAATATAATATTCACATAGAAAGTAAAAAACATAACGAAGAATTATTATGCCAAGTATATTATAGAGATACTATTTATAAACAAGAAACATTAGAAATGCCACAAAGATATGATGATGATACATATATAGGATTATATTCAAACTTAAATATTAATTTGTTAAAATCTTATATAAATGGTTTAGCTCAACAAGAGAAAATTTATATGTGGACAACACCTTATACTATTAACAATGACCATAATCATAATAATTTTAAAGAATCCAATAATAATAATTTTAAAGAATCTTATAATAATAATGATGATAATGATGATGATGATGATAACATAGATGATGATTCTGAAACATCCGAAAAAGTTGTAAATGGTAAAAAAGATTACAAAAATATTAGTAATTATAAAAATTTAAGTGAAGAAAAATTTATATCTCATACTGATATACATGATATTAATACTACATATAATCAAAATTTATCTAAATTTCATTTTCTTACAATTGAAAATAATAATGATGGTATAGTTGAAGATACTGTTAGACAACTATGTGTCGGGTCTACAAAATTTAAATTAGGATTTACATCTAATCAATTTAAAATTTTATCATCTTTAATAAAAACTAAAAGTGATTCAGATTATGGTGGTGTTATTAAATTTTCCAAAAGAGATCAAAGACCAATATTTTTCTCTATTATATTATCATCAAATAATAAATATAATTTGGAATTAGATATTCCTATCAGGGAATGGCATCCTATACCAAAAGTGTAATTTATGATGTTGAAGAATCAATTTATGATGATGAAGAATCAATAGTTAGTGAAAATAAATTTAAATTATCTTTTGATAAAACGTTATATGATAAAACTAAACATGATAAAACTTAATATGATAAAGAAAATAAAATAACTTAAGACCTTGATATTAGAATGTTTATATCTAAAATTAAAACACAATTTTTTTCTTTAAAAAATAAAAAAATGGAAAATGCCAAGTTTTATTGTAACTTATGTAAAAAAAAAATTTGCAAACAAAAGGAAGTTATCAATCTCATTTACAAAGTAAATTGCATTTACAAAATGTAGATCGAGTTGATGAAGGAAATATATTAAAATTAAATAATTATATAAACTATCTAGAAACATTATCTACTGATATAAAATTTAAAAAAATATTAGATGATTATTCACATTCAGAACATAAAAAAGTTTTCAATAGTGAAGATGAGTCCATACAAACCGAAGGTTCTAGGCTTGGCCCGTACCAGATGGGAGATATTTATTTAGCGATACTGATGAATTTAACGAAATAGATGAATTTGATGAAGCTGAACGAACCGATGAAGCCGAACGAACCGAAGGTTCTAGGGCTTCGCCCATAACAGATATAAAATATTTATTTAATCAGTCTGTGCACGGGACATCGGAGATGTCTTCCAGGGCTTCGCCCGTTGAACATAATGAAACCGATGAAACTTTTTATAATGTATTAACAAACTTTTATAATATATTTAGAAAATCTTTCAAATGTTATATGAATGTAGAAGTACTTCATACAAAAACTGGACCTGATGGAATTCCTGAAGAAATAATACAAGGACATTTTACAAATTCACAAGAAATTCATAATGTAAATGATATACAACCCATATTTGAACAAATGATACTTAAATTAGAAAATTGTATAATTGAAGCCCAGTTACGTGAATCTGGTTGGAGATTTGTTAAAATACTATCTAAGAAAATAGTAATTGATAAATATAAAAATAATACTGGTGGTAGTTATGTTCCTTTACCTTTCAGTTCACTACAAATAATCGACATAAAAAATGAAGATGATTTTTGTTTTCTGTGGAGTATTATAGCACATTTACATCCTGCAAAATATCATAAAGAAAGACTAAGTCATTACAATAAAGAAGAATACATAAATGGATTTGATCTCTCTGATGGCTTAGATGAATTTCCATATGATTATAATAGGTTAACAAAGTTTCATAAAAAGAATAAAAATTTAATAGAAGTAAATGTTTTTGAATTAAATGTGAATTATGTTTCTATTGGTAATATTACTCCACTTTACTCAGATTCAAAAAAATTTTATTTGAATAATAAAAATTTATGTCAATCAGAAATAGTATGTAATGATAGAGGAAATTACATGCATCATAATATTTTTTACCAAGGAAATATAATATGTACTGAAAAATTTGATATTATAAAAACATTATCACCAATAATGATTAATCATAATAATTATAAAGGACGTAATTATAATTATGATTATGATTCCGATTATTTATCTTTATGTTTAGAATATCAACAAAAATTACAAAATTTAAATGAAAGTTTACAAAAATGTAAAACAGATTATCAACAACAAACAAAAATATTAGTACAAGAATATGGCCATAAATATCAAAATAAGATAGAAACGATACAAAAATTAAATGAAGACAATAAAGAGTTAAATAATGAAGAAAATGAAGCCAAACAAAAAATAAATGAATGTTTAAAAAAATGTCAACAACAATATAAAGAACAATATGATAAAGAATATATTTATCAGCTACAAATATTAAATCAAAATTTTCATAGAAATAAATCTAATCTTACAAAAGAAATTGATGAAACACATGAAATATATAAAGATAAATTTGAAAAATTAAAACAATCAAAACAATCTGCACAAGCGAATATATTATATTATCAGGGTCATTTTATATTGTGTAAAGATGTTTCTATATTTACAAAAACTTCAGATAATACAAATTTTCCTTGTCTTCTTTGTATGACAAGTTTTAGAACTTTAGAAGAAATGAATAGACATTTGGAGAATTGTCAACAAAATGAAGCAGTCAGAAACACATTTTCAAAAGATGATTATTTAGAATATAATAAATGGTATTTTAAAAATAAAGTACCCTTTACTATTTATTGTGATTTTGAAGCATATAATGTTAATATGACACAAAATTCTGAAAATGATAATTCTGAAAATGATAATTATGAAAAAAGTGCACCTGAACAAAGTAAAGAAAAATATTTATTTGAACAAAAACCATTATGTTGGGGAATGTACATTCATTAAAATTATCCTGAATTTTTTAAATCAGAATATTATCAATACTATGGTGAAGATAGTTCAGAAATGTTTACAAAGAAAGTAGAAGAATTACAGGGACGTTCTTCACAATTGCTTGAAACAAATATACCAATGATGCCATTACCAGAAAAAGAAAAATTAAATTTTATTAATGAAACAAAATGTTTTTACTGTGGAAAAGAATTTGCAAAAAATTATAAAACTGGCAGAGGTAGATATCTTGATAAGCGAAGCGACGGCTCTACCGACAAAGTAAAAGATCATGATCATCTAAATGGATTATATAGAGGTGCAGCACATAATTCTTGTAATTTTAATGCTAATAAATTTAGATATAACTTTGTTCCTTTATATTTCTACAATGGTTCTAAATATGATTTCCATTTAATAATGAAAGATTTATTTTCATCTGAAAAATTACAACAACAACAAATAAATGTACTATGTAAAACAGAAGAAGAATATTTTTCAATGCAATTAGGTTGTATTAGAATTTTAGATGCATTTAGATCTTTTACTCCTTATTCATTAGATGTTATGGGAAAAACTTTGAAATCTGAACAATGTAAAATATTAAATAAATATAATTTAATACCTTTAAAAGGAACATTTCCTTATGAATATATAACTGGAGATTTTAATTCTGTTTATAAAATTATGGAAGAAAAACAACTTCCTCCAATAAATAAATTTAAATCAACATTAAAACAATCACAATTATCTGAAGAAGACTATGCTGAAGCTGAAAAAAATTGGAGAGAGTTAAATTGTAGAACAATGTACGATTATACAATGAAATATCTTAAGATAGATGTGTTAATACTAGCTGATCTTTTTGAAAACTTTCATGACATGTGTTTAGAATATTGCGGAATAGATCCATGTTATTGTTATTCTACACCAGGTTTAACATGGTTAGCAGGATTAAAACATACTGGCATTAAACTTAAACATTATAAAGAAAATACATATGATAAATTATTATTTTTTGAATCTGGAATTAGAGGTGGAGTTTCATCAGTTTTAGGTAATCGTTATGTACAGTGTTACAATAAAAAAGTAAATCCTGATGATTATGGAATAATGAAACCTTTATCTCCAGAAGAAAGCGATCAGTTTATAAAATTGTTTAATCAAAATATAGAAGGACTTATATCAAATGAAGTTAGTCAAGCAGCAGTTGATGAAATCATGAGATAAAACTATTTGTTATATTATGATTTTAATAGCTTATATTCTTCTTGCATGATACAAGAATTACCAACAGGTGAGATGGATTGGTGTAATATTCTTGATTATCAAAAAACATATGATGGAAATTATAATCATGGTTATATATATGAAGTTGATTTAGTATATCCTGATGAAATAAAAGATAAAACAAAATATTTTCCTTTCTGTCCCGAAAACAAAATTCCCAATATAGAAGATTTTTCAGATTATCAAAAATCTTTAATTCCTAAGAAATATCGACCAAAAAAAAACTTATGTTAACACAAAGTAATAAAAGAAAGTATGTTGTTGAAGGGAGAATGCTAGATTGGTATTTAGATCATGGAATGATTCTTTTAAAAATCCACCGGAAACTAGTGTATAGAAAATCTAGGTGGTTAAAAGATTATATAGAGTTCAATATTGAAAAACGTAAAATAGCTAAAAGAAATAAAGATGATTTTGGAAACGTGTTCTTCAAATTAATGAATAATGCATTTTATGGTAAGACTTTAGAAAATGTGCGTAATAGACAAAATGTTGAAATAGTTTATGATAAAGATAGGTTTCAAAATTTAACAAGGAAACCTACATATAAAAGAACTACTAGATTTAGTGATGAACTATGTGCTGTACATTTACGTCGAATTAGCGTAAAACATGATAAGTTTAATTTTATTGGATTCACTATATTAGAATTAGCTAAACTATTTCTGTATAGATTTATATATGATTATTTAGCACCTGCTTATGGCAAAAACTATAAATTACACTTTACAGATACCGATTCTGTTTTCTTAGAATTAACGATACCGTATAATTCTTCACTTGATGAAGAAATTAATAAAATACATGATATCATTCATCCTTCTGATTTATGTAAAGTAAAAGATGAATTAGAAGGAAATTAGGTTTCATAACAGAAGCTATATTTTTAAAATCTAAATGTTATTGTTATAACACAACTAATAATATTAAAACACATAAAACATTAAAAGGAATTTCAAAGGCATCAGTGGCTAACCAAATAACATTTCAAGATTATAAGAATGCATTATTTAATAATGAAATAAAAACAGCATGTAATTATAGACTTAATTCAAAGAAACATAAAATGTATTTAAAAGAAGAACATAAATTAGCATTAGATCCATTTGATGATAAAAGAAAAATTTTACCTGATGGAATAACTACTTCACCTTTTTAATTTTCTAATTTCTAAGATAGACAAATTTGATATATACATCAAATAAAAAAAATAAAATATTATAACACTATATTTGTATATTTTTATCACTCGGTAAACAAATCTTCTATAACTCTATCATGAATTTTTTTATCAATATTGATTGTAATGAAGCTATAATCTTTTGACCAAACATTATTACACAAATGCTTAAATTCATCTTTATTTCTTACGCATAAATCTCTTAACAAATCACTTAAGTTTCTTGGATTGATTTCAAATAGTATAAATATATTTGCATGCTTTCTAATAACACTTCCGTCTAATGGATACATACTTTGTGTTAAATAAAAAACACTACAGTTATTATGTCTACCTCTTGTGAAATAATTTCTCTGAACTGACTGATTTCTATCATTAACACAATCATCAAAAATTACACAATGTTTCATTGTTTTATCTAGTTTACTAGGATCTTGCATATTACCACTATCATCTATTAATTGTATCTTTATATGCTTATTTTTATTGGATTCAACTAACTATTATTTTTTGCTGCTTCTTCACACCACGAACTTATTTCTTCTTCATCTTCAGATTTTTCATATTCTTTGAATAATGAAGCAATTGCTGTTTTTTTAAGATTATTTTCAAATCCATATTTTAAAAATTGATAGACGGGCTGTTCTGCTTGTGTTGTATAAATTATAAGATTGTTATAATCCAAAAAATTTGGAGTCGTTAAAATTTTAAATAATAGATACGTTTTTCTACAACCTGATCTTCCGCAAATAACTGACAAAACTTTATTAGATAAATTTGGATGATGATCAAATTTGAGTTTTTTTTTATTTAATGGGGGCACTTCACTCATTTTTTAATAAAAAATTTCAATTTTAATTTTTTCATTTTTTGTTTCTAAAGAAGAAGAATAAGAAGAATAATAATAAGAAGAAGAAAATTAAACTTCTCTAGCTTCGCGTGGGAGTTTATACCTCCCGAACGGGAGTTTATACCTCTCGAACCAAAAGATCTATCACAATCTCTTCACCTCCAAAATTTATTTCTTGTCCTTTCTCATCAGTGATTCTAATGTTAATGTTGTTAATAGTTTTTCTTGTAATAGGGAAATATATTAATGTTTGGGGAAATACATTTAATCTATAACCAATGGGTACAGTAAAAGCTGGAAAACTGAATATTAAATTTGATAATTTACCATTTATATATCCTCCTTCAATAATGTCACAATGTACAACAATTGAATTTATTTCAGTTATTTTTGGAATCTTCTCACCTAAATGATAACCTTGACTATAGGTTTATTTATTAAATCCTAATAGCTTTGACAATGATCTATCATGATTAAAATGAACTTGATGATTTTCGTCTAAAGTAAGAGAAAATTTATTAACTGCCGGTTTAACTGCAAAATGTAATTGTTTCTTATCTTTAAATGGTATACCTAAATGTCTCTTAATTTCATTTGATATTGATTCAACTTCGTAAAAACCAGGAAGAAAAGTTTGTATTTTCCATGTTTTGCCTTTATCAGTAGAATATCTAAATTGATCATTCACATCTTTTATAACGTTTTGAATAGTGTTAAATGTGGAGAAACTAGTCAATGCAATTTGATAATTTTTATTTTGTTCCAAATGTAGAATGGGTTCTAAATTACAAGTGTGTGATGAAGTAGTTGTTATAATTTTTAACGTCGTACTAAATTTTGATGAACCCAAAATCTCTGTCAAATTTTCTAAATGATTATTAATTTTGTCTAAATCTGCTGAACACATTTTTTAGTTAAAATTTTGAATAAATATCTTTTATAAAAAAATTAAAAAAAACAACATATTTCAGCTACGGGCGAAGCCCTAGAACCTTCGGTTCGTTATACTTTTATAATCCACTTCATTTAGAATCTTCTTTTCTAACAGTCTTTTCAATATAGCATGAATTTCATTGAAACTAGAATTATGTCCTTCTTTTATTGCAGATATTAAAATATTTAATCTATTTAGTAATTCTTGTGGATCATCTGGTAAAAATACAGCTGTTTCTGTTTTAAAACCTTTTCCTACTTTAACTCCCGTTGATAATAAATTTTCTAATTCTCTATAACGTTTAAGAGTTTTTCCTGATTTAACTCTATCTAACATAGCTTTATATTTTATGAGATCTTCTACAGCATAATTATTTAAATCTGCTCCTCTTAAAAGATCAACAAAATTTCTATCTAAATTAAAAGGAGATTTATCTGGTGAAAAAATTAAACCTCGAAAAGGTTGTGGAAATATTTCTTTTTGTCCGAGATAAAATCTAGGTATTGTTTTTCCATCTATAAATGAAATAGAATGTTCAAATTGCATAGATTTTGGTAATTTCTTATTAATGTTTGATTCTAGTAATCCATATTCATCTAATATAGTTTTGTGCTCTGGATCTGTTATATCAATTTGTTTATCATTATTTGTACTTTCTTTTTCAAGAGTTTTAAATGGTCTCATAGTTTTCTCAAAATCAGTTTTTACTTGCTCGGTTTGCTGCATTTTTTCAAACATATCAGATTGAATACCAGCTTTTATCATTCTATGTTGAAGATGATTTTCTTTCATAATATTTCTTTGTTTTATTAACTCTTCTAATTGTTTTATTCTTTTAAAATTATCAGCTCTAATTTATCCATTTTTAAAATATAATATTTGAATTTTGTGGTAACATTGGAATACAGCAAAAACATTTTACTGAACAAATTATTTTTTTATTGCTTTGTTGTTTGACATCTTTTCGTTTAAAGTTTTGTTTAATAAAGTTTTGCTTAAATTTTCGCTTAAAGTTTTTAGCTCTTCTAAAAAAATTTTGTCATTTTCTTCATTAGAAATTTTACCATCACCAGAAATTTTGCCATCCTGTTTATTCTTATCATCAACTTTTTCTGACTGTAATTGAAATGATATTTGATTTACTTCATTAGCTATTTGATCAAATTTTTCAATCTCATCTAACGTAATAACATTATCATCACATACTCTTTGAAAGTAGTGATGTAATTTGTCATAGACTTCTTTAATATGTAAATGCTTAGTTTTTAATGATTTTCGTTTCTTAGTTATTAAAGATTTATCTAACATTGTAACAAGTGAAGTTGCAAAAACACCCGTACCTGTTAAAGCTGTAGCAACTACTGGGATTATTAAAACACCTGAAGATATAACAATTGTTAAAGCACCTAAACTTATTGTTAAGAATATGCCAATTCCTTGTGTTACATTCTTAACATTAGGCCATCTCTTTCTTAATTTTTTATAATGCTCTAATCTTAATAATAATTGAGATTCCTTATCTTTCATATAACGTACTCTATCTTTATGTTTTTCTTTATTCAATTCACTTATTTTTAACTGTGATAACGAAGGATATATTCTTGCGGTTTCTTCCACTTTTGTTTCATCCGCTTTTGTTTCTTCCATTTTTAAAGAAATATTATTAGTCACATAATTTTAGTTATCTCATATTTTAAAAACCTGAAAAATGGATAAAATTCATGAATTTGAAATTCTCAACTTTTATGATTTTCGGTGTCCTGGAACGGTCATGATTTTAAGGATGGGTAAAATGTCATAATCTCAAATTTGAGATTCTTGACTTTTCTGATTTTTTCGGTGTCCTGGAACGGTCATGATTTTGGGAGCAAAATGTCATAATCACAAATTTGAGATTTTGAAAAATTTGTAAAATTGGGTATTTTTAAGAACGCCTAAATTTATGAATTTAGGTCTTCATAACCTGAAAAAGTGACCAAAATTCATGAATTTAGTCGCTTTTAAAAATACTATTTTTTCAAAAAATGATACTTTTTATATGGACTAAGTTTATGAATTTAGGTCTTAAAAACCACAAAAAGGGACAAAATTCATGACTTTATGTCGTTTTTAAAGATACTATTTTTTGAATTTTATGGTGTCCTCGAACGGTCTTTTGCCCATTACTCTTTCGGCCTACATCGTAGGCCATTCTCAAGCGACTGCACTGTATTAGGCGAAGCATGTAGGTGGCGAAGCATGTGCACCAGCATCAGCATCGTTTAGACTTTGAAGGTCTTCGCGTAATAGACCGTGAAGAGAACTGGCGCAAACGGATTACAAAGGAGGCTCTGTGGACCAGGCGCCTTGGCAGCAGTAACAAAACGAAGTGTGACGTCAGTGCCAGCTGGGACAGACTGTTTTAAGTTTAGCCACCAGTTGTTTATTCATTTTTTGTTTTTTTCATTTATTTATTATTTTTTTTACCGATTTCTTCATCTAATATTAGTACTATCTAGCTCTTTATAGTATTACATGTTCAGTATTATTTAGTAGTAGTAAGTATTATGTAGATTCTTTCTTGAATTTATTTTGCAATAACTTTATTATATTTCCTCTTGGTGATTGTGATTCTTTGCTTTTCGTATTACTCTTTCAGTATTATTCGTTGGAATTCAGTATTGCATTATTTATTCAGTTTTTTTCATCACTTTGGTCTTGCTTATTGGTCAATTTTTTGTGTGACTTAGTCTTAATGTAGGCCTATGTAATTGTCATTCAGTTTTTATCTTTCAACCTATGACTGGTTGAATGACCTTTGAGGCTTGGTTTTTCATTGACATTCCTCCTATTATGTTGGTTAGTATTGTGTTGTTCATTAGATGTTAACAGGCTCTTTTCTTTTGTTTGCTACCATGTAAGTGTCAATCCGTCTGATATCGCTGTAATTTCATGTGAGATGTGTTAATCGTTGATTCAACAATACAGTGCAGTCGCTTGAGAATGGCCTACGATGTAGGCCGAAAGATCTCGCGGTAGAACAGAAAAGTCTTCTATCTGACTTGGGAAAGCTTCCACTCTATATAATAAGAAGTTTACTAATTTTCTGAAGACTCGTAGACAAAACCTGCTCTCCCATTTGACTTTCTTCTACTTCTATGCGAAAGATCTTGTGGATTCTTTGTTTCTATGGAAGAAAATATGCGAAATATTGAGATACTTGTATTCTCTCCCCCGCTCCTTCTACAATGGATATCGTTTGAATTTTGTCATCGGATAACAATCTTAACAGGAAACTTTTCCAGGTGGAAAAGTTTATAAGAATATTTAGATAACATGTCTATCAATCTCTATTTTTGTGCAACTGTTTCAATGAACTGAAAATGAACTGAAACCTGTTGACCAAGTTCACCCCAGGTTCGAACGTGTTACTACATTAAAAATTATTTTTATATTTAAACATGTACATGTAGTAATCATGTGCATGACGGATGATAATACGATTTTGGAGTTAGTATAATCTTTTTTAAATTGATCGGGACAGGCTTCAAGCGGAATGGAACATTTTAAAATTGAACGGGACAGGTATTAAACGGAATGGAACATTCTAAAATTGAATGAAACAGGCTTTATATCGAACGGGAAAAGTTTTAAATAGAGTGGGAAAAGGTTTAGATGATGATCAATCTTTCAATTTTGCGTGCCCTGTATCGATTAACTTCATTCTTCCCAGCCCCGAATGAAAGTTAACTTTACCTTGGGGATTAATAGTGGAAGTAAAAGCCAGACTTTTTTATTATTGCACCCATATCACGCTAACTAGTACCCACGGCAATGCGTGGTTAGAAAAGAAATTATAGATATCAATAGACATCTTCGCAAAATTAGATGATTTGAAAATCATAGCTTCGATTCAGAACATGTGACCACAAAATGTAGTAGCTGTGTTCGACTCAGTTTCATGTCGCATCAGGGCCCGCGAAACGATTTTTTCGGAGGGGGGCATAACTGTAGGATGCATCAACCCTACAAAAGATAGATCCTCTATAACAAGGCCCACTATGTACCCTATGTACAAGACCCAAATTTATTCAGGTTTACCCAAAGGGTTTACTCCTGGAGTCGACAAGAAACGATGACTTCCCTCAAGTAGGCTGAAATTCTGCCGGCCAAAATCTCAAAAAGGATGCACCGTATACACAGAATTCGTCTGCAGCGCTTTATAAATATTATGCCCCATAGTTTGTCTAAAAACCGGAAGGTTTTACCTGTGTACAAATATTTTAGTACATGTACTAACATGCACGTAAATCCTACATTAATATTGCTCCTTCCAATATTGCGCGTTGATGTTAATATTTCAAAGCTAACGATAAACGATGTTAATATTGCAAAATACATTCGCGCAACTAGCAATAGATATGAATGAGACAGCTCCTGATCCAGACGGCCTCGGTGCTTTTGATATCATAAGCAACAAGAGACTATAGTTATTTCAGGGATATCTTGCTGATATTCATAGATATCCCCGGTTATGCTTTCTACCAATGATGCCATTCCCTTAGGTTTCTTTTGAGCAAAGGGCGTAACCGCTGATGGTGCGCCGCAAGGAAACTACAATTCGACGCCCCTTTTGATTTGGGCACCGGTGGCCGATTTCGAATCTATTATTTCTGGAACCTCTACAGCCGAGGCTCTATTTTCTCCCTCACCTCCTCACCATCACCCACATATGGCTAGTCTATCTAAACCTGTGCTCTAACCAACTGAGCTACGAGCCACTTACGCGACTCTGTCAGTTGGCAGGATCAAACCCTCGCCACCACAAGAAATAAGTGCTGACTATCATTCTTTGATAATTATAAGAATATAGAGAATCCGCATATATCAATTTTCATAACATCTCTTGACATTCAATAATTTACAACAATGACAAATATTTGAATAATATCATAGTATTTACTGCGACATTTATGGAAGATAAATGCTTTTTTAGTTTAAGCCTTCGTGAATTAAAAAAGATTCCTTTTTATCAGATCAGACTGAGTATACAATATATTTTCATGTGAAGGTGATATACGAACATTACTACTTACCACTAATTAGTTGCTACAATATCCACGATTTCGCCGGTTGGCGAAAAGTCAGTTCGCATTAGTAAACAAATATCTACCAACTAATTATGGCAACTTTTTCGTCACCTGTCGTTTTTAAATTTTACACATGTTTTTGGATAGATGATGACCATTTTCACATACAGAGATAGTTTTTACACGAAAATGAACCTTTAAAAAAATTATCCACAAAATCTCTACATCCCCAGACAATCTGTTGATATTAGCAAGATGCGTTCCCACAGGGAAAGTAATAGCAACCTATCGAATTGCCAATTTAACAAGCACTACCTCTCCAAGGCTGTCATGACTCGGAGGATCTACAAAATGCCATCATTCCTTCTGCATTACTATCATGATCAGCGACATTTGGTACATTCATGATCACATTTGGTAACAATATCCAATTGTATTCCCCTCGAGTTCATTTAATAAAATCGAAAGTGTATACACATTGGGGATTTAATAAATGCGAAGTCACCACTCTACCTAATATACCTACTCTATATGTTACGCAAAGAACGGAATTTTTTCAAATAAATGTCTTCACTGCATGCACACTTTTTTGAGTAGATACTCTACCTACTATGTACTTGCTCTATGGTGCATGAATAGCAGAGCAAAGAAGTGTGATGAAGACTTGCATGGATATACACATAGACATCGGACTACATTATTAGGTATAATGTAATCCGATGTCTATGGATATACAGGTCGAAGAGGATGTAAGAAACATGGATGAAGGCTTCAGTCAGTCCAATTAACAAGAAAAGGAAGAGAATTCAATGATGTTGCAAGAAGCTCGAATTAGTAGGGTGCAGCTCGATAGAGAGAGAGAGATGACAATCTAAGTTTGTGGTAGTATAGCCTGCTCAAAACAATCATGAAAATGTTCACAATATTTTTGTTTAAATGCTAGAAATCACAAACAGATCTTTCAGTTTATTAAGCGTGGTTTTCATGTCACATGTGATAGAAATTAGATACAACAAATTGTAAAGGAATCCTTTACACCAATTTCTCTCCATGCTTGTGTCTATGTGTTTCTCAATCGAATCCAATTATTTTGCTGATGTAGTTGCTGCTATAGAGAATTTGTCTTTTTTGCTCCCAAATGAACTCATCGTTGTTGCACTGAAACTGGCAACTAAATTCACCCCGGTACAGACAAAAAAAAGATGCACCATCGTTTATGGAATATGAGGAGCACTTAGAAGAGATAGCATACCAAATAATCCAACGTGCTAATCAGAAGTTATTGATACTTATACTTTTTGTTAAGCTGCTATTCACCTTTCAGTGCGGATTCAACCAATTTAATTGTGTTCATGATGTCAATTTTTCAAGGTAAATAAACACATTGTTTAAGGAACTATTTTTGATTGAAAGATTTATAATAAATGTTATATAATCAAAGAAAATTTCATCCAAATGAGAAGCACTTCAGAAACTTGACGCTGTCATTGATTTACTATTACTAATGCTTCAAGTATGTCTGCATAAATTAAACTGAACTGTTAAGTAATTGTCGATATTATCAGATTATAGCTCGCTGAATATATTCCTAAACTAACCTTTTTTCCTTGTAATCTGAACGTTCTTTTCATGGTTGCATGAATAAATTTTGATTGCATTTAATTTCAGTGAATTGTAAATGATAAAAAATCGGTAGAAAATGTCAATAAATGTCAACATCCTTTGATTCGCTCGGTGGATTTTTCAGCAAATGTTTTTTGATGCTTCCTTAGCAAGCTAGTATGAATAGAAGTGGATTGTATTTTGATTTCGGTGACTTAAATCAAAAATCTTAATAAAAATGCTTAATGATAAATTGAAAAATATCAATAAATGTCAATATCTTTTGACTAGTTCGACTGATTTTTCAGTAAACATGACTTTTGTGGTCCCCTTGGCTTCCTTGACAAGCTAGTATGAATATAATTGGATTGCATTTTTTCAGCAATGCGACAAATCAATTTAATTTCGCTAAAATTTAAAAAATCAAAAATTGTAAATAACTTTTGATTATATCGTTGTATCGCCGATATTTGGCATGTTATTTTTTTAGTGCTCTTGACATTCTTTGCACGATGATGCTAACGGCAGTGAATTGCTTTTTTTCGAACTACCAATTTTTTACCCTAACGGGCTGAATTGTGATCTTATATTGAATTATCCTTGAAAATATGCAAGCGAAAGTACATGAATGTTATTTGATTCCAGCCCAGCTCTGCAATCTAATCATGGAGTTACTGTACTACTATCAAGAGCAGTGGCAAATCTTGAGAATGTTTACCTTGTAGAATTTAAGCACCTCACACAGCTGAGAGGCATTTCATGTCATGCCACCGCCCAAATTTGTAACCTGTGGTATTTTCAGTAAATTTGATCGATTCAGGGTGTATACCGACCGGGAAAAGACAGGGAATTTTAAAATGACAGGGAAAATGGAGATGAAGATAATACTTTGGAATTCGAAACATAATGGTTAAAAACAGGCTCTGCCGTTTGAACATGACTTACCATTTTTAGTAGTATTGGGTGGTATATGTTCTTAAGTGTAGTCTGTTGTGTTTATTTTCTCCACTTTCTTACTATCTGCGGGTCTAGTACATACGACCGTAACTTGAAAAGATGTCTCATGTTTTCAGAAAACGGCGAAAGTGCACTTACATGTATCTTGTTTTCGAACATAGGTTGTATTCACAATAACGGTGGTAGTTGTCAACCCAGTGACGGTGATCGGTGTCAAACATCTGACTGCTAAATGTGAAGAGATCCGGGAACCAATGAGTGTCAACCGCGAACTGTGAGGGGTTCAGAGCGCCATGTACCTACTGATGGAAATCCAGAAATTGCTAAGTGTGTGAGGTTTTGTTCAGTCCTTTTTGTTCAGTCTTATGACCAAGAGTGATCAAAGAGTGTCAACAGAAAGCTGCGAGGGGTCCAGGTCGCCGCGTACCTACTGATGGAAACCCAGAAACTGTTAAGTGTGTGAGGGACTATCTTCCTTTTGAACAGTCTTATTACAAAAGGAGTTACTTTCGGTTTTCATGAAGCTTCGCTCAGTATTCTTAGCATTCTATGTACTTGTGTCATTTTGCAAAATTTGAATATGTTGAGTATTTGACACTTCGTAATCCGAATTTGATTTAATATATGAATAGTTTGAGTATCAATTCTTTTTATTATTTGCATGTACGTATATGAATTATTTACTTAGGTTTTTTGTGCGTTACATAAGTTATCATTAATTATAGTTTTCCTGACTTTTAAAGCAAAAAAATCTGTGTTATGGTCGAATCGGAATCATCGAAAATATGGAATGGAATGAAATCTTCTAACTGAGGTAAAGTTTTGTGTAATATGCTGTGGTCCGCATCACCAGAAATTTCTACGCCTTCCATGTCTTCGTCGAAAAATATCCCGCCTAAAACAAGTCTCATGGCGTACATAGAGAATGAGGCCACTACACGTGCTGAGATAGTGTAGTGTCTCCATTCGGTTAAGTCCCATGTTTCGAATCGTGGAGCCGCAGCAGGAGCAAAATTGTTCGCGAGCATGTTTCTTGAAACTGAAATTGCAAAGAAAGTAACTTTATCGAAGATAAGATTGGCTACACTGTTAACCATGGCATCGCACCATTTTTCAAGAAAAGGCTGCTTGACACTGCCAAAAAAGCAGACTTCTTCAGCGTGTCCTTTGACGAGTCCCTAAACAAATACGTTCAGCGCGGACAAATGGATATCAACGTGAGATTCATGGTTGATGATAATGTTCAGTCCCACTACTTTGATTCCGTTTTTCTGGGAAGAGCCCGCGCCGAAGATCTTTTGCATGCGTTTTTATCTGGTATTGCACCGTTGGATGCTGGAAAGATGCTGCAAGTCTCTCTTGACGGACCAAACGTCAATAAGAAGTTGTTGAGGTTATTTCAATGACGTCCGGAAAGAGGCTGATCTACCCCCACTTGTCGATATGGGGACTTGTTCATTACATTCCGTGTGTTTGGCTCTCAAGTATGCAGATAATAAGACATTCCAGGTCGGAAAGTTTCTTTCAAACTGTTATTACGTGTTCAATGATTCACCGTCAAGACTAAGATTCCGCTGCAGGCTAATGATGTTCAGAGCGCAAAGTTCCCAACGAAATTTTGTTCCACGAGGTGGGTTCAGAATGCTGATGTTGCTCAGAACATGATTCATGTGTTCCCTCTATTGCAAAGGTTCGTCGAGTTTGTCAATGGTGACAAATCACTGGAGCCAACGAGTGATTCGTATATTTCGATGAAAGAAAGATTGAAAGATCCCTTGCTCCTTCCCAAAATTGCTTTCTTCTGCGATATTGCCCGAATTTTGGAACGCTTCTTGATAAAGTTCCAGACTGATGCGCCTATGGTCCCGTTCCTCCGAAGCAGCCTGGAAGAACTACTTCATGCAATGGGGAAGACGATTTTGAAAGAAGAGGTCCTTGCAAAAGCTCATTGCGTTGAGCTCACTCCAACCAATCTGCTTCCCCGTCATGAAGTGAGGTTGTCGTTTTCTGTCAAGGGTGCCCTTCGGAAGTCCAGAAAAAATGAACAGTTGCGCCTTAACTTCCAGGAAACATGTACCACTTTTGCAACAACTGTGATGCTGAAACTACGCGAAGTCGCACCGATGACGAAGAAATTCATTCGTGGAACGGCGTTTCTTGACCCAGATATGTGGAAGAATCAAGAGTTCCATGGTACTGCAGAGAAGTTGATGGACTTAGCGTTGGAAGAAATGATAAAACTTGATTGGCTGGATGATCTTCAGGCGGATTGCTTTAAAGAGGCCTTTTTGAAGAGGATGGGTGATCAACAGGTTAAAGAAAGTATTGCCTGTTATGAAGATGGACGTCTTGATGTGTTTTGGAGTGGAATATTTGATGATCGGGCGTCACCTGAAAGGAAGCTGATCAACCGTGTCCTCGTTCTTCAGCACGGGCAAGCCTCAGTTGAACGCGGATTCAGTGTTAACAGAGAGGCAATGGAATTCAATCAACTAGAAGAATCCTTGGTTGCACAGCGTGTCATTTATGATGCAATCAAGGATACTGATTTGTGTCAAATAGGGATTTCTAAAGAGCTAATAAGCGATTGCCGAAATACATTGCGACGGTGCAAAGACAGACTGGCCCAACAGAAAGCAGCCAAAGACGACGATGACGCGGCAGTAAGAGAGCGTAAGAGGGCGGCCCAAGAATTGTCGTTGAAAGAGGCAGAAATCAAGAAGCGGAGAATGGAACTCATGGTATTGGAAGAGGAGGTGATCGTATTGCGAAAAAAGTGAACTGTGTACCGAACTTTTTCACACCTAACCTAATGAACTACGTACCGAACTTCTGCACACCGAACCTTTCATTCTTCACACCATTTCATAAAGCTTCTTGTTCGTTCTCCTGTTTTTTTGTTTTTTTATGTATCTTATTCGAAAGAGATGAATGAAAGTTGTTTTGCTATACCATAGAATTATTGTAATTTTGTTTTTTTCTTGTATCAGGTGCGTAGTTAATGAAACATTAAATTGTAGAATATTTACTCTCAGGTGCAAGTAGGTTTGGGCTCCCAAAAACGACAGTATCTTGCATGATAAAATATCCCTGAAAAAACCTGGAAAATCCAGGGAAATTAAGGTGCGAGTTTTGGTATACACCCTGATTATGTTCCCTTTGTGGCGTCTGATGCTCTCTCATATCTTGTAGCATATAGTTGGTTATGTTGAGGAGTGTGGAATGCTGCCATCCATTGGTAGACGTATTACGTGGCACAACACATGTTACTGACAGCCACCCAATGTACTCAGGTCGAGGGCACCACTTTTCTTTTACTTGTTGTAGGCGCAAGACGATTCTTTTTCGCACCTCTGAAAACAAAGTAGAATAAAATACATTTGCGGTTCTTGTAGTGATCACCTCCAGTCTATGTCATGCACAACTTCGATGTTCAACCATTCTTTATTTTTTGGCGGTTTCGAAATGTAATGAATTTAGAGATAATGTTCATGAATTTGAATATTGTAGCAACTCATGTCACAACTAATGGAAATATTACAATGCCAGGTTGACTTTCTCTCCTTTCCGTTGACTTACATTCCCAATTTATTATATTTCCATTCAAATCTTTATATGGCGAGCCATTTTTGAGATTATTTATGTCAATTCACCTCATTAAAGTAATAGTACACGTCTTTGTACGAATTTTCCAGTAATCGTTTAGATACATGTGCCAGTAAGTGAATAATTGATTCTTTTCTATCAACAATATGATCTCAGCCAGTGGCGTATTTAGGGGGCGGCCATCGGTCTTCCCCCCTCAGGAATTTTGTAGGTTTTTGCAACAATCCCGGTTACGAATACTGCAGGAGAACAATCTTTCACTGCTATAAAATATCTCAAAGATTATTTGCAATCGATCATGAGAGAAGATCGATCGAGTGGATTGGCCCACCTTTAGCCTATATGAGCATCGACATTCAGATCAGTCACAGAGCCAATTGCTGGATAACTTTGCCATGCGGAGTTGACGACGACCTGACCTCTTTGTAGGCACATATTCTACAACATTGACCGGAAACTCCTGAATACCAAAACCATTGTTGTTTCATATTTTATAACTTGCAGATTTGACTTATAAATTGGACTTGTATAGAACTACCAAAAAGTTAAAAATTTTATCAGAGCTGCTTTTATTTTTTAATTATTTGACAACGGAAGATCAGCATAGTATAAACATAGGCTATCATATATCAGTATAAGTCAGTATAGGATAAATCAAATAACTTCAATTCACTTCAGCAAAGTAAATTAGCGATAATTTAATTGTATAATAGGCCATAGTTGCGAATAAATAATTTGTGTCCCTGGAGGAATTTCTGGATGCGCCACTGCTATCAGCGGTAGCAGTAGACAATTGTATATTTAATTCTCTGTAATCTAACACAGGTCTGACTTTGTTTCTGTGCTCTTGAAAAACCTCCAATAAAAGAATCACAGCTTCTGGCTGTCCGCTGAACTCATTCAGCTAACCATTGTTAATCCATTTATTTATTTCTTCATCAAAAGCATCTATTCTAAATACTCATCTTCAATCGGATTACACGCCATTCTTGATTCTACATTCACCGGAATACCATTTGTACACTTTCACTCTACAATCCATCGCCCTTCGCTGAATTCAGCGGAAAAATCGACATCATCAATAGTAATTTCATTACTCCCATCCTTCTCTTATGCATGTGCAACCGCACATACAGAAGATGCATCAACCGATACTAGAATATATTTTTGCATTTACTCTAATATTTATCTCTCCAACCTGTGAAACTACTTCCATACCAGCTATCATATCAACGCCATGCAAAAGAGAAGGATCTACTGATTTACATCACAAACAGTTATTGACTATAGAAGCAAGAACATTGCTTGATATAGTCTCATCATTTTATTGCTATCGACCGTGCAGAAAATCCTCCAAAACAATAGCCTACACTTCAATCTAAAACTACGATTTGAGATTTTCAAATCTACTTCTTGACTTCTTATCACTCGCAACTCATCTTCACTTAGTCACTACTACTCCTGCATGTGGAGAAATGCTATTGCATAATATTTTGGTTAAAGTAATATTGAGTGCAACCAGTATCAAGCATTAGCTTGTGCAATCATTCCGTCAATTTCGACTGAATTCCATGGAAACGCCATTAAATTTGATTTTGAGAAACCGGCGGCCAAACGTTTTCCCAGAAGATTTAAATGGCAGTTCTTCGACATGTGACCCTTTTATTTACATCGATAGCAAGTGACCTTTGGACAGTTACTAATTGTGGGATTACCATCCCATTTAAAGCATCATACAGGTTCCTCTGAGTGATTAATCTACTTTTTGTTTGAAAATTTCTTAACTGGCAAATTTCTCAAATTGACAGATGCAAAACCAGTTCCATGAACTCAGTTTGTCATCGTTATTCTTCATTCTTCAACAATTTTAGTCAGATGACTACAAGTGTCGATATGTCTACAGGTAAATCACTCATAAAAGCGCATCGCAACAAACCTTCATTATCAACACCAGCTAATTTAAATAGACGCCTCAAATCAGATAGAAAAGGCGTCGACGCTATCACCGGGCACCAATTTCGCTGTCTAAATACATCATAAGTTGCGTAAAAGTCAATAGAAAAAGCTCGAAAAAGATCATCCTCTTTTTGGCAGCATCTTTTTTAGACTTCTCATCAATGTGATCATAGACTGAAATGGCTGGGCCTCGCAAAAGCAATGGTATCAATTCTTGTAAATTGCGCAAGCTTTGTAAGTTTGCAACCAATCTCAGTTTTTTTAACCAATCGATCACGTCAGTAGAACGATCGAATGTCTTGAATTTTTACTGTTGCCATTGCCATGATCGCTTATTTGATGAAAGCTCGATGTCTTTACCAAAATATATTTTCGAAAATTCTCCGACTTAACACCGTTTCGCGCACCTGTTTAAATGCCTCCAGGTCAGTTGTCTGAGGCTACATTAAAAATTTGGACATTAATGGGAATTACAAAATGTCAAATTTCTAAGTTACAATATTCTCAATGTCACATTTCCTCAAAATTCTTCTAATCTATTATTTCATACAATTTAGCCTGACATACTTAGTAATTAAGTTTGTCTTTTGACATATGGATAATTATCAAGATAGCGAAACTAAACAAATACCCAAGTGATTTATGCAGACACAGCTATTGAAATTACCTTGAAGTCAGCAGAGAAATATTTATACCTATCAAATATCTAACTATCAAATCACACAACATAGTTATCTTAATTATCTTCAAAAGGCATCTCAGGATAAGTAAAACTATGACCTTGAAACCGTAATTAATTCGGAAGTCCTAAGAAAGTAACTTTGAATTTGTTACTGTCATAGAGACAAGTAAAGGCTAGCTGAAAACTATATGCATGTCGCAATAATAATAATAGTAAAATCGTCAAGTACCTGTATTCACAGTAGTTGTGTCGCAAGTAATCATGTGAATGGAACTCCAGGCTTCAAATTGGTAGTGAACCGACTTATTCCAGCCAATCCCACGATGAAATCATGATTGCAAGTCTTCTCGCATTTAAGGCATTTTAAGCGTATCGGATTTAATAGTTTGATGGGATTTAAGGGGGGATGATTTTGGTTTTTTTGAAGTTGAACTCAAATTTTTAATTACCCGGTACTTTAAAGTAGAAAAATTGCAAACAATTGGCGTCAAAAGTTGCATCTACATTCTTACATGTGAGCCAAGAATCACTACTATTAAAATTCCTGTGTGTGAAAAGTCCTGGAGTGGGGGACTTTGGACACTCGATAAAATAGAACGAAATCTTCTGAAAATATCGATATGAAGCACATATTTCACTGTTTAGTACAAAAGTTAGCTAGGAATGTTCAGTAGTATCATGCTTTATTTTAATCTCATTCTCAATTTTATCTAATCGGACAAAATAGACAGCATTACCGAGTGAATTTCAGTGACTTAGTTCGAAGAATTTTAACCATTCCGGGTGCTTAATTGTTTCACATTGTGTATGCATGACTTGAGGATTATTTTGTGTGCATCTATCCCGATTTACATTCGGATCTGAGAGAATGCGTCAATTTCATTAAAGATTGTATAAATAAAGTAAAAGTACTAATTTATTAAATGATTTCACATGGATGTATTCATTATATGGATGTACAATTTTATATGGAAGTGAGCCATTACCTTGACTTTTCTTTTTTTATTTAGATATCATTCGATTCCCAACCAATTTCGTATAAATTATATACTAAGGCTTGGTGAGCGTGGCTAAGTAAAAGAGACAGAGACATTTGATTTGGTCCAAAAAGTAACGATGAAAAATTGCGAAAGAAAAATCACGATTAAATTCAAAAGTCTACGTGGATGCAAATTTGTGCAAAAGTTAACATGCCATGTGTTTCTCTTCTGACTGATTAAATTGTTATGGGGTTTACCAAGTTGGTTAGAAATTCGAATCAAATAGTCGCCCATTGATCACCAAGATAACGAAAGGCACGCTGTTTGTCAAACGGCATTGTCTGAATATGTAAGGTCTCACAGCATTATCAATCGCTAAAATTATGCTTTCCTATGACGCCCAATATGGAAAGCAATGATGCTATGATATTTTAGTATTCTGCAATATATTAGGTAGGTAACATAACATAGTGAATAACATCCTTAAGAAAAATTTCACGATTAATTTATCAAAATAGGCCTATTTGATCAAATACAAATATGGAAAAAATAATGTTAAAGAATGAATGTTTGTGATGATTCCAGAACCGCTGAAAGCATGTTAACAGCAAAAATCATTGTCTGATGTCCCTGTTGAAAAGAAATTGAAACAGTTATGTCTGCATTTCCGCTGTCCAAAGTCACCATCTTTTGCCAATTTACAGTGGAGTTAACAATTATTATGTTATTAATCAGTATTTCAAAGAGTGCATAAGACTCAAAATATAATATAGACGATTCTCAAGCATGCTACACTGATATTCCATATTTTATGTCAATCACATGTTAAATAACGGTAACATTTTTTAAATTACATGTAAGGGGTTTGTAATGTAAGATAATTCAGGCATATAATATACGGAACCTCATGGGAACATCAAACGCCATGTAATGGAAGCTTGTGTACCATAATATTATATTCCAACGATTGAATCGTTCTAAAAACATAGGAAAGTAGCAACTTGATGCAATGCTCAGATTTTGACTTTGTCGTATGTCACTTCGCTGTCCAAAATCACCCCATCTCACGGTATGTCTAAAACTTCTTCTATATTTGCAAGGAATTTCTTTCCTTTTCCTTTGATAGGGCACCTTTGGAAAACTTCACAGTCTACATAAAATCTTCGTAGCGTCCGTCGTTTCTTTTGTTGTAAATACAGGAAACTAAATGCTGACCACGGTTTCTGTACCGTGTCCGTCATAATATTCAACTTTTCTCATTTCTTCCATCTCCTTTAGTGCTTGAAGTCTTGCAACCATGTCTGTCTTTTTCTTAGGCATTTGTATTGAAGTCATGAGGTCATTAATCGAAAGTGTATTTCCTTTTCTCTAGTTTTGGGATACATTGATACCTTTTGTCTTCAAAGAATTCTCTGGAAACTCAGACGTTCTCTGTGACGAATGAAACTTCTTCGCTTGCAACACCACGTACATGAACTTTCATTGATGCTAAAAACAGCTTTCGTCTCTCCTTGAAATTTATTGACCTGATTAAAATAGTTAATTAAAAGATACGTACAACCCCTACGCGTTTCAAGCGTTCGCTCTTCCTCAGGGGGTAATTCGCTAAAACCAACTGATCTGGCCGCTCATGTGGGCTGCTTATATACAATGCTATCGGTTGAGAGATGTTTAAAATACCGTCAACTCTTTTCTTCGATTGATTTTTGGAATCAACTGTTTAATGTAACGAGCTTCAGTCAGTCTAGTGACCAATGCATCTTTGCAATTATCAAGAATTTCAAGGTCAAAATCAGTCAAACGTTTTGATCTACATTTCAGACAATGTTCTGCCATAGCACTCGAATCAGCAGTACCTTTATCTACAGCACGCTTGTGTTCATTAAAACGATGCTTAAAAGGACGCGAGGTTTGACCAATATAGAAATCTTTACAATGATGGCATGTAAATTTGTATACCAAAAACCGATCTGTACACTTCATCTTATTAGGCAAACTCTCACAAACAAGGCAACTTTCGTGTTTTTCTACTTTTTGTTTGAATTTCAAGGCATTTTATAAAGTTTTATTAGGGGAGCTAACAAGATTTATCGGTAACTCGTATTTTTTAGTTATTGCTGTTTAACCGCTCAATTAGATTTTCAGTGTTTTTGATGTGTGAAGGGACTAAGGTCATAAGTTGAGACATGATTTTGCGCAATAACCAGTCTACCTTTTCCGTGGGATTATTCATGCACGAGGCGATCGGCCGCAAAGGATGGACTCCGTTATTCGCCATTTTATGATCTTTCAACGTAGTCCTAAAAGTGGCTGGTTCTGTACCACAACTTCGTAATTTCTCGATTTCTTGTTTTTTTAGATTATTTTTGCAAACTGATCTAATAATTACATTAGCCTGGGTTTCTAACTTTGAGACGCTAGACTTTTTTAGCTTTTTGTAGGTATTTTTATCATTCAATATCTCTTCGGTGCTTTTTGTCAACTTTTCTCTTTCAATGACTTGTAGTCTGTTGGTCTTATCTGTAGGAACCACATTAAGGTCATTTTGTTCTAGAAACTTACGAGAAAGAATTATATCTTTTTGAATTTGCTTGTTTTGCTGCTTCAGAGACTGTATTAGCTTCATCACCTAAGCACGAAAAAGCTGTAGATTGGTTTCTTGGTTTTCGTTCATTCTAGGATGCAAATTAACTTTATTCTTACTAAATGGAACACTTATGTTCCCCTCATCCGAGCAATCATTTTCAAACACTGTACTCCATCTCATACGATAAGTAAGGTTGTCTAACTCTTTTTCAACATCACTAACAAAGTGTTTGTTAACATTATGAGGCACTCTGAATTTAGGACCTTCTTCCAAAAGGTTATTGAGAGTTGACGGTATCCTATCATCTCCACCTAAGGAAACAGACTCATCGAAAACAAGACTAGTTCTCAAATGCTCCGAAGAAGGACACAGAAAGTCATCCTCGTACTGAAAAGGAAAAGTAGGAGCTCCATCAACACGGTACTTCTTGATAAGTACAGGATACACTTCTCCACCAGTGATAGCACTCCACTTCTTTGTATGGGTCTCGTAGGTTTCATTCTCCAGCCGTCTCACCGCCGTCTCCAGCTTCTTGAGAAATTCTTGGACTTCTTCTGGCTTCCAACTCCGAACAAGGTGAAGATACCTACATCCCTTATGACATTAGTCCCTTCACACATCACAAACACCGAAAATCTTATTAAGCGGTTAAACAGCAATAACTTCCCAATAACTGAAAATTCAACTTATATATCCTTAGATGTGAAAAACCTATACCCAAGTATACCGATCATGGATGCTATTGTGGCAGTCATAGAGTTTACGAAGGAAAATTGGAACAAAATAAATAACTTTGGCATTGATATAGAATCAATTGAAAAAATGCTCAAGTTTGTATGTTTTAACTACGAGATCGAATATAATGGCAAAAATTACCTTCAAATTAAAGGCTGTCCTATGGGAGCCCATTTTAGTCCGCCTTTTGCGGTTTTGTTTATGCATAGTATTGAAAGTAAAGCTCTGCAACTTTTGAAATCACAGCACAATATATCTCCAAGCATTTATGCTCGATACATTGATGACGTAATTATGGGTCTCTTTGACAAAGACTTCGACTTCGATGTGATATCAAGAACTTTTAATGGCATCGATGAGAATATTGAATTTACTCTGGAAGTTCCAAAAAACCTTACACTTAATTTCTTGGACATAAGCATCACGTTGAAAGAAGGCATCATGAATTATAAATGGTTTGAGAAAGAAATACATTCGGGTATTTCACTGCGCAGCGATAGTTACGTACCTAGCCATATCAAAAACAATTACGTAAATAATAGCATCAACTACGTAAAGAGAAGACGTAGCAACGAAGCTGGTTGCAAGGTAGCTTTTATTAAACTTGAAACTAAATTAAGTAAAAATGGATTTTCAATGAAACGAAAACATAAGAAAAGTAGTAAAAGATGCAAAGAAATACGTAAAAGCAGTACGTATTTGAAACTCGGATTTGTTAACGATAAAACTGATCGTGATATCCGCAAATTAATTAAAAAATACGAGTTACCGATAAATCTTGTTAGCTCCCCTAATAAAACTTTATATAATGCCTTGAAATTCAAACAAAAAGTAGAAAAACACGAAAGTTGCCTTGTTTGTGAGAGTTTGCCTAATAAGATGAAGTGTACAGATCGGTTTTTGGTATACAAATTTACATGCCATCATTGTAAAGATTTCTATATTGGTCAAACCTCGCGTCCTTTTAAGCATCGTTTTAATGAACACAAGCGTGCTGTAGATAAAGGTACTGTTGATTCGAGTGCTATGGCAGAACATTGTCTGAAATGTAGATCAAAACGTTTGACTGATTTTGACCTTGAAATTCTTGATAATTGCAAAGATGCATTGGTCACTAGACTGACTGAAGCTCGTTACATTAAACAGTTGATTCCAAAAATCAATCGAAGAAAAGAGTTGACGGTATTTTAAACATCTCTCAACCGATAGCATTGTATATAAGCAGCCCACATGAGCGGCCAGATCAGTTGGTTTTAGCGAATTACCCCCTGAGGAAGAGCGAACGCTTGAAACGCGTAGGGGTTGTACGTATCTTTTAATTAACTATTTTAATCAGGTCAATAAATTTCAAGGAGAGACGAAAGCTTGCATGTAAAGAGAAGTCAGCGGTATTCGTTGACATGACAACCATCCTCACTTAACTGTCTTCACCCGAGCGCGGAAAACCCGTCTTCTTCGGGACCAGGTTGTTTTTGCTATCGAGAAGACTTCTCACTTTTTAAATGTAAAACAAAAATTTTATTTCATTGGTTGGAGACATTTTTCAAAAAATGGGCTTGATGTGTTTTTTGTGACTTCATTTGTTTACCTTGTCTACATCAAGCTCCTCATCTGATGCCAGCGCAGCCTAAAAACTTTATTTGTAATGTCCCTAGTTGGCCTATACATGCAGAATAATCTTGAGCAAGAAAAGCGCCTTCTGTCGCAGAGAAAGATAGACCTTAAAAATCCATTCAACAGATATAAATTTTACACAACAAAATATTTCTGTTTCTTTGCAAGTGTGTTGTGTAACAAAGTGTAGGCTATCGAAGCAGGTTTTCGAAAACGCACTACATGGACATGTAGCATGCTAGATGGCTTAATGCAAATGTGAAATTGTGGCAGTTGTAGCGCAGATGTAGCGAGTAGCTCTTTTTCGTAAGGAGTAATAAGTGATCAGAAAATTCATTACTAAAACTAATCTCTTAAAAGTTCCACATGATTTTTCATCTAAATCTTTGACGGTGCATTAAAATCGCATATAAGAAAGTAGTCTTCAAATAATTAAGCAAGCATTGATTGGCGCAATCTTTCGTTTATTCAAAGCTTACATAAAAACTTCGTGGTTTCCTAGTTGGGAGAGTCTGCAATAGAAAATGCTAATAAATTTGTCACAAGATATACTACTACTTATTAGAATTAAGTATTCCATAAGACCAATGAAAGTTTGATCATGGATTGTTGGTCCGGGAGCTAACACGAAGTTGTGCCTGAAGCTTTCACATTGCATTGCGCGCCTCTTGACCACCACTAACCCACACATACATCGGATCAGATCGTCTCACTCACTCAGCCGCTTATAGACTTGTTTTCCCGCTTGCTAGAGTCGGCCTCGCGAAGATGACTTCTCCTTTGTCTTCGGTCGGTGTACGTCATGTCCTGTATACTGCGTTTCTTCACATCTCTTGCGACACTGATCAGATCGTATGTCTATCATAAATAACATTTAGAGAAAAATCATATGTATTTCCAAAGGTGAAGATCTTTCCAGTAGATACGGAGTTCCTGATACTGATCCGAATAACTCATCAATGAACATGACTTAAAATATAATTGACGAAAAGGAATGGATCAATAAAGCACATTATGAGTTTTGGTTCACTTAAATTTCAGCATGAAATCGATGAACATCTGATGTTGTTTCCATAATTCTTTCACAATTGCTCAATGAATGATGAAGTATAACTGCGTTTGAATAGCATGCTAGCTAATAGTTTTCCGCAACATACTTTTAAGTAATAGGCCTATAGTATTGAATAATGCTTGCATTTCAGAAATATTTTCTGGAGAACCTTGTTCTTAGCTTTCTTTTACATTTTTCATTGCTATAGTAACATATCAAGCTAGGTCCACAGTTATTGAAATTTTGAATGATTTTGCTTATAATTAGGCTTACTAGAATTCTTGGCAATAGTTTCATAAGGGACTTCAATGTCATCATTTAAATCGGGATCTGAACGGGCATACTTTGCGATCATCGCAAGTAGACAGGGAAGGTCTTCCCAAGCGCGCCTTGCAACAATTACATAATCGCCTAGCTGGAGGGAGAGGTGTTTCACTAGGCATGGGTGCACTCCTAAAACATGCATGCATTTGTATACAACATGCACTGCTGAATAAACTAGAAAAAAATGACTTTTCCAGTCAATTGAGGAGAATGGTGAGTAGTTGCAGCGCAGACCCAAACTTCCCGTACATGCATTTGAAGACATTTTTCGCTATCTTCAAGCGCAATTTGACTGAATCAGATTTTCTGTTTTCTGTTAGATCTTTATTTGAGACTTCTTTTTTTTATTGAGTTTACTTCTTGCAGTAATGTGTTAGTCTCCTATATGCTGACCTTTGCTCACTTTTGCCGGCCACCAATCCCAAATTAACTCCAGGGTGGGCGGCATCGTCTTCCTCCATTTAACCCGATCCAGGGCCCTCTTCTATTTAGAGCGATCCTGTATTGTAGTTTGAGAGGAACTCTGTTGTCGAAGATCACATGTTTCTTACTTCAAACGTTTCCATCCTGTTTGCACGCAATTTTTGATGTCTTGCTCGTAGGTAGATGTTTCGTCTATCAGTGAGCCGAGATATATACATGCAACTTTCTTCATTAATCATCGTGTTTTATCCAGATGGATCCCCATTCCCCCCTGGAACTTCGCCGCAAATCAAATCTGTCACATATTGCTGTTGTAGAATACCCTCAACCAGATTATCAGTGTAAGCCATTTCTTTTGGGAGACTGCTCTACAGATTCCTAGTTATCACATCCAAGACCAGTAGAAAAATATAAGGACTCAAAACCGATCTCTGATGCAGCCCAACAGTGACCTCGAACAGTACATGTAGAATGTACCTACACGTATGTGTAGTTTTCACATTTTTCCGACAAGGTACAATGTACGTCTCTGGCACCCCTTCTCTAACAGTTGAACACCAATTCTCTTTGTACAGAATCGTGCTCGCTCTGTGTCTACAAGGCCGCTCTGAAAGGCTCGTTTCCTTCCTGCAGGTTCTCCGCAACCGCACGCCTTGTGAACAATGGATCTGTGTTACTGTACCCAAGTCTGAACCCAAGCTGATTATTTCGCAAATGAGTATACATTTTCATCATCTCATTGATTGTTCGTTCTAGGAGTTTGAAACTGTGGCCGAGTAGCTTAATGCTCCGATAATTGCTGCAGATTCGGTGGTCATCTTTATTTCTATAGACTGGTGTCAATGCACTCTTTCTCCACACCGCTGGCAACTGTTGATGGCCTTGGGTGATCTCGTTGAAATGATGCAGGCACATGCTTCCTCCCTTCTCTTCTAACTTGCACCTTGATAGATTCTATGGTCGCTTCGCCGGGTCCACAAATGAAGATTCTATTCAGATTCTCTGGGTTTTGAGAAGCAATCGATGCATCGATCTAATGGGAATTGCATACTTCACTCATCGCAGTCGCTTTACTTCTGTATCATCGTTATGGAAGAAAAATGGCAACTGAACAAATTCATTTTTCGCTTGACGCAAGCGCGACTGACCAACGAAGGGATTAATGGAAACCTGTCTTAACTTGTTAGCTGACATTACGCATCGGGTGGGGCAGGTGTTAATGTTTTAAGAAAACAACAACTAAACAATACCACAAGATAAAAAATACAAATATTGTGAGAAAACCTGTAAGGTGCATGAATATCTCGTGCTGTGATGGGCATACTTAGCGTGATGAGAGGTGATCGTAAAAGGGCTTATGGGAGCAGGTACGAAATTGGCGAAAAATGAAGCTATTATTTGCAAAGAAGAATTGGCTTGTGACTGATTAATTTAGATTTCTTTTTTAGGTTTATGTTCTAGAAGATTTAGGGCAGCCCGAAAACTATTCAATGGACGAAAGATATGCGTCTTTAGTCAAAGAGTCATGCTTGCTGAAAATTAAGTCTCACAAGCATGCTTATTTAAATTTTACAATTGGAAAAAACAGCAAAAGTTGACTATCACAGCTATTGTTCATCAACTGTAATGCCGCACTTCTGCGATAGTGCGTGAAATGCGCTTTGGCAAATAAATAATGTTTAGAGTTCGTTATTACATTGTCTTTACAGCACTTTAGCACTCTCTGGTAAATCGATCACTTGATTTTCATTGATAGAATTTTTTAACGAAGTTCCTGTGGTCCGAATTGTTTGTACGGGCTGTCTACGAGACTGACTGTTGATTGTCACTACGTCTACGGCACAAAAGCCTCACTCTTGTTTGCAGCATGAATTCGAAACAATCGCAGAGCAATCAGCAATGACCGACCATTGTATGAATGAAAATCCGGATTGATTGGGAAAAATTTCTTCCAAGGCAGGCGAACTTGCACTTAAAACTGATAACCAAAGCGTGCTTTACATACCGATGTGAAGCATGAAACCGCTATGATTCGTTTTGCCATATGTACATGTATAACCTTGGCATTTAACCTTAAGACGTGCACCTGCATAGTTAGAAAAAATTGTGCATGTTTATTATATATACAGGGTGAGTCAACAAAAACGTTATTTGAAGTTTGTGAAAAATCTATCTGAATTGTCATTCTGATTTCTTTCTCAAGTTGACTGATTGAATTTCTATGGTTTTATTTTCCATATCCAAGCACCAAATCAATGCTCTAAGTTCAAAAAATTCGAATTCATATCATCGAACGAATGGCTTCTGTACATAGTTTATACAAGTGTATGTACAAGTATTCATTTAGTGCTTCATTCATGCCAAACTATGATGGAAAGGAAGGCAAGGCTTGTTGCATGGGCGGTTACATTCAACAATGTGTCCGAAGCAAGGAGAAAATACATGGATGAATTTCATGAGGAAGCCCCGCCTCCACCGACAGTCCATCGTTGGATGAAGAAATTCCTTACTTATGGGGATATGAATAAGCGTCAAAAAGGAAGTGGTCGTCCAGTGACGGCTACAGGTGACGATATCTTTACCTCCATCAAGCCGATAATTGAAGATGACCCGAACGTTTCTACGCGTCGCATAAGCTACACGCTTGGAGTCTCGCAAAGTAGCGTCGTTCGCTGTCTTCATAAGAAAAAGTATCATCCCTATAAGCCAACCTTCGTCCAGGAACTCTCAGATGACGATCACGACCGACGTCTCGAATTCTGTCAATGGATCCTCAATTCCTCACTTCAGCATCCTCAATTCCATCTCCGAATAGTTTTTTCCGACGAAGCTGTCTTTCATGTGAATGGAACTGTAAATAAGCACAATCTCACTACTGGAGCACTGAGAACCCTAAAGCTTTCGTCGAAAAGCTTCATGACCGGAGATCTGTCACTGTATGGGCCATGATAGACCATACTGGAGTGCTGAGTTACGACATCAGTGAACTAACGATGAACAGCGATCGGTACTGCAATGTTCTGAAACAGCATGTTATTCCCTTCTTGCGACGAAACGAAAACCAGAGCAGATTCTATCAACAGGATGGAGCCCCTCCCCACTACAGCAACGCAAGTCGAAGAATCCTCGACGAAAATCTGACGGGTCGGTGGATTGGTCGAAGAGGACCAGTTGAGTGGCCACCCGTTCTCCAGACCTTACTGTTTGCGACTTCTTCCTGTGGGGAGCGTTAAGAGACCGAGTGTATGCGCGACTGCCAAGAAATACGAGAGAACTGACAGCCTGCATTCGAGAGGAAATTACTTCTTTCACATCTAACGCCTGCATGAAGGCCTATGACTCATTTGTTCGACGATGCTCTCTTTGCATTCAGCAGGAAGGTGCTCAGTTTGAGTCGCTGTTGTAACCACAGCTTGTGAGGAGCAGCTTTTTCAATGTTCATAACCGCCTGTTGTTGCATTTTATTGTAACTTATAATAGATATCCCACAAAAGGTAAATAACGTTTTTTTTTACTCACCCTGTATATATACATGATAAATGTGTACATATATTCATGATTTCTCTTATCCTAATTATTGATTCTTTTGTGAATTTATGATACATTGTTTTTCTAATTCAATGACAAATCCCAAACTTGATTCAAAAGTTTGATTAAGTCCATTGTTCAATATGATGCTCATTATGTAAAAAGAGCAATGCTCTATATGTCTCAGTTTTGATTGTTTTTTTCTTATTCCAGGTTATGCTCTCAGTGGATGGAATCAACGCGATTAATAAGAAACTGAATTCCTGCTCTGTTGACTTTCTATCCAACAAATGCTTGAAATGGTTTTCAGAGTTATCAGAAACCATATCTCGCACTGGAAATTGTACAACTTTGAGAGAAGCAGTGAATCTAATTGAGCGTTTGCTTAAATTAGCTTCAGAAATTCCCAGCTTATCTCGAGATGTTTCTCAAAAAGTTGTTCCGGACTTGATTCGGTGTGCAACTTCAAAAGACATAATGGATAATCCTCAGATGATAAAATTGAATTGCAGTTTGATCCGTATGTTTCCTTCAGCGTGCTCTCCCCACAAGAAAAAGTTTTTTGATTCGTGCACTTTGCTTCTAAATGATCTTTCAAACAATCATTTATGGAGATCAAGCAATCTTCCTTTATTAATATCATTGATGCATCACTTAAACTTGTCTAAGAAAGAGACTTATCACAATAATTTGATCTGGAGTCAAAAGGAATTAATAAGATCCATGGTCATTGCATTAACTGATGTGTTTCGTTTTGTCGATGTACCATTGCCACAATGTTTTAAAGATTATGAAGAACAATATCACACCCCCCTCCCTTACGAGATACTAACATTGAGCGACAAAGACTGGTTTCACTATAACTTTTACCTTTTAAACATATACAGTCAAATTCTTCTTGAATGGATTTCGGCTATTGACACATTGCCACTGCTTCACGATTGGATTATTCTGATTTCTTCTGTTCTGGAAATATTCTGTGATGAATATCTATCTCGGAAAATGCAGCAAACTTCAGAATTTGATACTCTCGAGAGAATATGCAATATGTTGTGGAACATGCTGCATCAGTTGGTATGTATTTTCAGAGGAACTTATTCAGTGAGTATCATTTTGAGTGAGAAAATATGGCGTGTTGGCATCAGAACATTAAAACTTACTCGAAAGAGCGATTACCCTGATCATGGAAGACTTCAGCTGCGTGCTGTCATCTACAATTTCTTTACAGTGTATGTGCGTATTTTCTGGCATTTTGAACTAGAGCAGAATCATAATCTAAAGTTAGTGATCAAACAATGTCAGCTAGATTTGCAGTCGAGTGATTCCAGTGGAGCGGACGTGAGCGACTTAAATTATGGAAATAAAATCGTACCAGACGATGTAATTGAAGTCGTTTGCGCTGCTTTATGTTTGATAAATGAAGTTGTGAGCAGCTATGGACAAATATCGGATTTCCTATCATCAAAGCAGAATGAAGAAAAGGAGACTGAGAACGTTAAATCCCTTTGCTTATCTGTACTTTCAGATATTGCAGTCGATCAATCACAGTGTATTCGTCGACCTTTCAATATCTCATTTGTTTTGAAGCACTTATGTACTGCGATTGCCAGTTCGTTTAGCATGATTGGAGATTCCATGAATCCAATGTTGATGCCATCACATTTGTTATCTTTTTTAACCTCTTCTCGAATGTTTTTGTGTCTAAATGATCGAATTGAAGTTGAATCTTCAATCAAACGTGTTAAATTAATATGCTTCTCCAGTTTACATGGTAATAGTCTTGCAGTTACTGTCAGTGGTGAACAAAATAACACTCAATCAATGAATTTATCAGATGATGGGAGTAGCGATGAGGATGTTGAAGAGGATTTTCAGCGATATGTTGCAGCAACAAAATCAAGTGAAGATGATTCTTCGGATGTTGAAATAAAGGATTTGCCAAAATATAGAAAACGGCGCTTGGAAACAGAGAACGAATGCCAGAATGTTCTGGAAGATACGTCGCTGACAAATAAATCTTCCAGTATTGTCGATGAACCCGCTAAAAATACGCCCTCTTCAGCCACTTCAAAGTCGTCAAGGAAAGCAAAAAAACGAAGGATCACTCAGAGCAACCCTGAGAAGACTGCAATTGATAATTCAGCTGACAAAGCTATTCAGAAGTCAGCAAGTAGTGAGAGTGTAATTAGTTTTTCGTCTAGTTCTGATGATCGGCCAAGTTTGGCTCAAATGATAGCTGCGTTTGATTCAGGTGGTGAAAGTGAATAAATGTGATATTTGTTGCAACATTATCGGATTCTATGCATGCCAAATGTATAACCTTTGTACATACTTGTAAAGAAAAAATTCTGGATGAATGTTGGTTTTTATTTCGTCGTTCGGTTGCATGTTTCATTATGATCAAGTCAAATTATTTCAAAACCGATATGCAGTGATGATCACAAAAAGTGGATCACCTATTATCTCACTTAAAGGAAAATTTGTCAATTGCAGATTCAAACTCGGAACTTTAGTATAACATTTGTCTGGGTGTGCACGGCATGCGCCTAGATACAATGGATATCAAAAGCCTGAAGATGGCACATTGATTAGCGTCAAAATGTGTAAACATGCATCTTTTCAGCAATCAACAGAAACATAAAATTATGGGACATATTTGGGAAATCATATCTCCTCTAAAAATTTACACCGACTTCGACGAGCAATATGCCTATAGCGAGTAGTTTAGGGATCGCTATTTTCCGGCTTTTCCGTTTTTTAATGAATTAATTGAGTCTGATGTAAATATTTCAAATTTATGCATTCAAACCTCGGTTTTTTTCTTGGGTGAATTGTGATCCCTGGAGTAGGTGTAGGGGAAGGTGAGGTAAAATTTGGAAATTTTTGAATTTTCTTTGTACCTCATTGACGATATCTGTTCTAACTAAACACGACATATTTCAGTCATTTGGAATATGAGTTAGGCCCTACATGTTTGAGTGACTTTATTATCGTATGTGATATCAATCATGGTCTAATTAATTAACAGTAACTGATTTCCATAATCTTTGCCCCATGCAGGGGGTAATGGTTGGAACGCCATGGGGTAAAGTTTGGATTTTGCTTTCTTCCATTTTTGTATCTATGCTCTGTTATCCTTTTGGCTATTTGTAAGAAAGTTATACTTCAATATGTTAAATATGTGTGTAATCAGGTATTTAATGATAGGCCTATAGGTAGTGATGAAAAATTTCCGGAAAATTTTGGAAAAAATCGGAAAATTTTGTAAAATTTTGACAGTTCTAATTTTTGTGATAGGCCCTCTGCTTTGACCGCTTCTACAGCCGAGGCAGCTACACACCAATAGCATGGGTCTAAAAGTGGTGATCTTGATCATCATTTTGATTAAACCGATTTTGAAAACTGAAAAAATTGGAATTTTTGTGACATAATTTTTTACGTTTTCTATCACAGCCGATCGAGGCATGCATAGACACATCAATAGAATTGTTCCAAAACTCTTGATTTCATCATATCATTTCGATTAAAACAATCGTGGCAATAAGAATCCCGTCCGCGGATTTTTTAGCATTCCTTTGCCACCAGTGGCTTGTGGCAATTTGTTGGCATTTTTAATATTATAACACAGACATCTTTTGGGACAACGTGAATTTTTTTCCTTTACGATAGGGGTATAATTTCATGCATTGTGAAAGATCTGGAGCAAAATGTCCGATATCTTCGTGGAGGACAAACTACACATCTTCCATTTCTATAGCTCAGATGGTTCAGATAGTTCCAAGTCGATTTCATATCTGTGAATTTCAGACTTTTCCAGATGAATTGGAGATTCTCCAGTTGAATCTAAGATCCTTTCAAAGTTGAGTTTCTGACAAATATCTGAAATTCAATTAGAGAAATCTGAAATCCATTTAATATCTGATATTCAGTTGGAAAGATCTGAAATAGACATGGAGGGTGCAGTTGGTTCCAAAAGTTAACATGCAGGGATGATAGAGAAGTTTTCGGACTTTGAATGCTACATAGTCTTTTCAAACGACTGCAACAAGTCTCCAAAACAAAGGCAAAAACGTCAATCACCGAAAAAAAAAATTTCAAAATTTTCCATTGGAAAATTTTCCGGAAAATTTTGAAAAAATTGGAAAATTTTCCATTCGCATCACTACCTATAGGCCCAGAGTAATATCATCGCTGTCAGTTTAACAAATATACTCAGTGACAAAAAGAGTGAAACAAGTCCTGATATGAATACTTAAGACTTAAACATTGTACTGTACGTTTGTTTGTTAATTGTTTGTAAAAGGAGAACTCGAATGCTTTACTCAAAAACATTTAATTTGATACTCATGATTTTATCAACTCAAGTTAGAAACGGGTGTGACCACCGCGAGCATCCAAACAGGCATCGATGCGTGAGGGCATGGATGAGCACGACTGCTGGATGAATGCCAGGTCAAAGAGGTTCCACTGCTCGATCAGTCTGTCCGCCAACATCTTCAAAGACACTGGTGGGTGGTTAGTAGTAACAAAAGGTCCAGAATAAACACAGCGCGCCCCCCCCTCCCCCCCCCTCTGGAACGACAGAGTCTGTCGTGGTGTGCCGGCCAGGTGGGTTCACAACATGTTCGCTGACTCCCCCCCTCTGCAACGACAGAGTGTGAGACTCGAGTGAGTTGGTCCGACCGCCTGGTTGACTTGGGCGACCGTCCAGGTTGACGTGGGCGACCGTCTAGGTTGACGTGGGCGACCGTCTAGGTTGACATGGGCGACCGTCTAGGTTGTCGTGGATGGTGAAATGGCTGCCAGATTCGGATTCAGCGTAAAATTCTGCATCTGTGGTGTGATTTCCAGCTCAATCGGCGAGAAAAACTGTTTCTTCAAAATTTTGGCAGAGTTAAAATGTGGGACGTTTTGGTGTGTAGGGCCCAAACGAAGCCTCGGTTGAGAAAACGGAGGCCAGATTCGGATTCAGCGTGAAATTCTGCATCTGTATGGTGAATTTGAAAGCAATCGGAGAGAAAAAATTTTTCGCTGACGTCCCCCCCCTCCCCCCCTCTGGACAGCTTGCTTCGATTTTGGCTTCCAGTGGACGGATTTTGTCGTGCGATAGCTCGTTTGAAAGCTAAGAGTGAGACGAATTCAGTGAAAGAATCGGCTTGTTCCTATCTGTCTTCGTTTAGATGTGAGACGCCATTTAAGATTTTGGGACATTGGCGAAAAACGACAGAGTTAGAATTTGGGACGTTTTGGGCTGTAGCTTCAAAACGAAGGCTCGGATGGGAAAACGGATTTCAGATTTGGAATCAGCGTGAAATTCTTTATCTGTATGGTGAGTTTCAAGGCAATCGGCGAGAAAAAATTTTCAACATTTTTCGAAAAAACGACAGAGTTAGAATTTGGGACGTTTTGGTGTGTAGCGCCCAAACGAAGCATCGGATGGGAAAACGGAGGCCAGATTCGGATTCAGCGTCAAATTCTACATGGAAATGGTATATTTCCAGCTCAATCGGAGAGAAAAAATTTTTCGCTGACTCCCCCCCCCCTCTGGACAGCTTGCTTCGAATTTGGCTTCCAGTGGATGGATTTTGTCGTGCGATAGCTCGTTTGAAAGCTAAGAGTGAGACAAATTCAGTGAAAGAATCGGCTTGTTCCTATCTGTCTTCGTTTAGATGTGAGACGCCATTTAAGATTTTGGGACATTGGCGAAAAACGACAGAGTTAGAATTTGGGACGTTTTGGGCTGTAGCTTCAAAACGAAGCATCGGATGGGAAAACGGATTTCAGATTTGGAATCAGCGTGAAATTCTTTATCTGTATGGTGAGTTTCAAGTCAATCGGAGAGAAAAAATTTTCAACATTTTTCGAAAAAACGACAGAGTTAGAATTTGGGACGTTTTGGTGTGTAGCGCCCAAACGAAGCATCGGATGAGAAAACGGAGGCCAGATTCGGAATCTACGTGAAATTTTGGGTTAGGAAGGATGTTTCCAGCGAAATCGGAGAGAAAAAATTTTCACTGACGTCCCCCCCCCTCTGGACAGCTTGCTTCGATTTTGGCTTCCAGTGGATGGATTTTGTCGTGCGATAGCTCGTTTGAAAGCTAAGAGTGAGACAAATTCAATGAAAGAATCGGCTTGTTCCTATCTGTCTTCGTTTAGATGTGAGACACCATTTAAGATTTTGGAACATTGTCGAAAAACGACAGAGTTAGAATTTGGGATGTTTTGATGTGTAGCGCCCAAACGAACCATCGGATGAGAAAACGGAGGCCAGATTCGGATTCAGCGTGAAATTCTGCATCTGTATGGTGAATTTGAAAGCAATGGAGAGAAAAATTTTTTCGCTGACGTCCCCCCCCTCTGGACAGCTTGCTTCGATTTTGGCTTCCAGTGGATGGATTTTGTCGTGCGATAGCTCGTTTGAAAGCTAAGAGTGAGACAAATTCAATGAAAGAATCGGCTTGTTCCTATCTGTCTTCGTTTAGATGTGAGACGCCATTTAAGATTTTGGGACATTGGTGAAAAACGACAGAGTTAGAATTTGGGACGTTTTGGGCTCTAGCTTCAAAACGAAGGCTCGGATGGGAAAACGGATTTCAGATTTGGAATCAGCGTCAAATTCTTTATCTGTATGGTGAGTTTCATGTCAGTCGGAGAGTTTCAAGTCAATCGGCGAGAAAAATTTTCAACATTTTTCGAAAAAACGACAAGAGTTAGAATTTTTGCGATGGCTGCCTACTGTAGAGCCAAAACGAAGCATCGGATGGGAAAACGGAGGCCAGATTCGGATTCAGCGTCAAATTCTACATGGAAATGGTGTATTTCCAGCTCAATCGGAGCACTAGAACCGGAGATAGACGGGATTTTTAGTGTTTGGATGATGGGTATTACGTCATCAGCTGATCGCCACACACTATATAAGCTGGGAACCGACGGAGACTTGTCATTTAGAGGAGAACGATTGTCAGAGGTAGGTCGTCTCTCTGAGCTCCGATGATAGCTTCGGACATTCCAAATTCCAAGTTTCTGGAAGAAACCGACTAAGAAAATTTCATTGCTGATATCAGCTAAGCCGTCAGACTTAGAGGTTCGCCAGGAGATGGCCTTCGTCTCCAGGCCATAAAAGACTCCAAAACTTTAAAGGCTTGTAAATTTGCTTCTACAAGTCCGTTTGACTTGATTCAAAAAGGGTTCGGTCGCTATTGACCTGGCCTAAGTGACAGACTACTTATAAAATTTCATAAGTAGTGCTAAAAAGTTGAAAAAATTAAATTCACTAGTTTTGGAGGTTTTCTGGGGTTTTCGACCCTGCTGAAGTCAATGAAAGCATTTTTAATGATGTCTGAGCCAGTCTTCTCATGCTATAAGCGGCTTTTCACTGAAAGCGAGCAAGACACGGAGAGTTTTGCTGTAATATTCCACTGACAGGGTGTTCCTTCGGGACGGCGGACGATGCCGTAGTGATAAGTGTGGCAAGGGAGTGTGTCATAGTTTAGACCGTAACCGCTGGGGCAACTCATGTCTCATGTTGGGCATTTGACACAGTTCTCAACGTAGCACTTTGAACGCCAATCGGTTGAGTCTTAGCTATCTTGTCATGGGTGGCCTCTAAACATCTCCATTGCAAAACGCTGGTGAATCAAGCTCTCTACGGCTTGCTATCAAGCTGATCAAAGCAACAACTTGGGATGTTTCCTCAAGGTTTTCAAGTATGCGAAGTTCAAATCTGCTATCAGATTTCAAATTTAACTAAGTCTAAGGCAGCTTTGAGGGGTTAGATCCCAGCTACTGTTCACTACCTTTGACTCGGCGTTCCTGTTACCACTTCGGGGCAGTGACAATGATGTCTTCAGCTGTAAAGAGCGGGTATCGGGGAAGATCTCTCACTTCCCTAGTGATCAGTACAAGGCCTTCGGGCTGTCGACGGATCGAGTGCCACTCACTACACTCAAATCTATCATTCCTCAGCCGAGGCCTTGGAGTTGGGATAAGATCCCCTCTGAGTAATACCTGTAACGGATTCATCAGCTTAACTTGTCTATCCTCAAGTAATGATAGCATTACAGTATGACTTTGAAAACATAATCTTCACATTTACTGACATTTTATTTCTATACGTTGCGCTCTGCTCAGGTTTGATATCAAACTTTCTCATTTTTCTTTGCAGTGAAAAATGACCAAAGACGTGAATAAACGCCTACAATTTTTTAAATGCAGTTGTGGGGATGTGTTTAGGGGTGAGAATTTTCACCTTCACCATAAAAAGAATGCTGCGCATAGTGTTGCGGTTAAGGTGTGGTTTTGTGTGTGGTGTAATGTGAGGTGTGATGAAAGGAATGATGCCTTCAGTGAGTTGCACTCGAAGTGTGTATTCAGAAAAATTTCGAAAGTTTTGATGAAGAAGATGATGTGTGGTGAGCAGGGAATGCTGTATGAGGAGGGAATGTGTGCTCGTTTGCCACCAGTAGAGGTGGTAAATGTTGAAAAGCGTGTTGTGAGTGATGTAGATTTGGATGCGAGTACCTCCAAAAAGAGTAGAGTGATGTCGGTGAGTTGGATTTCATCGGATGATGAATGTATGAATGATGATTCGAGTGTTGCTGCTGCTGAGCGTGAGCTTGAGAAAGCTGTGAGGGCGATTGTGCCAGTACCCGAGGTGTTGGCACAATCAACGCCTAGACCTTCACCGAGGTGCGTTGAGAAAGTTGAGAGGTCGACTGTTCCGTGTGAAGTTGTGCTGTCGAGGGATGATGTGCGTGCTTATACGAATGTGAGGCATGAGTGTGCAAAGTTAGAAGGAAGAGTGAGATCGCTGAAGAGTACGCTGAAAGAGGTGACTGCTGAGCGTGATAGTTTGAAGTTGAATGCTGAGAGTGTGACTCAAAAGTTAAGGGAGTGTGCGGCTGCAAAAGAGAGTATGGTGAAGGAGAGAAAGTTGAAGGAAGAGGCGGTGATGAAGTTTGAGAAGTGTGATCGAGAGCGAAGTGAGGAGCGCATGCTGAAGGAAGCGGCGCTTGAGGAAGTGAGTTTGTTGAAGAATGAGTTGGCGCGTTTGAAGGAGTGTGAGAAGGTGAAATCTCTCACAACTATGCACATCCCCATCGCAGGTGTCGTCCCTGACAAGCCAATTGTATATCTAAATATAAGCAACGACGACACTCAGGAGTGCTACAGCTGTGCGGATGTCCGTTGCTACCATGTAAATATTCAACACACCGACGACATCCACATAGCTTGTTCAAAGCCATACAAGTATCGTGAGTATAATGACTGAGATATATCATCATGCCATCTTTCCAACTCTTACTTCTTTCATTTCAGGAGCCATAAAGAAGTAAAAGAAAGCTATTTCTTGTGAACGCACCAAACGGCCTTTTTAAAGGCCACTCTTAATGTGGCTAGATCGGTCCCAAGCCCGACAGCATCTTCGGATGTGAACACAGAGGGAGAGTCTACAATTAAAACTTAGTAAAATAGATGTGTGAGATGGATTCAACCCGAATCCTATAACACCTTTACATTTACTGACTATACATTTGTCCTGCTATCAGGTTGTTTTGACTTGCTATCTAGTTGAATAGTCTCTTGCTATCAAGAGATTCACTTCTACTCATAAAGCACATCATCGCTGTAATACCTCCTTTGCTCGAGCGTTCCTTCGGGACGGCGGGTACTGCCGTAGAGGGATTGTGTTGCACGGGTTGTTCGTCGTTTGTTAGACCGAAACCTCTGAGCCGTTGCTCATGTTGGGCGTTCGACTTCATACTCAACGTGACGCTTTCTCTCGCCAGGTCAGAGTACTTCAGCCATTCGACAAAGGTTAGTCTTTATGATATGGAGTAGAGTGAAATGTAATTCATTAGATGTCCCTTCAATGATTGCTCCCATGATAAACGTTGATGAGACAAATGAAATGATTCTCATCTTCCTTTTTCAGTGATTGAAATCTATTAACACACTACCGTATAATCGGCCACTATGGGGCAAGACATGATAGAGCCTTCAATGCGCTTTGCCCTGGGCAGTCTTTAGACTGGCGAATACTATCATTAAGTTGAATCTGCTATCAGTCAACTTGAACGTTGCGTCGCATTAGAGGGTATATAAACCACTGCCTCTCATTTCATTTCAATCATGCAGACGCCGAACAGTCAAGTCAGCTCTCCTCGCGGACCGCAGTTAAGACCGCGAAATTTATTTGATGAATTTGCTAGAATAGAGGAGCAAGACAGAGTTCACAACAATCTTGCTCGGATTGGCAATCCGATGACAGCAACTGCTGTCAATCCAACGGAATGGCGCTACATTCCACTTTTTAGTCATGTGCCAGTTAGTGTGGAAGTCGACAGTGCTACCAAAGAGAGAGTCAAAGACTCTCTCAGCAGAATTGGTAGGGTGTAAGATGACGTTACTCCCGAGAACGAACCATCGGCTCTCTTAAGGGCCACCATGGGGCAAGACATGATAGAACCTCCACGCGGTTTGCCCTGGGCAGTCTTCGGACTGGCGAATACTATCATTAAGTTGAATCTGCTATCAGTCAACTTGAACGTTGCAAATGAAGTTCGGTGTAATACTTCCTTTCGATGGGCGTTCCTGTATAGGACGGCGGTGAAACCCGTAGCTATGTATACCGCAAGGGACATTCGGCAATGGTCAATCTTGTTAAACCTCTCTGCGTCATGTTTGCAAGTGATTGCCTCTGTCTCAACGTAGTATGCATTCGCGCCAGGGCGACATTTAGCCAACTGTCGAAGGTTACCTTATAAACTATCCATTGCATACGTTATGAGAACCATGAGTTCTACCTGTCTCTATCAATGAGACGAATTGATGAATGGAATGAAATGGGAGGACACTCACGCGCCACACGCAACATAACACACTTCTCTCTTCCGTAGTCTAACAAGCTCTTTACACATGGATCGCAGTCGATTGCTATCCCTATATCAGAAGTGTAAGCTATCTTAATTTTATCTAACACTATTTCATCTACCATTATCATCCATATGAAATGTTATAAGAATTGCAAGTTAGACTAAGCGTGCTACTATTTCCAAATGAAAAGTATACATGGTTAAATCATCCACTTAAGCCCATCCGTAGTCTAACAAGCTCTTTACACATGGATCGCAGTGGATTGCTATCCCTGTATCAGAAGTGTAAGCTATCTAAATTTTATTTAACACTATTTCATCTACCATCATCACCCATATGAAGTGTCATAAGATTTACAAGTTAGACTAAGCGTTCTACTATTTGTAAATGAAAGATATCATTTCAACAGTTTACAGATTGAAAATAAAGTTTCAATAGTGTGTGCGTTAGAAATAAAGCTTTATCTGTTTGTATGTTAGAAACAAAATAAAGTTTACAAGATAAAAAGTAAAGTTTCACCACTTTACAAGTTAAGAATAAAGTTCTATCTGTTTATATGTTATAAAATAAAGTTTCAATAGTTTGCAAGTTAAAAATAAAGTTTCAATAGTTTACAAGTTTTAAAATAAAGTTTAAATAGTGTGCAAGATAAAAAATAAAGTTTGAACAGTTTACAAGCTGAAAATAAAGTTTTAATAGTGTACACGTTGGAAATAAAGTTTTAATAGTTTATGTGCTTCAAAATAGAGTTATAACAGTTTATATGTTAGAAATAAAATGAAGTTTCATCAGTTTACAAGTTAAGAATAAAGTTCTATCTGTTTGTATGATAGAAATAAAACAAAGTTTCAACCGTTTACAAGTGAAAAATAAAGTTTCAACAGTTTACAAGTTAAAATTAAAGCTTCAACAATTACAAGTTAAAAATAAAACTTCAAAAGTTTACCAGTTAGAAATAAAGTTTCATCAGTTTACAAGTCAAAATAAAGTTTCAACAGATTATAAGTTAAAAGAAAAGTTCCAATAGTATGTGCATTAGAAATAACGTTTCAGCTGTTTGTATGTTAGAAATAAGATAAAGTTTCAATTGTGTGTACGTTAGAAATAAAGTTCTATCTGTTTCTATGATAGAAATAAAACAAATTTTCAACCGTTAACAAGTTAAAAATAAAGTTTTAAGAGTTTACAAGTTAAAACTAATGTTTCAATAGTGTGTGTATGTTAAGAATAAAGTTTTATCTGTTTGTATGTTAGAAATAGAATGAAGTTTCACCAGTTTACAAGTTACGAATAAAGTTCTATCTCTTTAAGTTTATAAGTTAAGAATAAAGTTCTATCTGTTTATATGTTAGGAATAGAATGAAGTTTCACTAGTTTACAAGTTAAGAATAAAGTTCTATCTGTTTATATGTTAGAAATAAAATAAAGTTTCAATAGTTTGCAAGTTAAAAATAAAGTTTCAATAGTTTACAAGTTTTAAAATAAAGTTTAAATAGTGTGCAAGATAAAAAATAAAGTTTGAACAGTTTACAAGCTGAAAATAAAGTTTTAATAGTGTAACACGTTGGAAATAAAGTTTTAATAGTTTATGTGCTTCAAAATAGAGTTATAACAGTTTATATGTTAGAAATAAAATGAAGTTTCATCAGTTTACAAGTTAAGAATAAAGTTCTATCTGTTTGTATGATAGAAATAAAACAAAGTTTCAACCGTTTACAAGTGAAAAATAAAGTTTCAACAGTTTACAAGTTAAAATTAAAGCTTCAACAATTACAAGTTAAAAATAAAACTTCAAAAGTTTACCAGTTAGAAATAAAGTTTCATCAGTTTACAAGTCAAAATAAAGTTTCAACAGATTATAAGTTAAAAGAAAAGTTCCAATAGTATGTGCATTAGAAATAACGTTTCAGCTGTTTGTATGTTAGAAATAAGATAAAGTTTCAATTGTGTGTACGTTAGAAATAAAGTTCTATCTGTTTCTATGATAGAAATAAAACAAATTTTCAACCGTTAACAAGTTAAAAATAAAGTTTTAAGAGTTTACAAGTTAAAATTAAAGCTTCAACAATTACAAGTTAAAAATAAAACTTCAAAAGTTTACCAGTTAGAAATAAAGTTTCACCAGTTTACAAGTTAAGAATAAAGTTCTATCTGTTTATATGTTAGAAATAAAATAAAGTTTCAATAGTTTGCAAGTTAAAAATAAAGTTTCAATAGTTTACAAGTTTTAAAATAAAGTTTAAATAGTGTGCAAGATAAAAAATAAAGTTTGAACAGTTTACAAGCTGAAAATAAAGTTTTAATAGTGTACACGTTGGAATTAAGGATTTGTATGTTCCTATTTTGTCTGTTCGTTGTAGTAGCTACGTTCATAACCAATGCTTCTTTCCTCCTTACCTCAACACTGTCAAAGTCCTATATGGTTATCATTGCTCGCTATATGACAGTTACCAGCTGTATCTATTTTATCTGTTTCAAACCATTGATTTGTAATGCATGCTTGTTACAGTTATTCAATAAATGTTATTATGCGAAGAGTTGTTGTTGTTATCATGCGACGGATGGGTTAGATGAAGGGTGATCATATCTTTTTCAAAGGACTGTGGAACATTGATTTCCATGATGAGGATTATAACAGTTAGATTTGATGACGAATAAGATTTACTAGTTTGCAAGTTAGACTAAGCGTTCTATTATTTGTAAATGAAAGATATAGTTTCAATAGTTTACACGTTAAAAATAAAGTTTCAATAGTGTGTATGTTAAGAATAAAGTTCTATCTGTTTGTATGTTAGAAATAAAATGAAGTTTCATCAGTTTACAAGTTAAGAATAAAGTTTTATCAGCTTGTATGTCAGAAATCAAATAAAGTTTCAAGAGTTTACAAGTTTCAACAGTGTATACGTTAGAAATAAAGTTTTAGCTGTTTGTATGTTAAAAATAAAATAAAGTTTCAACCGTTTACAAGTTAAAAATGAAGTTTCAATAGTGTATATGTTAAGAATAAAGTTCTATCTGTTTATATGTTAGAAATAAAAATGAAGGTTCACCAGTTTACAAGTTAAGAATAAAGTTTTATCTGCTTGTATGTCAGAAATCAAATAAAGTTTCACCAGTTTACAAGTTAAAAAATAAAGTTTCAATAGTATGTACGTTAGAAATAAAGTTTCAATAGTGTATATGTTAAGAATAAAGCTTTATCTGTTTGTATGTTAGAAATAAAATGAAGTTTCATCAGTTTACAAGTTAAGAATAAAGTTTCAGATTAAAATAAAGTTTCAATAGTGTGTATGATGGAAATAAAGTTTAAGCGCTTTGTGCGTTAAAAATAAAGTTTCAACATTGTGTACGTTAAGAATAAAGTTCTATCTGTTTATATGTTAGAAATAAAAATGAAGGTTCATCAGTTTACAAGTTAAGAATAAAGTTTTATCTGCTTGTATGTCAGAAATGAAATAAAGTTTCACCAGTTTAAAAGTTAAGAATAAAGTTTCAATAGTGTGTATGATAAGAATATACTTCTATCTATTTATATGTTAGAAATAAAATGAAGTTTCGTCAGTTTACAAGTTAAGAATACATTTTATCTGCTTGTATGTTAGAATTAAAGCAAAGTTTCAACCGTTTACAGGTTAAAAATAAAGTTTCAATAGTTAACATGTTAAAAATAAAGTTTCAATAGTGTGTATGTTAAGAATAAAGTTCTATCTGTTTGTATGTTAGAAATAAAATGAAGTTTCATCAGTTTACAAGTTAAGAATAAAGTTTTATCTGTTTGTATGTTAGACATAAAACAAAGTTTCCCCCCCAAAAAAAACCAAAAAAAAAAAAAAACAAACCAAAAAAAAAAAAAAAAATAAAACAAAAACAAAACAAAAAAAAACACAAACAAAAAAAAAACAAAAAAAAAAAAAAAAAAAACAAACCAAAAAAAATAAAAAAACAAAAAACAAACACAAAACCCAAAAAAAAACCAACAAAAACAAACCAAACAAAAAAAAAAAACAAAAAAAATACAAAAAACAAGAAAAAAAAAAAAAGACAAAAAAACATAACAAAAAAAAAAAAAAAAAACAAAAAAAAAAACACAAAAAAAAAAAACAAAAACAAAACCAAAAAAAAAAACAATAAAAAAAAACATAAACAAAAAAAAAAACAAAAAAAAAAACCAAACAAAAAAAAACCCAACAAAAAACAAAAACAAACAAAAGAAAAAAAAACAACAAAAAAAACAAAAATCAAAAAAAACAAACAAACCAAAACACCAAAAAACAAACAAAAAAAACAAAAAAAAAAAAAAAAAAAAAAAAAAAAAAAACAAAAAAAAAAAAAAAAAAAAAAAAAAAACAAAAAAAAAAAAAAAAAAAACAAAAAAAAAAAAAAAAAAAAAAAAAAAAAAAAAAAAAAAAAAAAAAAAAAAAAAAACAAAAAAAAAAAAAAAAAAAAAAAAAAAAAAAAAAAAAAAAAAAAAAAAAAAAAAAAAAAAAACAAAAAAAAAAAAAAAAAAAAAAAAAAAAAAAAAACAAAAAAAAAAAAAAAAAAAAAAAAAAAAAAAAAAAAAAAAAACAAAAAAAAAAAAAAAAAAAAACAAAAAAAAAAAAAAAAAAAAAAAAAAAAAAAAAAAAAAAAAAAAAAAAAACAAAAAAAAAAAAAAAAAAAAAAAAAAAAAAAAAAAAAAAAAAAAAACAAAAAAAAAAAAAAAAAAAAAAAAAAAACAAAAAAAAAAAAAAAAAAAAAAAAAAAAAACACGTTAACAAGTTAAAAATAAAGTTTCAATAGTTAACAAGTTAAAACTAATGTTTCAATAGTGCGTATGTTAAGAATAAAGTTTTATCTGTTTCTATGTTAGAAATAAAATGAAGCTTCACCAGTTTACAAGTTAAGAATAAAGTTTTATCAGCTTGTATGTTAGAAATAAAATGAAGTTTCACCAGTTTACAAATTAAAAATAATGATTCAATAGTGTGTACGTTAGAAATAAAGTTTCAAACCGTTTACAAGTTAAAAATAAAGTTTCAACAGTGTCTACGTTAGAAATAAAGTTTTATCTGTTTGTAAAGTACGATCGTAGGATTTACTAGTTTGCAAGTTAGACTCAGCATTCTACTAGTTGTAAA
>CAJQUW010003172.1:0-21138 GCA_907163375.1 Prostheceraeus crozeri
AACTTCATCTACTGAAGTAGTGAAAACTGTGCCCTACTTGCCACGGATAGGTACATGGATAGGTACATGTAAAGTTTAGTGTTATCAATAGGTACATGGATAGGTACATGTAAAGTTTAGTGTTGTCAATAGGAACATGGATAGGTACATGGATATATACATGGATAGGTACATGTATACTTTAGTTATCGATAGGCACATGGATAGGTACATGTATAATTCAGTGTTATCAATAGGAACTTGTATGAGATCTGTTTTACTGGATAGGTACATGTGTTTGGTACACTGTGTTTCGGAACGTCTATGATCGAACTTGTGTGGTTTGGTTCTGAGCACTTGGGTACGTACCGATAGACGTCCGTTGTTTGATTTTGAATGGGTTTGCTCAATTGCGACTATTGTGACTATTGCAACCATTGTAATCAAGATGACACATTGATTTTCCTTTTACGTAGACAAACTATGCTATAAATATGAGATAGTTTTTGATAACATACATAATGATGACTAGTATCCCAACGTCGTGGGTTGTCGCAAGAGACCTTGGATATTCGTTCAAAGCCATAGAAACTGTAACAAATCTCAGTGAAAATATCAACGCTGGTGATTTAGTTGATCGACTAATGGATCTAGATGAGCATGCTATGAATCACAATTTGGATCGTAGGTGGATAGAGGATTTCTCCATGCTACACTGCAATGATAGTGAAATTAGGAGGATCAAATTGGAACGATATGGAAAGAAGGAGACATCTGACAGTGTTTTAATAAAAAGTTCTCCCAATAAAAGTGACTTCAGAAGGAAATTAGAACAAGAGACATTTAAATTATTATGTGAACGGAACTGCGTTAAATGTTTTAAACAGGAACGATCACTTCTCTTTTTGCCATGTTCTCATAGCGTTATGTGTTCTACATGTTATGTACCCTTTGAAACTTCATCTTGTCCCCTTTGCGATGAAGAAATATCTTCAACAGTCACTGTATATCGTTCATGATGAGTCATCATGCAGGTCTGTGATTGGTCACTATTGTGTCTTTGTGTGACTTTTCTATATAAGGAGGACATTGTACCGTTCTATTTCAAGCATAATTTGAGGCTAATACAATGTCAATCAGCATGTCGTTCACTACCAACATTCCCATTTCAATAATTTACCGAAGTCAACTCTTCACGGGCAATATATTTTATTCTGCCGTGAATATAACTGGCTATAAAGCGGATTTGGTGGATCTGATGGAGGAAATAGTGAAGTATTTCCGCTGCGGAGAGGACGTTGTGGTGCAGAGAATGCTAATGAGAGTCGTGAACAACGCTCTTACACGAGTTGCAAGATTCTGGCTCAACGAAGTATTTCGCCCACTATCTCAAACGGAGATTGTACCGGAATACTCTCGCTGTTGGTGCAGCAGTATCCAACGGAAACTCAACACATGTCTCCATGACATTATCACCTCCAGCTACTATGATGAGAAGGGTGAGAAGTGCAAACTGGACTTGTTCAGTGGACCGCCATCAGTAAGCATCAATGTGGCTGCTCAAGGACATTCTGAGGTGATCAGTTTGCGGGCATACTATGCCAATATTTTAAAGACTTTCCATTTAAAGCCTTGCTGTATGTGCTGTCCTATTTCAAAACATCTAATGAAAGACATTGAGCAGCTCATAACTGCTACAAATGAGACTCTAGCCGATGTAAGTGTATATCAGTTTCCCTCTACAACTTGCTAAGTGTTTTATGTAATTTTATACGTACCAGCAACAAACTCTGTGAATGCTTGTAAACTTTTGTATATAATGTTGTAAGTACTAAGCAAAAATTGTAATTGTATTATCTATTTCCATATTAGAATAAAAATGTCTGTAAAACGGAAGGCATCTTCTCGTCAATCGAAACGGTCCTTCAAACCTTCAAGTCAGTTTAAAAAGGCGTTGCGAAAGTTAAACAGGATACATGATAATAAGAAGAAGTGTAAATTGATTCAAAATTCAAGTGATGATTTCATTCGTGATTTAGCTTTTGCAATACACAAATGTCTACCTATTTACAAGCCTCTGTTGAATGCTGGCTCTTTGAATAGCATAAAAAAGTTTTCAAATCCAAGGAGTAGTGATAAGAAAAGGCGAAACTTAATTCAGCGCGGTGGTGGTGGGTTTCTAAGTATGTTAAATGATATTGGAAACAGTATTAATGGTGTAATCAATAGTCCGCTTGGAAGGATTGCAGCAACTGCTGCAATGTTAATATAAGGTTAGCGAATCATAAAGTGACACGTCATCACTTTGATTGATGAGTCATATGTAGGTGTATATACGGAAGACGCTTTAATGATATTTTACCACTTTCAAGTGACAATTCATTTGCGCTGGTTGAAAGCTCCGAATTAGTACTTGTTGAAACATGACTCAGAAAATGTATACAATCAGAGAGGAAGGTGACGCTTTTGAGCAAGATCTCTTGAAGCTTCGTCCGACACGAAAGGTGCAAGGGATTGGAAATACGTTCTACTTTCAAACCTTGAATTATGGTGATGATGGCTTTTATCTTCAAGTTCCATTCTTCCACAGTAATGGTATGTCTACATCAGGGTATAGCAATATGAGACAAATGCGAGTGACTTTTCCAAAATGGCAACAGGTGATTCTTAAAACTATTGACTCTTTCGCGAAAGAATGTGTTGAGCTGCCTGAAAGTGCTCCCACTCATTGGAGAAAGGCATTAGAGGAAGGAGTTGGTTATAAGGAATTGCCGGAATTCGATACACTGTTTTTAAGACTATCTGATCATTTTCAAGCATTCGATCTCTTTACAAACGCGATGGAATGTGAGGATCTCAAACGGGGCCGCTATATGGGCTTAGTTCACGTTACCGGACTTTATATTGGCTCACATGGTTCGACTGGTAAAGTCGCATCTTTACAAATGAAGGTTCTTCAACTAGTCTATGAACCACTACCAATTGATAAATGTTTAATTAACATTGATAAGACTGCTTCAAGTGATGGGAAGGAAGAGAGCAAAAAGCGAGGTCGGAAATCTAAAGATGGGAATCCTAAATTGAAGTTGAAGCGCCAAGATGCTGACTTGAAAACTTTCTATAATCCTAATTGTGATGAGGAAACACAAATGTTTTAATTTGTAAATGTTTTAATTTGTAAATGTAACTTGAAAGTTTCTATTCTGAATGTAAATAAACTTGATCTGGAACATGTGTCTGTTTTGTTGTTCTAAGCAAAATTAGCGGGATGATGAGTTTAATGTTAATGGAATTATAAGATGACAGATTTTCGTCTATTCACTGATCGCACAATGTGTGTCGCTGGACCAAGTCAGTCCGGTAAAACTACATTTGTAACTGAATTGCTACAATATAGAAATGAAATGTTTAACAAGGAAATTAAGAGAGTCAAATGGTATTATGGAATATTTCAACCACAACTACATTCTGCACTTCGCCAGAAAGGTTATGAGGTGAAGCAAGGGTTGCCATCAACTGAGGATATCAAAGCAGGTGACTTACTAGTATTAGATGATCTATTACGAGAAAGCAAATCTTCAAAGGATGTAACTGAAATGTTCATTCAAACTGCACATCATAGGGAAGCTTTTATTATCTACATCACCCAAAACATCTTCGATGGAGGGAAAGAGCAAAGAACTAGAAGTTTGAATACACATTATTTGGCAATATTTAAAAATCCAAGAGATAGCAGTCAGATACATCATCTCAGTAGACAGATATTACCTCAACAACCTAAAGTACTTTCAAAAATATATGAAGATGTAACAAAGAAACCACATGGTTATCTATTTATTGATCTAACCCAGGAATGTCCGGAACGACTTCGATTTCGAACAAATATCATACCTAATTCCGCTGAACCAATGACAGTTTTCTCGGTTCACAGTTAGTTTTAAGCAATTTACTTTGTTGCCTTATTATTTTCAAACATGTCGTATTCAAAGATGGTAGTCATTCCTCAAGAGGAGTATGTACAATTGACTACATTACAAAGTGCACAGGAAGTCAAAAATATAGATCAACCTATTACGAATCAACTTAAGGAACTAACACAAAAGGATATGGAAATTCAGAAGATTAAGGATCCCTATCGACGAATGCAGTTAGCAGCTGAAAACATTGACGAGAGGCGACAGATTCGTGACAAGTTGCGACGATTTATAACCTTGTCAACACCTCGACCATATCGTGTGCGCGCTGAGCGATTATTTGACTTCATTGATCCACATGTGAAGTTCAATGAGAGAGGGGAGATAATAGATGAAACAACTGGTGATGTTATTAGAAATAGTCACATAGATGACCTTCTACAATATGCTGTCAGAGATGTAAGGCGAAAACTAGGTGCACCACAAGGGTGGACATATTTTCAGAAAATTTTATCTGATCAAAATGTACCTCACAATATTATTGGAGGACCGACTGTGAATGAATTGGATAAGGGTCACTTACAAGATGGATCAAAGAGTAAAACACCCACGATGGCGGTCAAGCGAGAGCTTGCAGATCCCGATGATCTGCAACCAAAAAGAGCTACTAGGCGCTCAATGCGTGTTGCGAAGGAGTATAGTAAATATTAAGCAAATATGAATTAAGCCTTGCCTCTCTCATATTATGTCGTTACAAAAATTTTGCTGTTGTTTGAAATCTGCGCTCGAAGGCAAAGGAGAAGAGGGCATAGAGGTTGATATCAATTGTGTTAGCAGTTGCTGTGCGAGTAATACGCGTGCAAATCAGAACAAAGACGATGAGTACAGCAGTGAAACTCAGAAAGATTTATTACGACTTAAATCATCCCGCAAGTTTCAGTCGTCCGGAGGTTCTAGCTCGTGCAGCAGGTGTGGGAATAGAGAAAGTCAAGAAGTGGTTGAGGAGTCAACCGACTAACGCTCTTCACAAAAATGCGAGAAAGCGGTTTCCAACAAGAAAATATGTTGTTAACAATATAGATAGTCAATGGCAAGCGGACTTGGCTGACATGCAACAGATATCACAGTACAATGATGGCTATAAATACATCTTAACCGTAATAGATATTTTATCTCGCTATGCTTGGGCACGTGCGCTGAAATCTAAACGAGGACCAGAAGTTGAAGCGGCTTTTCAGAGCATTTTCGATGAGGGGCGTGTTCCGCAAAGAATACAGACCGATCAAGGGAAGGAATTCGAAAACTCTCATGTTCGAAGTCTCCTTAAAAGTCATAATGTGGAATTGTTTAGTGTCAAAAGTGCTTATAAAGCTGCCATGGTTGAGAGGTTCAATCGCACACTGAAGACAAAAATATGGCGCTATTTCACTGCAAAAAATACACATGTTTGGGTAGGTGAGCTGCAGAAATTTGTTAAGAATTACAATGAAAGCTACCATCGAATCATTAAGATGAAACCAGTTGATGTTACCCCAGATAATGCGATGGATGTATGGCTTCGATTGTATGATAAGAAAGCGAAAAACATTTCCAATGAAAAGAAAATTAATGTTGGTGATAGAGTTCGGATTTCAAAGGTTAAGTCTACATTTGAGAAGGGGTATCTACCTAATTGGACTGAAGAAGAGTTTTTTGTGGATGAAGTAAATACAAAATTTAGACCCACCATGTATAAATTAATAGATTACCATGGCAATCCAATTGAAGGAAAATTTTACTCTTATGAATTGCAAGTAGTAGACAGAAGTGAAGAGGTGTATATGATTGATAAAATAATTAGGAGGAAAGGTCATGGCAATCAAAGGAAATATCTAGTTAAATGGAAAGGATATCCTGATTCATTCAATAGCTGGATAACGCATCAGGATCTACAAAATGTGGAGATGGGAGACACTCGTAACTTTTAAGCTAATATAGCATGTGACTTCTTCCATATATGACTTTAACATGTCTACTAACTTCAATATCATTCTTCCAAGCAATAGCAACCCCAAGATATTCCCAAGTAACAAACCATCTCTATACTCTGTTGAATTCGCTAATACAATTACTCTGCATGGACCCCATGAAGTTGCTCTAACTGAAATTACTTATTACAACGATATCAGTTTGCTGAAGAACAACTATTTTGAATTACATAAAGAAGTGCGAGAGAAGGATGATTGCTTTCGCATATTTCAAAATAGTCTACATGGTACATGGGCTTTTCATCATCTAACTTTACATCCTTTTTCAACATCTTTACCATCTGTTCAAAACATGATTAAAATTCAAAAGGCATTTGCAACGTCAACTTTTGATTCTAAGGTTCCCACAATGAGCTTGCAAGATACAGAAAAGGAAATCGGTAGAATGTTTGAACGAATAAAATGATCTCTTCAAGCTGACTTTGAATAAATTCTACAAACCAGTCATAAAGGGGTCAACAAAATTGATGAAGGAAGGGAAGCATGTTCTTCTTGTATTAGGTAAGGATTTGAGTCATACTTTTGGGTATTCCAGAACAACTTTCTCATCAAGGTATTGGTACAATGGACGTGGGTGGAATTCGGAGAGGAAAGTCACTGATTTTAAATGTAGAATTGTGCCATTGTATGCATTACAAAAAAGGAGCATCCGAGTAAAAAATAAATTTGAGGTCATTAGAAGTGTTGAAGACTTTGCAAGAAAGTTTCAAGGATCAGTGCCAGAAACGTTAATGACTTGTGAATATAAGAAAGAGAAAGTAACTTTATTTACTGTTGAAACGGAGGCAGAATTTATTGTTTTTACTAAAAAGACACCATTGGAAAAGTCTGAGTCCGCTGTTATTGAATTTGGATCTGAAATGATTGGGATGTTTAAGGGCCTTGAAAGCGCACCTTGGTTGACAGAATTAAATGATACATTCAAGGTTCAATTGTCCTCTTCTAAACTCAAAGCATCAAAAAATGCTTCATGGGATATCCACGTATACAGCGAAGACATATCGGGTGATGAATTGTCTACTTCCAGTGAACTTGTAAAAAGAGTTAATTTGAACATTGAAAGCTTGAAAACGCCATCTGAATTGTGTACAAAGTTAAATGAGTTTGGTGTAGATTACCTTGATGAAGATGAATATCACTTTTCTTATGACCCACATAAGAAACGCATGATTCTAAAGGTAGGGAAGAACTCTCTTATCAAGCTGGATAGCGTGTTAACGACCACATTGGGATTCTCAAAATCAACTATTTATGAAGGTACATCAATAGGCGATACAGCCCCATCACTAGAGCGTGATATAAGTAACTTATACGTCTATTGTAACATTATTGAATATACAAGGGTTGGCGACATTGAGGCCCACTTCTGCGCACATTTCCTCTCTCATCCGTAAGGAAGCAACTAATCAATCGAGAATTTTTTAACACAATGTATCTACCAATCAGCCGAAATTTCATCAATAGAATTGACATATCAATTCATGATGATGCAGGAGAAGTAGTACCGTTCTGTGGTGGTGTTACTGTTTTGACCCTACATATTAGGTCACGAGAATAAGGCTTTACGCTATTGTGACTTCCATAGTTATTCAATAGTCATAATGACAGGCATTTACAGTAGACCATCATATCAGAGCGGTTATCCCGTGTTTGTTGGAGGTAGACGACAAGTTGGAGGAGGCATATTTGGTGCACTAAGACGTATGGTTCTTCCAACACTCAAAAGTATGGCGTACCAATCATGAAGCGTGTTGGAAGCAGGGCTTTAGATTTTGGTGCAAATGTTGCAGCTGATGCGCTTCAAGGTGAGGATATCGGTGAATCTATGAAAATGCGCGCGCAGCAATCTGCCATAGACGCATTAGATGATTTAACAAAGACGAGACGTACAGTTCGGAAGAAGCGTAGGAAGTCAAGACAAGTTGGATCAGGCCGAGTTACTAAGCAAAGACGCAGGAAAAGTAAAAAGCCGACTAGAGCAGCACGTTCTAAATCTAGACGTCGAGTGTGAAAAACAAGAAAGCGCAAACGAAATTCCACAGCTACTAGAAACAAGTCAAAACGAAGGAAGACAACATATTTGTAGAGCTAATACGATGCAGAGTATCAATTCGGCTTTGTGTTTCTTCGATTCTCCCCCTCATCAGACAGACATCATCTCCTCAACAATTGTAGACATAGTCCCCACAACAAATATCGATGGTAACCAGCAGCCTATTCAGTTTGATATACCTGCCAATCCTCAAGATTATATTGACTGTCAATCCATTGATTTAGAGTTGTGTATACAAATTAAGAAGACTGATGGTACAAATATCGATTCATCCAAGGATAAAGTGGGGTTAGCAAATCTTCCTATTGCCAGTCTGTTCTCAGATGTGTATCTAATATTGAATGACAAACAGATTGAAGGAGGGGATCGAGCATATCCATATGGAGCATATATACATACAATGACTCAATTTCAAAAGCAAGCTAAACAGTCACACTTGCAAGTTTCTGGGTGGTATGATGATCAGCAAGGGAAATTTGATGATGTCTCAAATACAGGGTTGAAAAGACGAATGGATTTAACAGCGGATTCAAAGGAATTATACTTGAAAGGACCCGTCTATCTTGATTTCCTTCGTCAATCTAGATATCTGCTATCACAGGTTAAAATGCAAATAAAATTTATTCGTGCAAATCCTGAGTTCGCGTTAATGGCTTTTGGAGCTACAAACTATCAAGTCAACATAAGTAATGCCGTGCTCAATGTAAGGCGAGTAACAATGAACCCGTCAGTCATCAACGAGCATGCGACAGGATTGAGGAAAAACAATGCAATATATCCAGTTAATCACAGTGTGTTGACAAACTTCACAATTGGTGCGGGATCATCCTCACATGCCTACCCAAATCTTTTTCCCACTGCAATGCCAAAGGCGGTGTATATCACATTTGTGGAAAATGAGGCATTCATTGGTGCTTTTGAAAAGAATCCATTCAATTTCCAACACTTTAATGTTAGCAAACTAGCACTCTATCAGGATGGGAAATTTGTATCTTGCAAAGCATATGAGCCTAATTTCAAAGATGGTAAATTCGCACGTGAATATGGTTCTATTTTCACCGCCCTCAACATGTTTAATACAGACGATTCAAATGGAATTACAATGGATATGTACAAGAATGGCTACTTCTTCATTATGTACAACCTCACAGCAGATGCAGATCTAGGTGGTGAAAGCGTAGGAGTTACAAAGCCTGGAAATCTACGACTGGAGGTATCATTTGAGTCACCTTTGAAGAAAACAATTACTTGTCTCATTTATGCTATCTATGATAGCAAAGTTGAGATAACAAGAATGAGAGACGTGACTGTCAGCTATCAGAGATGAGTAACTTAAGCAACATAGAAATCTTGAGGAAAATGAGGAAAGCTCATCCCTACTCCAAGACAATATTTCTCAATGTCTTTTCTAGAGATAATTTACCTGATTCAATTCCTTTCTATCCTTGTTCGCTTATCATCAATACGGATACCAACAATCTTCCCGGAAAACATTGGATTGCTGTATACATCAATCGTTTATAAAGTTGCCGAATATTTTGACTCTCTTAATCAACCTCGTTTACATGATATCGCATTATGGATGAACAGGTTTTCCTGGACTGTTAGGAAAGTGACATCGTTCCCACTTCAAAGTAATACATCTCTAATGTGCGGTGGCTATGTACTCTATTTTGTCAACGAGAGACCATTGAAAAATAACTGTAAAAGTGCTTTAGAACTATTTTCAAAAAACTGTGATAAAAATGATGTAATTCTTACTAAATATGTTGAAACAGTTTTGAAATAAAGTTTTATGTTGTATCATTGACTTGCTCTCTTTTTTCCAAAACAAGGGTTTATAAGGAACAACAAAAACATGCTCATATTTCATTATCTATTCACATATATACAAAAAACATGTTCACATTTCATTATCTATCCACATATATACAAAATCTACAATTTGGTTTTCATGAAACATTTTTTCAAATCACATATGATGGGAGGCACATCACTTATGTCTTTAATGCCGGTTATCACAATCTTTCCATTATGGAACACATGAACATGATATGGATGCCAGTTAGTCAATTGAGCTGCTGGAAATAACTCCACTTCATAAGTTAGATTATGTGATGATGTAACTTTACGGAAATCATAGTGATAGTGTAATTCACATAACACGGTCATTGTCTTCACTTTCCAATCAGATAATGAATCACCAAGTAAATGTTCCAAAGTTAAGTGTAAATATGAGAGATCACCCTCCATGACCCTTCCAATACATTGGATTGTTCCATTTGGAAAGAATAGGATAGTGAGAGATCTATCCTTCCTCTGAATCCTCATGTTAACATTGAGGGTCTTCCAAGATGTAAGCTCGTTGTCGGCTTCAATTTGCGTTTTTATCAGTAACCATTGTTTTCGGTTGGGTATATTCCTCTCGATCTCTTGTAGATTGAGTTTTGACTTTGCTTTTGTAGTTAACATCCGATTTACAACTTCCAACCGTTTGATGTCCTCCATCTTTAATGAATGACGTTATCTGTGGTAGTATCTCCCTTGTAAAGGTTTCCCATGTGACGTCACTGAAACGAAAAAATCGATATTCAACATCTTCACGTTTTGGTGAACAGACGTATAGTTTGACTGATGAATCACACTTTATCCATACCTTGTCATCGAGAGGAATCTTGATCCGAGTCTTATGGTTGTCAATGAGATCCACAAAGTCTTTCAGTGAAGGCAATGAGTCAATACTAATGCAAACGCCACGATGTTTTCGATCACTATTTGCTATTGAATGACGAAATGCTATTCTTTTAGAATTTGTTATGTGAACGTTTTGAACGTCACTAAGTTTCCATGTTCTAATGTAATGAGGCATGTTCCGAAAGCTATGTTTCAAATTTAGGTTTAATGTTTGCCTAAAGTTTGTTATTTTATTAGCTCAACATATCGGAATGATGTTGAGTACAAATTCTTCACATATTCATTCACATTAGGACTACCTATTTATTAGTAATCATTTCTACATATCGGAAAGATGTAGAAATTTCAATTTTAGTAAGACTACGTATGTGTTAGTAAGTGTTGCTACATGTCGGAAGATGCAGCAATCGCAAGATCTATTACAAGTGGAATATTATATTGTTTTTATTTAGACTCATTCTACATCACCTGTGACAGGAAGGCATCTCCTTCTCTTCGACGGTGGGGGAAGACCTAGGCTATACTGTCCATATGGTAATGATAAATTTTTATCCAGCCAACAGCGCTTATCCTCCCAAAGTGAAAGACCTCGCTTCCTAAATGATTTTGTGCTAACTATGTGATTTTTTGAATTTATAATTGTCATATCTTCAGTTGTATCATTCTCACTATAATAGACACTCCTATAGTCATCATGTTTCAATTTTTTAACTGCTGCTCTCTGAATTCCTTTTGCACGTTTGATGCTATGATTCGTAGAGTCTAGATATTTCATGGAATACATTTTCGGTTTTAGTAGGATCATTTCCTCAAGCAACTTTCCAGCACACTCATCCTTAAAACAACCTAATCTAGCTTTGTTTGTAGTTGAGTATAGTCGGTGATGACTGTCATAGTTTGAAGAGTCAAACTTTTCACCGAAGTATAGAAGTATATCTTCCAGACGGACAGATGGTGATGTGTATAAACATAGGAAGAAACTGTCGGTATCACCTCCACAAAGCCGCGTTCTATTTATCAGTGGACACCCTTTTAGATCATTGTAATATAATTGATACATTTCCAACTTACTATAGTCAAGTACTGCTTGACCAACATATATTAATTTATTTAAAACTATTGAAGGTTTGTACATTTCCATACCAACCAGATCTTCATCAAATATTTTGTGTTGAACATAGAGAGGATGATTTGACAATTTCAGTAGTTGTTTCTCATTGTTGACTAGTTTAAATTTTTTCCTTCTCCTTACATTTTCCATTGTTTTACCATATAAAGAATTATTTTTCAATTTGTAGAATGACTTTTCGAAGTCAGTGTTTGATTGAGCCCTCTTTTGAGAGTTCATATCAATGTATGTTTTTAACCAAGGCTTTTGTGTGAATTTTATGCCACTATGAATCTTCTTGATTCTCATGCCCATGGTCAAGTAAAATTTTAAAATTGAGTAGTGGACTACATAATTTTCCCTATCAAATTGATGGAGCAGAAGTTTCTTGATAGAAGAAAAATGTGTATTTGGTCTTACTTTTCATATAGATTTTTCATATAGTGTGAAAACATTCTCTTTTCAATCATCTGCATTTCTGGAGCTAATGGGAAATCGGCAGTGTCATCATGAATGGCTGCAGGATACTCTAAATCTAAATCAAAAATGTAGCCGATTTCACCATCATCATCTATATTTTGAACATTTTCTTCATTTAAAAAATTATCTAATTCACTTTCATTCAACCATTTGAAATTTGAGTGGGGTAGATTCCTACTGAGTGAAGAACCGTAAAGGTTATTATCATCTAAGTAGGTCAAATGTCGACTTTCATGTATATTATTTCCTAATTCTTCAATGCGTGCACGCGCTCGGTGAATGTTGGTGAAAGTCATACCCCCTCTAATTCCTCGTTCAAATAGATTGTACATATTTTCATCTTGTATGTAGTGTGGGGGATCATTGGAAGAGAAATTTAGTGCTGAGGTAAAGCTAAGATGTGGGAGACTGACAAAATGTACAGGGTCGACTTCATCCTCACGTTGACTCAATGCTCTAAACACTTCAAATATGTCCTGCTAACAATAAAACATCTAACTTCAGATATGCCAGCATGTAATCACCAAATGTGCTACAATTAAATTCAATCCACGCCTTGTTAGCGTGTTCATATTCACTATCGGAACAGTGCTCACGAGTAAGATCATTATAGAATTCAAATTGTGGTGGTAGACAGTCTTCCGTCAACGTGTTTAAGTTTTTGAAGTATGAATATGGAAACACTCCCTTCAGATATAAAACATTATCACTTAATTGTGGAAATTCTACCCTTAATGTCTCTACATGCTCATACGTTTGCAAACCCTTGGCTAATTCACTCAAGGATGCACTTAGTAATTGATTTGTGTCTTAGATTTTTAGTTTAAAGTATACTGTCTTCCCTTTGTATTCATTTACAGGGACACTGGCGGATAAAGTTATATATTTTTCAGCAGTTGCTGCTACAACATCTAATTTCCAAGACTTCATTCTTCCAATCGCTTTATAGCAAACGATGTGGCTATCATAATTTTTAAAATTGTGGAAAAATATGGGGAGCTCCCGTCTGTTAAGTCTTAACCGGAGATTGCATTTCCTACATAATGTTTGCCTATATCGTCCGGTGATATGATCATGATCACGAACTTTTATGACTTCATCGCTGAATTTTGATTTACATTTGTTGCAACATTCTGCATTCTCATGGCGTGCTTTTTCATCCGCTGACAGTGTCATTGGCTGCCTAGTTGTTGCACATTGGTTGTCATATAAGTCTTGGGCTACAGTTTCTAAGTGGTGCAAGAAACCAATAATGCAATTTTCACCTTCAAAGAGGTAATACTTGTTTTCAAATTTTGATTGAAGGGCATTATGCCAGACATGATAAGCTCCAATGGCCGCAGGTTTATGTATTTTATTATCAATGTAGCACTCTATATCTGCATAAATTACTAAAGGAGGACTTAGTTGATATTCCATGCTACTTGTTAGTACTTTTAGATCTGTCGGCATTTTTTCTATTTGTGCTTTTCCTCGAATGCAAAACTGGAAATGTCGTTCTAGTGTTGTCTTATATGTGAATGACTGAGTGCATCTTTCGCAGAAGTATTTATGTCTTTTTAAAGTTCTCCTATACAATCTTGACAGCTTTGGAATTCCACAATAGTGTGCTGCTCCATTGTTTAGAATTAGCAAAATATTAACCGTTTGCCTACCAGTAAAGTTACTATTGTAACGAACACCTTTGAGTCCATTTTCATAAAAGTGAATGTTAATTTTAATATCATTATTTTTCTCAAATTTTGGAATATCTTTGATTGATACTGGTGTGGAAATGCCTTCCATATTTAGCTCAGATGTCCACTCACTATATGATTTTACTTCATTCCTTGAATAAGGTACTTCATTATAATGCAATATTGATAAAACTGCATATAGGAAGCAATCATTTGCATTTGAATTAACATTAATGACAGCTTTAGAGTTTTTTAACTTCTTTGGTAGAGGAAATGATTGTCCACCTGACAGTATTGGACTTGTTATTACATTGAACTCTATATTTTGTACATCATCTATAATCCAATTGCTACCCTTTTTTGTGAAGGCTTCAATATGATTTATTAGACTATTTAGATGATCCTGAAACCAAGCATCCTAGTCATAAATATAGTTTGAGGATGATGAGGTAAAGTGTGCGAGAAAAGTTTCTTCTTCTTGAGGATTAGAACGGACATAACGAATTTGTGCAATCAGACGACCGCGCAATTGATAGCTCCTTAGTAAGTCAGACACTAAATTCCCTAACAGGAACGCATGCTTTCTAAAAATGATGTTATGTCCACAGTAGGTGTTGTTGGCGTGATATCATACACACGTGCATGGCCATTGAGTGCGCTTTCACTGAGACTAACAGTTCCATAGTTATTATACATATTCATCTCACTATTTGTGTTATGTACATTCATATGCTGTCGAAATCTACTTATAGAGTTATACGTTTTGCCACACCGAGAGCAGTATTGCATAAAGTTTTGTATGTTAGTTGAAGCGCTGGTTGTTGGCTTAGAAGTAGATCTATTTTGATTATTTGAATTTGACTCTGTTATGCTATCATTCGGTTTATTATTGCATACAAGTTTATGCCTCTTAAGATTATCCATCCTATTCGTCTTATATGGACACTTGCTACATTGATACGTTTTTCCTAACTTACAAAATTTTTCATGTCGTTGCAAATTGCCTATGAGAGTGAACACTTTTCCACACTTGGTACAGACAACCATGATTATTGATGAGGATTGAAATTAGCAAGCCCTTATATACATCTACCAGCTAATGACGTCAGCGTCATCACCAGCCAATACCGTATGTTCCGATCTGTTGTAAAGACAAAACACATATAATTTTCAACAATTATTTTTTTCAAAAAAGAAGAAAATAAAAGTTAAAGTAATAAAGTTACAGTCTGACACATTTAACAATACCACTATGGTAGAGTTTTAGGTGACTGCAGCTGTCACTACAGCCACCCAAATCGTCCATCCTCGTAAGGCGCACTCTTCTGATGCCATTTTGGGAGCATTCCAGGTGCACAAGCGTTTCTTTGTTATGCTGTTGGCTGGTGGTAACTTGGGAGGCCAACAGGAGGTTTGATTGAGTAATATTTCTTAGAGACTCAATCAAACCTCTATTGTCCTCCTCCAACTTAGCCTCGCGGGCCTCAGCCTCCTTTAGGCGCTCTTGACAACGACGGAGTTGCACCTCAACGTCTTGTACCTCTTCTGCTGTCGCGTCGAGATCCACATCATACTGCCGGACAGGGAGAGCAGCTGGAGGTGGCGGGCGCAGCAGCGTGAGGGGAAGGATCTGCGGCTGAGGATCGGAGAGGAAGGAGCTGCGGCTGGGATCGGAGAGGAAGGAGCTGCGGCTGGGATCGAAGAGGAAGGAGCCGAGTGTCATCATCGGCGATAATGGAAGGCGCACACTCCAGCTCGGAGAAGCCCGGATGTGGCTGAACGAGACTTCCTCCTGAGATGCACACATCGCGGAGTCCTGTAATCGAAAGAAACAATTGTTTATCATCTATTTAGCATTTTACCATTGATGAGATACAAAAGTGAATTTCTCTTACCTCCGGCTGGATTGTGACTTCTGATCGGTTCCAACCTCCGTCTCTCTCACGGGGCAACGAGTCATTCCGTAAAAGATAAATCAATCTATTACAAAACAAAAAACATATTTTAGATATGAAAATTCTGTACTCATGCAGTTTGACCAACTTTGGATTACTTACATTTGTAACAGGATCTATCATCCTCTATCGGAAGAAGATGTCGGGGAAGAGAGTCCGCGGGGGTCTTGACGAGCGTGCTTCCTCATCAGATGAAGGTCGCTGATGAGGTTTCATTCGTCCTCTGATGAGGACATACCCGAACTAGGATACGGCTTGTTTCCTCATTCTCTTCCACCGATGTACTGGTCGCTTGGCGTCGAAAGGAAAACTTCGATGCTTTCCCTGAGGGATCAGCGAAATCGCGCAACCTGCAGAGAAAAATAATATAACATGTTCGCAACTCATTTTGAGAAGCATACATGTTTTCTTGGAAATCATCTCTTCATGCATTGAGAAATATTATTGACAAATAACTCAAACGACATGACACTTGACGGGACGTAGGAAGACACATCTTCTCCGGTGAAGGCAAACGGGTGGTAGTACTGTTCACACCTGTAAAGAGACAGCTGAGAAAAAGAACATATTCAATTTCGCATAAAGAGCTAATGAATAACTTTTAGAATACTTACATTTCTCAAGCATTCAGGCCCGCTTTCTCCTCTATCAAAACTGACACAATTCTGTTGGAGGCAACTCACGCTGTCTGAAATGTGTGTGACAATGTTGAAATACATTTTACATGAAAGAATAATTAATGGAGTAAATGTATTCTCACATTTTTAGTGACGATCTTTTTCTGAATTAAGACCTTGGTCTTCTTAGGAGGAGGCATCTCATCATTATCCTGAAGGAATGATTAAACGATATATGTTTTTATGTATAATAGGACCGCAATAATTAATTTATTCGCTCGGTTTTAAGAAGCTATCCTTTGAAGGTTTTATGTTATGATTGGCAGAACTCACCTCAAAATCGCTTAAGAGTGTCATCGACTGAACTGTCGTGACTTGGGGGCTTTCTTTGGGCTCGGGACTTGATAGGTTTCTTTATTGCTGTAGGCTCATCACAACCTGTGAAAGGACACCTTCCATCCGGCCTCTCCTTTTGAAATAACCGCTCCAACCTCCCTCTTTGATCAGCCTTTGAGGTGAGGTTGATTCCCTTCCTCCCAATTTTGTTGAGCACATGGTGTAATGTTTCTTGCGAATTGAATGCCTTAGAGGCTTCGGTATGTAACCTTTTCAGTACTCCGTTTATAGTGACCTTGCAGGTTAGGCAGTACAGATACGTGCATTCACTTTTGAAGATACAGTTCTTGTGGCCGCTCTTATTATGCATGTCGAACGAGTATTTTGCACGTTTCACAGAAATGAAAAATTAGGCGCTGTCGTGCAAGACCTCTCTTGTCGGACCATCTCTGTGGAGGAAAAGAAAAAATCTTGTGATTATAATTTTATGTCTCTTATTAAATGAGAACTCATTTATATATCACCACCAAAACATTATGAAGTACTAACTTGATATTGAAATAAATCTTAGAAAAGATTTGAAATCTGAAGTTGAAATTGAAACCGAAAGTCGTAAAGTTTAATTTATTCATTCGAAAAACGGTTCTTTGCTCATAAAGAAAGAGCATGTTGAAATTTACAAGTAGCTGTCTTGAAAATTATTTAAGTTTCGAAATTAATTGTGATGAAATGAAAGTGAAATTTCGAAAATTTCAACCAATCCTCAATTTGTTTAATTAAACAAGTCTTTTGAATTTTTATACATCTGTTAGCAGATTGACAGACCTGAATATTTAAAATGGGATGAAGGGCTTTATTTAGAGGTATCTTATATTTATAAAACAAACTGTGGAAAATCTTGTTGATTCAAATACACTTTACATTTAAACTGATATAGAACATGTCTCTCGCTCGAGTTTGGAAGCTTAATATAGGATGAAAAATTAAAAAAAAATGAGTTAATAATATAAACATAAAAGTGTTCTCCTATCCTAAAAACCCAAGCTTCTATATTTAAAGCTATTTGGTTATAAAAAACTTAATAAAGTTCCTACTCCCGAATATCCTTATAAAGTAGCACATCACATGACAATGAAACTCACTTCAGAATTGTAATAAGAACCGGAGTGAGAACGGAGGAGAACGAAGAACGACGTCTTGTTATGGACACTCAGAAATAATTTGAAACAATGACGTGAAAATTCGTTGTGGTTGCAACTTCTTTATATATTGAAATTGAACACAAAGCAACTATGAACAAAGACCTTATGACATCACATCTTGAATTGGTGTTACGGTTAAACAAAATTGATTAACTCAAACAAGAATTGGAACAGCTGGCGGTTAATTATTAACCTTAGAAATGGAAGTGCCATCATATGTGTTGAAAGATTTCTACATGTAAACAGTCAGAGTGAATTCAAAGTAATATGAACCTGATGGACTGATGTATTATTTGATATTACAATTTATTATTAATAGTCATATAATCGATTTCATATTTGAAGTTAGTAAAACGTGTGGTTTGAATAGAACATGAAAATTTGAATTAAGCGCTAAATTTCGAAAATTCAAATATTCGCGCCAAAATTCGAATAATCAAATTTAAAGATTTATTTTCGAAAAATTTGAATTTCGCGCCAAAAATTCAAATAATCAAATTAAGAATTACTAGGTTAGGGTTAAGGGTTTTGGTTTAGGGTTAGGGTTAAGATAGGGTTGAGGGTTAGGGGTTAGGGTTAAGGTTCAGGGTTAGGGTTAGGGTTAAGGTTAGGGTTTAGGGTCTAGGGTTTAGTGTTAAGGTTAGTGTTAAGGTTCATGCGTTAGGTTTAGGGTTAGGTTAGGGTCTAAGTTTAGGGTCTTTGGGTTAGGGTTAAGGTTAGGGTTAGGGTATGGTTAGGGTAAGTTAGGGTTGGTTAGGTTAGGGTTAAGTTAAGGTTAGGTTAGGGTTAGGGTTAAGGTTAGGGTTTAGAAGGAAGCAAGAAGAGTATCTATGGCAACCCGGAACCCATGGTTAAAATAAATTTTCGAGTGCGCGTAAGCGCCCCCCCCCCGCCCGCGTGTATGAAGTGTATGAAGGTCAAAGGTCAAGGTCAGGTCTAAGGTCAAGGTCAAGTGTAGAGTATTGTATATTATGGTCATATTTAGTTGTAAAACTTTAACTTTGAAAATTTGTAAAACTTAGTCATTTTTTGTAAAAAAACTTGGAATTTTTCAAGTTGCATACAACAAGGATTTTTTCATCAAATGGGTACATACAATATATCATCTCGAAAATGCTCCTTTTCATCTGATTCTAATGGTGTAATTGTATAGACACATGTATGACAATATAACTAGAGAGCTACATGTCTTTAAAGAAATGGCAAAAAACTTAGTGAAATATAAAATCTAACATTTGTCTGCCTTGCATACAGTTGCATACAGACTAAGGATTTTCCCATCGTATTAGGTACATAACCTTATATCATTCTAAAGTTCTTGTTCATTCTCATTCTTATGGTGTCGTGTAATGACACATGTATGATATCATCCTGGACTGCTACAAGCATTTTAAAATTAACAACATAACCTGTTTCTTTAAAAGTTAATATGTTCCTATTTATTTCCAAGTTGAAGTCTTCATAACTTGATTTTTTGTTTCAATCCAGTTTTAATTGAACATCATTAATTGAAGATAGATTATTCCCCTTTCCCATTCAGCACCTTAATTGAAGACCGATTTGTGAAATGATAAAACAAGTTCTGTTCATATATACAAATAAATATTAAATAAAGAGATTAAGAAAAAACACACTAAATGTCATCAAGGTAAGGAAAGGGTACAAGTTTATTTCAAAGTCCACTTGCACATGGATCCTGGTCTTCTTAGGGCGCACAGGGACAGCGACGTGTGTGTGTCCAAGGGTCGATGACTCGAAAGATTCGAGAGCGGTTGTGAGGTTCCGCTCGTTCGGCTCCATCCTCATGAACACCCGTTTGGTGTGATACTTTTATTTCGGGGCGTTCTTGACTTTGACCGTGACCCGTCCATAAAGTGGCGTTTCGCATGGACTTCTTTATTCATGTGACGCATCGTCACCAATTGATACGTCACTATCCTCATCACTCGAGTAGTCGGGCGATGCAGGGGCTTTGGGTGAACACCACCGCTCGTTTGGTGTTGTCAGAATCGCTCCATCCGGAGATTGGGGAGGTGTAACTGTACGTTCCACTGGCGCAGTGGTACGATCAGCAGTACCGTTCTCAACTGCGGCTTTCCTGGTTTTGCGATCCATTATGACTTGTAGATTTAAAATAATTGTAATCTTGTAAACGTGAGGATTAAGAACCTTTGATAAGAATGTGGTACAAACCTCGGACTTATATAACTTTTTAAAAAACAAAGGAAATCCTAAACACCAATCAGAGAGGTACCCGAACTTCCCTAAAGAATATATATAACTATATAAAGGATGACATTGGTTCCAAACTGTTAAGTACTTATCCTCAACGTTCGCATAACGAAGAAGCATGTCCTCAAAACCACTAATTTATTTTCAAAATGACAGCCCCAAGTCATTATGGGAGGTCAGTTGGACATGACCATAGCATCTGTCTTGCGGCTGGCACAAGTGGCCCTATGGAAGACCTTGACTGTCTCTGCACTTCAAAGGCGGAATGGGACTACCGTGAAGTGTCCGTACATCGAATGTGACCATGACTTTAGTAAAAAATCCGACATTCCATGAGTGGTGTGATGACTTTCTTTGAAGATCATGGAGTCGCCCTGAGGGACGTGGATTTTGGCACAACCCCTCATTTATTTTTCACGCTTAAAAATTAAAACTTACATTGTAATTCATCATTGTCTTTTTCATTTTAAACATAGTTCTGGAATTGAGTTTTCTTATTGGGGAGCAACTAAATCATAACTGCAACAATAACAGGTTTCACATCTAAATAGTGGCTACACAATTAAAAATAATAGTCACAATAGTCGCAATTGAGCAAACCCATTCAAAATCAAACAACGGACGTCTATTCTGTACGTAACCCAAGTGCTCCAGAACCAAACCACACAAGTTTCGATCATAGACGTACCGAAACACATGTACCAAACACATGTACCTATCCAGTAAAACAGATCTCAATACAAGTTCCTATTGATAACACTGGAATTATAACATGTAGCCTAATCCATGTGCCTATCGATAACTAAAGTATACATGTACCTATCCATGTACCTATCCCAAGTACCTATTGACAACACTAAACTTT
>CAJQUW010003173.1:0-243724 GCA_907163375.1 Prostheceraeus crozeri
TGTTGACTGCATCACAGGATGAAAATTCAACTGAAAGTAAGAAAATAAAGATATCCATGATTTTCATGGATCTATGGTAACTCGCAGTCGAAGTCTTTAGTATCTAGAATTGTATTGTCAGATATCTTTATTATAGGTCAAACATATGACGTAGAAATATAAGTTTGGAGAACATCGTATGAGTAGAGTTTGCTTCTTTGGAAAATTGGGCGTAATTTTGTTGACACTCTGCATATATGCATGGAGAGGTGGTTCCATAACTTTTAGCCGCTCTTGCGCTTTCTTGTTTCTAAATCATTTGAATGGGAGTGATATCCCATCGCGACATATATTGACATCTCCCTTGATTGAGCAACCAAAGTGCATGCATGCAATGTTGCAGTGAGGGCCAAGTGTGGGTTAACAGCGCAGAATAACAAGACGTCGTGTCGACTAATCTTTATTCTGTGGTCAAAAGAGCATTTTATTCGAGAATTCGTACGAAAAGTACATGTGATATTTACTTAACTACCAGCTAAATATTCATAAAACAAAATGTAGAAAAAGTACAAATAGCCATGAAAAATATAAAGCAATTTCCATGATAGCGTCGTGAAAGTGCATCGTAGTGTGTTAGGCCAGGCGAGTTATATTTGAAGTTGGAATAAATTACAATCACAGGGGAGGTCATAGATCTCGCATATGGCAGGAAGAGTGTCAACTCAAAAAAGTCGGCTGAAAATCAAAAATTTATTCAGTTTTTTTGCAAAGATTGTTCCTGAGCTCTAAACATGCATGTGATTAATAAAATAATGTCCATGTACAATGTAATTGATTCATACCAACATGCTTAATAAGGCGGTGAAGACACGATGGTACAAGATTGAAAATTTTAAGCAGGTTTTACGTACCTAGCTCTCATGATCAACACAAAGAATTTGAAGGCATTGCAATAAACCGTCCATTTGATGAAGTCCACGTGAGTTTATGTAACTTTCATACTGCGGAATACGTACAATTAGATGTTCACGTTGATCATGGTGATTTTTAATGTAAAAAAACAAACTGCAAGTGAAAACTTTACTTTGCAAATATCATGAAAGAACTTCTACATTTAAGATAAGTCTTCTAAGTTTTTTAGTATTCTAAGCCTATGTGATTAATCAAATAATGTCCATGTACAATGTAATTGATTCATACCAACATGCTTAATTAATAAGGCGGTGAAGACACGATGGTACAAAATTGAAAATTTTAAGCAGGTTTTAGGTATAGCTCTCATGATCAACACAAAGAATTCTACATTATCATGAAAGAACTTCTACATTTAAGATAAGTCTTCTAAGTTTTTTTTAGTATTCTAAGCCGATGATGAACTGTGGGTGATATGTCTCGATCATTGAGAGCGTGCTCCTCCAAAGACAAGTGGACTATCTACTGTCTTTGTGCTCCGCTACTGCTCACCTCTATTTGGTCAATTGAACTACAAGCGTATAAAAATTGCGAACAAAGTTTTTCGTCGTGCACATCGCATAATTTGCCAAATGAAATAACATGAAGGCGTCAAATTCATCGCTGTGTCACTTCCAGCATCACCTATTTAACTTTCATCGAGTTCTGTAATTTCTTTTCGTACGATGGAGAGAAACTGTCGTTAAAGCAACGTAATAGAATTGTTGATAAACGGAGTTTGGCCCTTGATTAATGTATTCTGAAATATTATTCAGATTTTCAGAAATACTTCATTATGAAGTAATCCAATCGGAAATTATACTTCATTCCATTATTTTTTACTTCTTTACGCACGTTTTTACGTTTAAAAACACTGTTTGGGAATGAAAACCCATTTTTCACAAAGAGCTCAACAGCAATTAGGAAGCTGATTTTGGTTGCAGGCTCATCTGACCACCTTCTTCATTCTATCTCACAACAGGCGTTTGGATACACTGCCAGGCGTCGTAATTGTTTTACTGTTTTTTTCTACAATGATCTGCATGCAACGCATCGTAGAATGACTTGAACTATTTTTCCTTCCTACCTTCTTCCTAACTCTAGCTATAGCAAACCCAGCAGCAGCGTACAACTGTATTATGATTGTATTGTCATTTTCATTTTCCTCTATAAAATGCATAATTATTATGTATTGCAATAGCGCGGAGCGCACTCCTAGACCATGCCTTCGCTCCATAATTGTGTCTTATTTCTGCAGGAGACAGTCTGAATAGTAGAGTATTTAAATTGCTAATTTGACGCTATCATAATTTCAATTAATTTTCGAAAATTCACCGTATGCCGGTATGTAGGCTAGTATGACTACAGAATGCTTGCATTGTCGCCTATCAAATAAAATAGTTTTTGCAATGGAAGCCTTCACGAAAAGTTTTCATGAGAACTCATGAAAATAATTGCAATTACTTTTCGGTCAACACTGTTCATTATCACGCATTTTGAATTACCTTACTCTCCTCCTTCTAATTGCTGATCGGAAAATGTAAATCAGAAAACTAGTACTATTAATTTCCTCTCGGAGCACATAAATTCTTCAAAAAGCCACAGTTTAGATCTTTAAATCAATTTGAACCTTAACGGAGATGCCATTGCAATCGTAATAAAGTCTCCTATAGATGCCACAAGTCTAGATATCCCAGCACTGGATCTTCAGTTTGAATCGTAGAGAGATGTGAGGCAAGCGCACTTGGGGGGATAGAAAGATGGCAATTTCATATCAAAGCTACAAGCGTAGTCCATTTTCCGGGAGTAGTAGTGATTGACTTTTGCATATCCGTCAAGAAAGAGAAATGTTGAGAAAACAAATTGTGCATTGCCGGCATTTATCTTAAGTAATTGCAAAGCAATTGAAATGTAATTGAAGAAAAACAGAGTAATTTGTAATTCTAATTTCATGAGTAATTGACACAAGTCTGCAATTGATGTACCACTACTATGCAAGATGTTGAAAATAGACATACGGTGCAATCACAGTTCAGTATCCTATCATGACAAAAAGGGTCTATTAATGGTAATACCGAATGCTCTCAGGAAACGTGGCGAGGCTAAGAAGGCATCAATAACTAAGTGCCAGAAAAATAAATTCTGAAGTATGAAAAAGCAACTGCTAATTTATCATTGAGATTTTTATGAGAAACTCATGAAATTTGATGAGATATTTCCAAATCCGCATGAAATTTCACAAGACCTGTATGAGAAACATGTCATAAAAATCATGAGGAAATTTTGTGAGGGAGGGGTCTACAATATTATTCAAATGAAAAAATAGAGCTTAATTCAATGAGTTATAAAATCATACTCAAATCAAAACCAATAAACTTGAATTGATCCACATACATGATTCTTACCATTTCCAACAATTCTGACCCTTGAATGCATTCTGCTAGTTAATAATTTAGAAAAGTGCATACTTCCATCTAGCCTATTGGAAAAATAGGCTGTTAACTGAATATGTTACCAAATTCGAAAATTGAGCCAAAGAAGCAGAATAAGTTTTGAATTTTTTTGGTTGAAGACTAAAATTATCATCCTGTTTATGAAAGCTCGTTAACCATCTATACTTTATCTCAGTTTATTGAGCTAAATGTATTATAATTAGAAAAGTTTCATTATGTTCATTGCTTTTTATGCTATTTTTCTGGCTTTATTAGTGTTATGTTATTCATGGCTTTCCCCAGTCAACCCGTACACGTGTAATACACTTGTTTTTTGGTGCAGATTTTTGGTGTAGATGAAAATACACAGCTTTTACTCGTGTAATGAACGTGTACGGATTGACTGTGTCATGCCCCTGAAATATTGAAATCCTACAGACATTATACATGTACACGTATATGCATATAATTAAAGGAATAATGCTTAAATCTTATATTCTCAAGTATCGAACTGATTGTAGCTTTCGACTTGTAGTATCGGGTCTGAAGCTTTTGCAGTTTGTTTGTAAAGAGACGAATGTAGTCCCGCTCGGATCCAGATTTCTGCATACTTCTGGCGATGAATTCCTCAGATATCGAACCTTTTCAGGTTAAGAAGAATAGCGTCCTGTAGAGTATGACATTACTAAGATAGAGAGGAAATGGCAATGGTTGCGAGTCAGTTCTTCAGATCATAATACACCAGGGAACAACTGAGAATTCAGCAATAGAATTGTTATCTAAACTAATTGATGTAGGCTCCTACTTCCAAGTAAATGTGTCCTTGATTTTATTTCCTAAAAAGCGGAAAAACAACAAAAAATTGTAAAGTTTCCTCATAATTTCTATAACCTGTATTCTGAGTAGGCCTACCTAAACTGTTTGTCATCGCTAGCTATCAGTAATTTTGTATGTTACTGAGCCATGTCGGCGAAAGTTTCCGTCAGTAGCTTTGAATATTGTGTGAAGATGAATTTTCAAAACTGTTCGATATTTTTCAGCCAATAAGTTTTAGTATGAAAGTCGTTAATGCTGGTTCCACCCTACCAACTATAATTCCACTTCAAAGCTACGCACGTATAAGTGGCTTGTTTTCTAATTTTTAGAGCAATTCTCGAATTCTACTCTTCATTGTGAGAAACGTGGTTCGCAAAGATGCTACGTCACCCACAAACATGTCAGCTGATGTTGACATGTGCTGATACATGTATACCACGTATCCTGAAGTGATATGCAAATGTATTATTGCACTTGTATTCGTTTATTTACCTCTTGAATCTCTTATCAATCTCATAACTATCATCATTTTAAAGGCTTATTCCACATTTAAATGCTGCAAGTTAGAAGCATCAGATACTCGACAGCTTGTGTGAGCGGTTAGCTATATTACATGAAGTTCACTTTCAATTCAGCATGCATTCCGGTAATGATTGTCAGGTGACAGTCCGACCAGTTCAGCCTCAAATGTCGCCCATACATTGGAATAGCGACTGTCTGCTGAATTCATTTCTTCACGAATTTCACAATGATGACGACATCGAATGGCAAAAACGATGGAGGACAGCGTTTCATCAACATATCATCCCGCTTTTCCACAAGAGACGCCGGTTATTAAGACTTGTTGATGAATTGCTGAAACAGTGGAAGTTTTATCCAAAAGAGATCCTCAACCCCGCAATATCCACTGAGGATTGGTGGTCGAAACTTGATCATCTTCAGACTTATCTTAATTCAGCACATGCTAATCTTCTATTTTCTGCCATTGACTCATCTGGAGAAAACATTCTCAACGACATACTTGCGTATGAATTATTTCTTCAATTTCCAGTCAAGGCAAAAAGCACAGTAGCGTTGACAAAAGTATCTTTGAATGATCTTGATGGGCATCTAAACTCTGCTGTCGGAGTAGTTTTTATTTTGCCAATTCATGAGTGGAACAGTGACATTAATGATGAAATAAAGAAATCTATTGAGAAAGTGGAAGCAAATTTTGATCGATTTGGGTCAGTCAGTGATCAAAGTGTTCTGTTTCTATTCAATCATTGGGATGTAACGTTGATAAAATTTCCCGAATATGCAAAAGCGTATCAAAATAAATATCTTCAGCAACTACAGCAGATTTGGCCATCAGCTAAACTCAATGAAAACGTATTTTTCCTATCAGCCAAGCATGTGTCCTGTTCATCAGACATTTCAAAAAGTACAGAAATTCTAAGAGGAGCAGTCTCTAATCTCTTTGTTCGTGCAATGACTGTGCAGCTTGATACCGCCTTCAAATGGGTGTCCGACATTGTTAAAACGGTTGAAAAAGAAATCAGAAAACGCATAAGAAAAGTATTCACTATATTTGACAAAAGCGAAAGTAAGAAGCACGAATTATTTTCACTGATAAAACAATTGCCAAAGACTGCAAAACTTCGGTCAAAATTTCGTCAAAATTTTGGTGACAATTTGCCTCGTGTCTTTCGAAAACGCGATTGTGATGCATTTATTAGAAAGGTCAGTCACTCAAGTCTTGAAATTTTAACGAAAGAGTTTGACGCATTGATGAAAATAAGAAGCCACGAAGAATTGACGGAGGTACTTCAGCAATATTCAAATCAAGATACTTCATTAGTCGATGAAATAAGTGACCTAACAAAATCAATTTATTCGTCATCATTAAGAAATAACGAAGCTTCATTCACAATGTGTTATTTCCAAAAGCATGACCAAGAGAATGGAAGAAGTGGCAACCGAAATCAAGAGATATGTGAATTAAAGAAAAATATGATAATGAAATTACAAGAGCATAAAGTGGAGACCAAAACGAAAGGAGAAAAATTTGACGTCGTTCAATTTCTTGTTAAGATATTATCAAAAATGACACATGTCATTCAAGAACGAGTGGAGGATCAAGTCTCCTTATTAAATAAAAACTGTCAAAAGCTGTCTTCCGAAATAAACAATTTTCAAAATATTCATAAAACTATTATTTTGCTCTCGAATGAAATTTCAAAATATCAATTTGATTTCAGTGATTGCAATCAATTCGATAAGTTTAGATTTGAAGATGCTGAACGAAGACAGTCACTTTCAAAAATATTTACTAAATGGTTGCCTCGAAAGAGAGAAGTTGTCATCCATATTGGGAAAGCTCTGCATTCCCAAAGTGCATTCGATGTGATTGATGCATACAAGAGTGCTTGGAAAATCTTGTCTTTTACAAATCACGCAAATATCTTGCAGTTCTATGGACTTACAAAAGTGCGTCATGATGAAATAGCTTTTGTATCAGACACATACGAGGGATCTCTGGAGGATTTTCTACAAAATAGCAAGATCAGTAATTCGCATGCTTTTCTTTCAAGCTCAGTCTTGGAGAATTCTAAGTCATCCAATTTGACGAATGATATTGTGAACCAACTTCTTGAGACAATGCAATTTGTACATCGAAAAGGGTTTGTATTGAGAGAACTGTGTCTGAACAACATTTTCTATCGGTTTCAAAACTCAAAAATTCATCTCAAATTCTTCTCATTTGCTCGCTTTGATGAATTGAACATTACTGCATTTTGGTCCGATGACTTGCTCTTGCACATTTACTCAAGTCCTGAGACAAGGAAGTATCATATATGTGATTCCAAGTCAAACATATTTACACTTGGTTTATTGTTATTTGGAATTTGTACCAGACAATCTTTCTTTCAAGACACATGTTTAAACGATCTTGACGAACTGTTTTATGAGAATTTAACCGTTGACATCGAAATTCCAATTCCGGAATTTTATAAAAGGATGATCCAGGAGTGTATTGCGTGGGAACGAGAATTTCGTATAAACATCAACGAGTTATGTATGGAATTTTTGCAATTAAATCAAACAGATGAAGCATTTGCAAATAAATCTATTTCATAGCAAATCTGATTTTACAAGGAATTAAACATAATCTAATTGAATACAAAGATGATGAGATTTGAACGAATTCAAAAGGATATAGTCTACGACCGAAATTGTATTTAATAATAAAAGACAATGCGCGACGCTTCGCCTTTGGCTTATTCATGTGCTTAATGTAAGACTATATCCTTTTGAATTCGCTCAAATCTTCCCGAAGCTCATTTTCAAATCAATTGCTCATAATCATCCCGACCGATGACCTCATCTCTTATTTCTCGAATACAAAGATGAAATGATGCCACAAAAATAACCATTATTCAAGAAGGGCAGCGGGCATAGGCATTTGGACTGGGCGAATCTGAGCGGCCAGCCCCGGTACCGCGACAAATTAAATATACAAGTCCTGGAATCGGAAACAATCACTCAAAATCTGCGAGTGTCTTAGCGTGTGGACTTACTTAGTAACTTACTTGGATTAGTGAGGTAAAATTGCCAGCAGCCTTTGATTTTTTGGGGAATAACTACCGTTTATTGCCATTACTTCTAATCAGGGTTGGCTTTTTGCCGGCTAAAACTGGTTTTTGCCACTAAGTGGTAAAAACCAGGTAAAAACCGGCTAAAACCAAAATTCCGAGAAATCAGTCTATTTCTTCACGAAATGATCGACAGCAAGTTGGGGTTTAAGTATTACGGTGCATGCGGTTTTGCAGTTTGCAACTCCTATCTTCCAAAACATGACATTCATTCTGTGATGGAACCACATGATATGTTTTTATAACGAACGACAAACGATGTTGTCTTTGTTTACGATTGCTCTGCCCTTTTCTTGTGAGTCAAGGTCGGTTCACATCCATCTGTATTTTTACACAGAAGTAGTGGTTCTGTATTACAGAACGCCGGTTCTGTTTTACAGATGGCTCCCAGTCTTGGCATCGTATCGATTTCAAAATCCAGAGCAACTAAAGCGATTCACAATACTCTGTATAACACGTATGGATTTTGCTTTCGCGTCACTTTCTAGTTCGTCATGATTGTGGAACGTAAGACATACTGAAAGTTCTCATCGCACTGCATCACATCTACGCGATTCATAGCAAGTTGAGGAGAAGAAGAAGAAGCTGGTGGATTCGTCCAGCTTTTCAACGTCGACTTGATTGCAATGAATTCTGCAAGTTTATTCCTCATATTCGCGACAACGATGAAGAGATCTTCTTCAAGTATTTTCGCATGTCTAGGGATAGATACAGTCATCTTCTATCTCTGGTTTCTCAGCAAATCAAAAAGTCATCCTTTCGAGAGCCTGTCTGTCCAGATGAAAGATTGACCATTACCTTGGTATATTTGTCAAGTGGGTGCTCCCAACAAGACCTGTCATTTCGTTTCCAACGAGGACGCTCCATGATAAGTAATATTTTGAGAGAAACCGCCAAAGCACTATGGGAGGTCCTCTCACTAGAGTATCTGACCTGTCCGAGGACAAAGGAAGAATGGAAGACAATCGGTCGTGGTTTCTGACAACGTTGGAATTTTCCTAACGCTCTGGGTGCTATTGACGGGAAGCATTTTCACATCATATGCCCAGGATCATCAGGATCGGAATTCTTCAACTATAAACATAGATTCAGCTCGCTTGTTTTAGCAATGTGTGACTCGAACTACGTTTTCACATACGTTAGTGTTGGAAGTGCTGGCAGGGAAGGAGACGCTGGTGTTTTTGCGGGATATGACCTCCTGCTATCGTTGGAGAACAATCTTCTCAATATTCCTCCAGATGAAAAGGTACCGGTACGCGGAAGTGACGCAGAGTTACCATATGTAATAGTGGGGGATGAAGCCTTTCCGCTGAAATCCTTTCTGATGCGGCCTTATCCACACCGTGGACGAAGGGCTTCTACATCACGAGAAAGCTCTACTTCCTACCGAGAAAAATTCTTCAACCATCGGCTTTCACGAGCACGCAGAATGATAGAAAATAGCTTCAGAGTATTAACTGCACGTTGGAGACTTTTCAGCCATCCAGTCAATTCAAATATTGAAAATTGTGAGGCGTTTATAAAAGCAGCTTTCGCCTTGCATCATTATTTTCAAATTGAAAAATCCGGTTTTGAGGATGAATCAAAACAATACATTCCTTCTGATTTCGTTGATCGTGACGATCCCAATGGTGAGGTCATTCCCGGAACATGGAGAAACTTTGCCAATACTGGTGACACTACTGAAATTAGACGAATGGGATCCAATAATTCCGCACGCAGCTTGAGTAGAGTGAGAGATAAATTTGCTGAATTTTTCATTTCTCCATGTGGGGCTGTTCCCCAGCAGAATCAATGCATCTAATAGACTTTCTATTTTTAGATGAGGACCTATACATGTACATTGTGTATAGCAGCTTCATGTAAGTGCATTGGTTTATGTTGCTTTCGTCTTTATAGTGCACGTGAGGTGCGCAGCCTCCCTTTGTTATGATTGACTATTCGATTTCAGTTGAGAAACATACATATATATTAAACGGAATATAAAATTTTCATTGTTTTGGTACAGCCGAAATCCATCTATATCATTTGGTCAAACAGATATACTAAAAAATCCTAAGTACAGTGTACCTATATCCACCATCTATCCAGAAATTTAATCAAAAAATATGGTGGTTTTAAAAACATAATATAAGAAGTTTAAAACTATCAAAAGTATGGAATTTCATATTGACTTAAGCTTAGCAATTCGTGCTGTACATTTGTAGCTATCCATGAAAAAGGAATCAGATTTAAAGTATTGCCCTTATTGAATTGCATCATCATCCATAGGTCTACTAGATATGAAATCGGATGTGTGATATTAAATTGTGATCATTATAAGCCTCCTTGCCAGATGATTACATACGGACTCATGGTTATATACATACGTATGCCCATCCCGTGCTTACAGATTAAGGGCCTAAAATGCAACATAGTATAATCGACTTATCATATTTTAATATTCGCGAGGTTTTTTGATTGCCCAGTAAAGTAAGATGTACAAAATCACGCTTTCCAATTGAGAAAAATGCAAATTTATTTAAGCTACATTACGATAGACTCATTAGATTTTGAGAAATGTATGAAGTGTCAGGTGTCATATCGCCTACTATTTCAGGGCTAATAATTCCAGCTCGTATACTGTGTGCTCTTGGTGTTTAAACATTGCGAATTGTCGGAGATTGTCCGGCATATTTCGAAGTTCCTCGACCAGTAGTTCCGCGTACTTCGCACTTTCGTCCTTCTTATCGTTTTTAAGAAGATCAACACACAAGTTCAACATGTCATCCATCTTCCCCTCAATGGATGACTTACACGCAGATCGCTGACGCTTTCTTGATGGTGCTATCTCTTTCGAAGAGCTGGAATCTTCATCGCCGTGGCCCGATAAGTTCGAGTTGTTGAGATCAACAGATTAAGTTAGGGAGAAGCTTCTTTGGGAGATTTGACGAAGTATTCCGTCGCACTATGAAGGAGTCGAGGAACTTCATCTGTTTGAAGATATGGTTTACATGAATGCAGATTTTTTGTATCTTCAGCTGATTGCCCGCTTGTTGTCTTCTTAAAGCGCGAATATCCACCTCGTAAGTATTGAAATCGAGATTGACATTGTTCCGGATTTTCTCCTCCGATAGCTGTGTTTATGTCAGTCCAGTCACATCGTCGTTTGTTGATGTCTTTATAATCCGATGATTGTGTGTCATACAATAGTTTACGAGACTCAACTTCGATCATGAGCAATTCATCGAATTGAAGGTGCAGTTGTTTCTTCGTCATCTTGCTTCGAGTGCGTAGACTCTCACTTTATGCACGCTTCTCAACGGCGTCTATGTCAGCTAATCTCAGCCAATCAACGTCAGCTACAAACCCTGTGTTCTGTAAAAGTTGAACGTCGACCAACTCGTCTGTTTTCAATGAAATTCCTGTTCTGTGTTCACATAAGGAGGATGACTCACCGCCACAAACCCTTTCTGTTTTACAGAATAGATGTTCTGTAAAAACAGAACGCAATCTGTATTACAGAACTAAAAATACAGAGCGATGTGTACCGGCCTTTAAGAACAAATGTGGACTTCAGCACCATTTTGGCTCTTTGGTTCATGTAACAGAAGTTGTTGGATACTCGCAGAATTATCATCAAATGAATGAAAAAATGAAAAAATATATATGAATATAACTGCTTTATACATAGAATAAAATTAAGCAAGCCACTTTCTTCATGTGGACCAGCTTTAATAATCCCACTGTCATTCTTCTGTGTTGATTGTTCAGCAAGAATGTAGAGTGTATTTTAAAGATGTATTAAGTGTATTTTATTAAGATGTTACTAAACTTGGGTTTCATCAGACCTAGATTTGAACCCAGGTCTCATGAAGGCAGAGAGAACACTCTACCAAAAAGCCTCTACACCGGAAAATCTCATCTCCCAAATCAAGCAATGTGCAACAGTCACTTAGAATGCATTTCTACTTTTTTAGAAATATACTAAATGTACTCATGTTTGTGACTGGAGCAGAGAATCATGATTTGTAAGAACAAATGATAATTAAACAACATAGTTCGCAGCAGAAATATTGATAAAGTAAGGTATAGTGTGAACAGTTCCAGTTATAATCTCAACAAAAGAACATTTTCAGTAAGCTGCAAAATTGATCTTGTTAATAGAATCTCAAAGCGACAAACAATTGTGACATTATTGTGATATTCAAGTTTGTTTGAAATTCTTGGAATTTCCATATTTTCAGCTCAAATCAAAACTTTACTTTCGGTTTTAAATTCATTTAACATAACCTTATCCTCTAAATATGTGCGAGTAAATTGCCATGACATGAAAAATGTTGAAGGGCAATATTTTCAATCTAGTCCTTCTGGGAGTGCAGGATAAATTTCATAATAATATTTGTGTAATCACAATGGCTATGGGACATTTGCCACAGATTTAGAAGAGCAGCTATTACAGGAGATCAGGCAATTTATTCGCAGAAATCCGAGGACAGATTTCTACATTTTCTTGCTTTCTAGATTCATGGAATGCCTGTTTTCGATCTTTTATATAGAGCCAAGTGATTTCCTTCCAGCATGGACATCTGCTGCATCTTACAATGAATGAAATTCATAAAGCAACAAAATGCGGGCACACTCAGAAGAATAGTCCACAACAGCCTTATAACAATATTTTTTATAACAATTCATATTCTTACACCTATACTTGGAACATATTCTTGATTGAAATACGAATTATCTTTGCGCAGCTGCAACCAATGAATAGACATAATAAGCTCATATGCTGACAATGACAAACAACGATTCAAGGAAAACAATAGCAATTATCAAAAACAATTATTCGAATACTTTTAGGAAAAGAGATTTACCATTAAGACCTAGGGTTTGATTTAATCTAGGAGTTTTATCATTTATTAACAACGCTTCAACTATACGAGTTTCAAATTCACTACGTCCTGTGTATTTAACAGAAAAACAATTATTGATGTCATTACTACAGTTTGGACATATGTTTAGATGGCTACTTACGGCTGAGTTACCTCCTATATGTTCTTTTATTCTTTGATGCAATCTGCGTTTCGTTTGTCCCAAGTGTTGGGTATCAGGATCAACCCGACATTCAAAATTATACACAACGCATGATCGCATTAGCTTAATTGTTTTATCTTTCAGACTAAAATACTGCCCTGTTTTACAAGTATTGAATAATATTTTCACATCTTGGTCCAATTTCCTAAATACTTTAACAAGCTTGCGTCGGAATTTTATGGAAGATTTACCTACAAACGGAAGTATCATAAACTTGGTATCCTCCCATTAATCTTTCTTCGTTACTTTGTTATCCGTATTATATTTTATTTCCAGGAACTGCTTTATCAACGAGTTGATGAAATCAATGGGATATGAGTTGCTTAACAGAATTTTTGTGATATTGATCCTGATACCCAACACTTGGGACAAACGAAACGCAGATTGCATCAAAGAATAAAAGAACATATAGGAGGTAACTCAGCCGTAAGTAGCCATCTAAACATATGTCCATACTGTAGTAATGACATCAATAATTGTTTTTCTGTTAAATACACAGGACGTAGTGAATTTGAAACTCGTATAGTTGAAGCGTTGTTAATAAATGATAAAACTCCTAGATTAAATCAAACCCTAGGTCTTAATGGTAAATCTCTTTTCTTAAAAGTATTCGAATAATTGTTTTTGATAATTGCTATTGTTTTCCTTGAATCGTTGTTTGTCATTGTCAGCATATGAGCTTATTATGATTGAAATACGATATTGATAGGTTTGAATTGTGAAAATACAGGCCTAAATGTTTATCGAATAAAGAAAAAGTAAAGTGAACTTATTGCAACTAACGTTCATCAAAGAAGTAAGGAGTGACGATGATCTTTTCTATTGTATGTACCCAAAAAACTTAAGTAGTAATGCTTGAAAAATAATTTCAGCCAGTTTTTGCCAGTTTTAGTCGAAAAATGGTGACAAAAGCTGGTGGTTTTTACCAGGTTTTACCGGTTTTTACCAGGTGGTAAAAACCAGGGTGGTTTTTACCGGCCAACCCTGCTTCTAATACTATTTTTGGTAGTAATTACTCTTCACAATATACCTTACGATAAGAGTTCGAGTGGCTGAAATGTGATATTTTATAAAAGAGCGCAAAGTCTATTGAATATCGTATTTCCCATGTGTCACCTTGATGAAATTGTTAAATGGATTTATTCAGCATCAGCGCTTGAGAAGAGCAGTACATGGTTCGAGCAATTTGTTAATAGATGCTTCATCAGTATAGAAAATCCTTTCTTCATTTTCTCTCATCCATTGAATGCGAAATTTCATATATCCGAAATGCAGACACTGAAAATTTTCCTCCTACAGAGCAAAATATCCCAGAAATTCTAAATGGGTTGCGTGAGAAACAAGGAATTAAAACTGTGCCTGTTTACGACGAATTATTACTAATGCTCAATTTTTCTCATGATTAAATAAACTTGAACTGATAAGATATTCGAAAGCATTCCAAGTCATAATCGTTGTTCCAACTTCTTGCTTCATGCCGGTACTTGTATCAAAATTCTATGAACTTTTGCATATACTACTGACAACAAAATTTTGTCGATTTAATCTTTGGCAAAGAACCCTAGATTTGACCTTTGCGTTTTTGTAACGATAACGTTTTTTAGAGAATTTCACGAGCGCTGACCCGCAATCATTTTTCATTTTCTGCTGTATTTGTTGCTGTAATACCGTGAACGAACGCGCATGTGAGGAGGCTAGGATAGCATCCGCATGTAGGCCTTCCTGTAGATAGGCCGTTTTTAGGAAATGATTGCGAGGATCGGAGAATTAGAACTTTTTCTCTCATTGTCCTAGATTCAAAGCTCTATCTGTAGGTGTAGATAAAAGCAGAATTGACCTTTTCGAGCTGAGAAAGCAGAAATCAACAAATTAGCGATATATACCTCCTTTGTTTTGGCTCCCTACCACTAGCATCATGTCTTTAGGTTAAAATTATACGTGAGTGCTGTGCATGCATAATTGTAATCAAAATAATAATCAACCTCACTCTAATGCATGACAACATTTAAACTTGAGCAATGCATGCATAGGAATAGCTTAAATCTTGTAAGAGAGTTCAAATTACTATTTGAAATTATGCTAACAACCTTTATTAATAAACAGATAAACATACTTGATTCATTATTTATTCTAAAATATTTCACTGGCAGGCTTGCACGTAATATATTCAAACTCTATGATTCAAACCATGAATTATCTCAGGAATTTATCTTTAAAGCGCGCATGCAAGTGTTGTGCGCTCACATAGTAGGTCTAGCATAAACAAATATAACATCATAGCATTGTACGTGAAACAGTAATCAAGTGCTAGCATGTTACTCAAACCTGTCACCACATATTGCACAAATTAGGGATTCAGTAGGGCTACATATCGGACATGTTCAATTTTAAGCTTTTGATTTAAGGTATTTTTTCTGAGCAGGAAAACTCAGAATTTTATTTATGAGCAGGCAGAATTCATGTTCACGAGCAGCAGAAAATCGGTGTCTCTGATTATCGTATTATGTCAAAGATTAAAGTTGTCGGCTTGATTAATTGTCAATATTATACTTCGCTCCATATTGACGCTATATTGCTATGATGCTATATTGACGCATCAGCTGTTGTACATGAAAGAGGTTTTATACCATTATCCTCAGCAGAAAAGAAGTCAGGCCGACGTTTTCAGTCCGGCTTCGCTCCAATGCAGTATCTTGCTTTTCGGCTCGAGCCTGTAATGCTTATCCGCTTCATTTTACTTTAGTAATCATTTGAAAACATACAGTTGTGAATTAAGCTTGAATTTTCAATTTTCATCATACATGCATTTCAAAATTCATTCAAGATATTTTTTTATTCGGAAATGCATGACCTCACATGCTTGCACATTGCCACAGAATGTCATTTTTGATGAGTATGTAGTAAGTGCATGAATTCACATTTGTATTCGAAACATTCAAACGCGTGCTAGTTTTTAAAGACAATTATGATTGGCGTCATGAAGATTGCAAAGTGTCGCAAAGGAAATTTCCATGTTTTTTTCTTTCCATGTGGGTTTTTAAACACACTGATAGAATCACCCTCTGGAAGAAGATTACTGTGCGTCAGGGAATTAAAGCTCATAGCCTAGCCAACAATATCTAATGATTTTAGCGTTCGTCGTGAAATATTCATTAATTCAATATTATAATTCATAATTAAATGGTTAAACATCAAAATCAAGAGGACACCGAGGAAAGTTATCTTGAAAATTGACTGGCCGGGCCCAGCTCGGTTGTACTTCGAAAAACTGAGACCCGCTACTCTGCAAAGTTCGATAAAAATTCCCATTCTGTTCCTCGGTACATTTTTGAAAGGTCTTACGTCAATGTTCGCAGTAAGACTACCAGCAAATTGAGAAAACGTGATTTTGATTGCCATTTACCCGCAGCGCCTCTATTTTTAATAATTTTTTATGATATATTACATAATATAGCATTGCGTGATAAAAAATGACAACTATTATCGAGTTAAAGGAGCAAATTCTGTTTAATAGAAGTTGATTGATAATGATCGCTCTTTGAGATGCGACCTTTTGACAAAAATAAGAGTATGACAAGTATGTAAAGATTGATGCTTATTATACTGGCTATTGAAGCTAATCAGTCAATCAATGGACATTGAACTCGTTGTTGTCGTTTGGTATGAAGTTTGGAGAATATAGCTAATGTCAGAGCATTTCGATTTACGAGAGATTTCGCAATTCAGGCGTTCAATTACCTGGTGCAGATAACTAGCAGATAGTTAGCAGAATCGACATCTCATTTTAAATTAATCGTGAGCTATAAATATCAAACAGGGTTAAATTGATCATGGAATCCTTATGATAAGATAACATTAGGTTATATTCAACTGTGCACAAATATAGCATTAATTCTCAGTTTAAGTTAATATTCTTAAATTTTTAATATTCTACTTAATTAGAATTCTTTTAGAACGTTTTTAGAATTCCTTCTTAGAATTCTTAATATTCTACGTAATTAAGTCTATTTAAGTCTTACCTGAAAGTTCAGCTAAAACATCTTAACCCGAATGTAGCAACAATCTAATGCAATCCACCCAGCTCCAAACAAACAGCAGCCGTGCACGACCCTTGGAGGATATGATATACGTATGCACGTATTCGTCGGTGAGATCTATTTCCTTCATATTCCATATTACAATACATCGCATTTGAAATGAAATGAGCATGGCTGATGCCTCACAGAATTAAATATTTTGTTTATCTGCTTCGGTTTGCTAGAAGTGTGATTAATACGAAATTGACGGCACATCGAGGAACATATTAAGTGGGCAAAAAGGAATTCCTAATACCTTACAGAGATAGGAAAAAAGTCGTGCGTCGCTTGCGGATTAATGTGAGTTCCAGCAAAGTGCTTCGATTGCCACAATTCCTTCAGATTCGAAGAATTCAGATAATTGCGCACCAGTTTTCTCCATAATGTTGGCCCTTCCGATCATTATTAAAAAAGTAGCAGGCGTACGAAAATTAGTTCAATTGATGATCTCACCATTCCTTACTGCATAGCGCATACACTGAATCGAATGTTAGCTAGACGATGTGTGTTCTGGTGTGTGTGAAGTGCACGCATGCATCTGTCACTGTCTCTGGTGTCCTCTGCTGACCATAGAAATAGATTGTTCTTTATCTGAAGTTGACTAGAATGGAAATTGATTCAAGGTCGTGGCACATCCGGGGGAACTAATTTGGGGCATGAACCACCAATGAAAGGCTGAGAATTGCACATGTGACTGATTCTAACCCAATCATATAGCCGTTGACAAGCGAATCTAAGTGAAAATGCGTGCGTTTTATGTGCCACTACTGTCTATTGCATGAAGCTTTACTTCCATTCTAGAGGTTTTATTGTTATCAATTTCTATGCTGCTGACAGATACACGATATACGAATTATCCATTCGAGAAGGAGCAGGTTGTCTAATTCTGTGATGTGCCATTTCGATATATGGCTATATATATATATATATATATCCCTTCCTTTCTAGGAAACCGAAGCGCGCGCAGATGAATCTGATTCTGTGGATGCCCCTGTATTTCGAATAGTCGATGTCATCACTTATGTGTAAAAATCAAAATGGTCTTTACTATAAAGTCAAAAAGTCAAAACTGTAAGAAAATCCACAAAATATGATGTTCGCTGCACATAAAACCTAGACTTCTGTTACAAGTTTAGCCGAAAGCGCCATAGACTCTGGCAGTTTGAAAATAGGCCTGTTTAGGCCTGCTTCCACGATAATCAGAGATTTCTGGTTCAATTTTAAACAGAAATGTGAGTCTTATATGTTTCTGAAAGCGTTTCTGTTGCTCAAATAAGAGTTTGTGGCTTTACCTTGGACAGTTTTATCAAAACTTAGTTTCAGGACCATTTTGACCTTGAAACCTCACTTACTATAAGTCATAAGTCACAAGTCACAAATGCTTATTCTGAAATAAACAGAAAATGCAAAGCGATGGCCGCAAGGGCACTTACAAGCAAGCGTTCATAACACGTGTAACATATGCATGCGCAAAGTTTAGCATCAATAAAAAATACATGAGATATATATTTACAAATTTACCGAGTGATAATGATATACCATCATATACCAGCATAAACAAATAACATGAGACCTACATTACAAATTTTCATTCAAATTTTTTTATGTAATTCATTTCGGAAAACAGCCAATCGATGCCATGGCAGGAAGCTTGCTACCTATGATATTGTGACGTCACAGCAGGCGTCGCAGCTATTCTATACAATACATTCTACACATCCACTCTTCAGGGCTTAAATGAATTTCGAATGTGAGGAGATGGATATGAATCACTCTACCCATTATTAAGTCCGTGTCTGTGTAACATATATGATACACAGATACGGACTTAAAAATGGGTAAAATTATAATAATTGGCTTAATAATTGGTACATATATAATGCAAACAAATGCAAATTTTGCAGGGTAAATTAATGATATAATGATTTTCCCTGTTTGTACGCCGAATAAGGGTCAGATTTTTCCTGCAATTATTCTTTTAACATTGAAGAAACCATGTGAGCTGAAAAATAGCACATTTTATTGGAAATCGTTTTTTCCTAAAAATCATTTTTTTGGAATTCAGATTAGTCCTCATTCTCAGCATATTAGTGAAGTCAGCGCTTTATTCAGATTTATTTCATCAATAGCAAATACAAGTCATAAAACAGCAATAATTTGGGCTGGGCCAGCAATAATTTTTTGCGAAAAATGTAACATTTTTCGCCAGTGAACACCAATCAGGCAGCGTTTCACTATTGCAAATGAAGTTCTTGTTCTTACATGTCAAAGAACATCTGCGTACTCGTCATTATGATTTATCGCAATAGGATGTGCCATTCGCTTCGTAAAAACATTTGTTGGGTGCCTAATCCAGATGCTGTCGTAAAAATCAGTGGGTGAAGGATACTTTCTCTGCTTGAATAGCACAATTTTCATTCTTTTCATCACATTTTCTGCTTCTTTTCAGCTTCGTGTTGTGTATCATGATAATTCTTTTTCAAATATGATGAGGAGTGGTGATCGGCAACTCTAATGTCAAGGAAGCATTTATCAAATGTCCCCCCAAACTCCTCGAGCAGAAATGTCCAGCCTCGCTCGATCATCAGTGTTCCCTGATTGAATAGATCAAATCCATTGAAATTCATCAAATTCAGATTGAAATATATCATCATCCATGGGAATCAATTCTGGTTCTGTTGTCACATCTTTACATACAACCATAATTCTGTGCATACAACACTCAAGAATTCGGCAACAACATCCCGAACTTGATTATGGCGTAGAGAAACATATCCGACAATTGTACAATTTAATGAATGATTGAAATAATTTCTTTCTCCAGAGCCACAATAAGAGGGAATATTAGACATTTACCAATTACATCTCAATCGCATTGCATCTCTGAATTCATTTTTGCTCAAGGAATATCCAAGAGATTTTACAGGAGGAGCTGATAACCAAAAGCTAGATTCTTTTTCTTTCAGAAATTCAAGGGTCCGCTTCATTTTCACATCTATTGAATTTGATATATCAATCAACTCATTTTTGAATTTCAAGACTCTTTCATTTTTTATAATGACACAACGCGTTTCACTTTAGTTCTATCAAAGTCCCGGAAACGTTTCATCTCAGCTGATGATCACTGAAGTGAGATCTTCAGCTAGGGGCCATCCTTAAAGGACGTCCGCAAAATATTAGCATTTTCCGACTCCCCCTCCTTGTCCGCATGTGTCCCTCTCTTCCGACCCCATATCTCTCTCTCTCTCAGGACGTCCGCTTTTTTCACAGAACTTTCCATTAATATGTAGGTTGCAATATTTGTACAATGAAAACACGCATACATGTATATCAATACCGGAACGAAGATATGTTTTTTATGGACTGCATATCCATTTAAGTTTGCAATAGACCTATATTCAGTAAATCAAAAACACATTTTTATAAAAAAGATAAACATTTTGAATCATTAGTGGCCCTATGCAACAATCATGATATACCATATTTTTCAATTTCTATGACTTGCTTTTATTATCTGCTATCAGGAATATTTTACGTGAAAATTACCACTTATCTATTATTAGCCTCATATATGCAGTTGATATTTCAATAAATATACAAGTACATGTATATATATGCAACTACTAATCTGATCTATCCTTGTCTAAGTCAGGAGAATGAAGGACATCATAATTAGATAAAGAGTAGGATAGTACACAAATTGACTTCTGTCTATCTCGTTGACACACCTGTTTTATTTCAACCATGTATTTTCCGCCTACGGATCGTAACCAACTCAGCAATATTCGTTAAGTTTGTCTTCCCAGGATGTGAGTGCTTAAGCTTGCTGACGGGTCCGCATTTTCCCTGACCCCCTCCACACACGTCTGCAAATGCATACTAAATTTGCTTGCATTTATCTTGCAATTGAGACAGGGTTGGCTTTTTGCCGGCTAAAACTGGTTTTTGCCACTAAGTGGTACAAACCCGGTAAAAACCGTTAAAAAAATGGTAAAAACCGGCTAAAACTAAAATTCCGAGAAATCAGTCTATTTCTTCACGAAATGATCGACAGCAAGTTGGGGTTTGAGTATCACGATACATGCGAGTTTGCAGATTGCAACTCTTATCTCGCAAAACATGACATTCATTCTGTGATAGAACCACATGATGTGTTTTTATCACGAACGACGTACGATGTTGTCTTTGTTTACGATTGCTCTGCCTTTTCTTGTGCCTTTAAAACAAATGTAGACTTCAGCACCATTTTGGCCCATTCGTTCATGTAACAGAAGTTGCTAGATGCTCGCAGAATTATCATTAAATGAATGAAAAAATGAAAAAATATATATGAATATAACTGCTTTATACATAGAATAAAATTAAGCAAGCCACTTTCTTCATGCGCACGAGCTTCAATAATCCCACTGTTATTCTTCTGTGTTGAGTGTTAAGCAAGAATGCAGAGAGTATTTTAACAGTAGCTTAGGGTTCATCAGATCTAGATTTGAACCCAGGTCTCATGAAGGCAGAGAGAACATTCTACCAAAAAGCCTCTACACCGGAAAATCTCATCTCCCAAATCAAGCAATGTGCAACAGTCACTTAGAATGCATTTCTACTTTTTTAGAAATATACTAAATGTACTCATGTTTGTGACTGGAGCAGAGAATCATGATTTGTAAGAACAAATGATAATTAAACAACATAGTTCGCAGCAGAAATATTGATAAAGTAAGGTATAGTGTGAACAGTTCCAGTTATAATGTCAACAAAAGAACATTTTCAGTAAGCTGCAAAATTGATCTTGTTAATAGAATCTCAAAGCGACAAACAATTGTGACATTATTGTGATATTCAAGTTTGTTTGAAATTCTTGGAATTTCCATATTTTCAGCTCAAATCAAAACTTTACTTTCGGTTTTAAATTCATTTAACATAACCTTATCCTCTAAATATGTGCGAGTAAATTGCCATGACATGAAAAATGTTGAAGGGCAATATTTTCAATCTAGTCCTTCTGGGAGTGCAGGATAAATTTCATAATAATATTTGTGTAATCACAATGGCTATGGGACATTTGCCACAGATTTAGAAGAGCAGCTATTACAGGAGATCAGGCAATTTATTCGCAGAAATCCGAGGACAGATTTCTACATTTTCTTGCTTTCTAGATTCATGGAATGCCTGTTTTCGATCTTTTATATAGAGCCAAGTGATTTCCTTCCAGCATGGACATCTGTTGCATCTTTCAATGAATGAAATTCATAGAGCAACAAAATGCGGGCACGCATAAAAGATTGCACAGCAGCTGTAGAACAGTATTTTTTATAGTAATTCATGTTCGTACATCTAGCCTATTCTTGGAACATGTTCTTGATTGAAATGTGATATTGATAAGGCTTGAATTGTGAAAATACAGGCCTAAATGTTTATCGAATGATGAAAAAGTAAAATGAACTTATTGAGACTAGCGTTCATCAATGAAGTAAGGATTGACGATCCCTTATATTGAATGTACCAAAAAATAGTTTAAAATAGCTGGAAATAGAAAATTGAAATAGCTGGGAATAGTTTAAAACAGATAAATAGCTGGAAAAATAGTTTTTGCCAGTTTTAGCCGAAAAGTGGTGACAAAAGCTGGTGTTTTTTACCGGCCAACCCTGAATTGAGATAATTCATGAATGAGCGGAGTGACTCCTAGTCATAGAAAGGCACTGAATAAGAATCACCTTGAGTGCAGCCTTTTTTCGATGTTATGTAGTGATCTTCATAATCTGGACGAACAACGTGGCAGACTTTTGATAAGTGGTTATTAGGTAAGTATAGAAAGGTGGGCAAATCTTTGGAATGTTGTGAAAGGCAGATTTTCTATTGATACAATTGAATGCATTTTTGCATCTACCTATAAAATGTTTTCTGTTTCAACATTGTCGAAGATTTCTTTTGCTGAATGAATTGCCGCATCAATTCCTGAATATAACCCAGTGCAAGTTTGAAAAAGAGCCTGCTGCTTCTTAAATATCCCCTTTCAAAACCCACGTCACAAAACTATTTTGCTAATGATCCATCGAAGTATGTCACCGATTCCTATTGGATCCTCATCAAGGGGTGCCAGTCTACATGAAACATATTCATTTAAATATTCAGGGTCAATTTGTTCAGTGCATAATCGTTTCGCCATATCAACAATAGCTTGGCATAACTGTTTTGACCAGCTATTGAAAAAGGCTTGAAACATAATATAATTCTCCAGCAATCTGCGTCGACTTGTGTCGGACCACCTGAGCCATGAACTTTCTATATTCTACTCTGAACCATTTTCACATCAATTTCTTCAAAAATCACTGTTTCGGATTATCTTTCAATTCTTGGCAATAGCGCTGTTGCATCAGCTTCTTTACAATGCGGATGTTTTTCGAGTAAATATGCAATTATCTGGTCGCTCATCATATGTACACGTATTCCATTTACTGAATCATCAGCGTTAATACTTATCGCTTGAGAAACTTTGCCCTTCGCCATAAGACGGCAGTATTGTTTTCATCATATGCATTTCTTAAACTCCATTTCAAGTGTTATCATTTTTGAATTTCATTTTCTTCAGATAATATAAATGTTAGACCACCATTTTTCCATTTGTCTAATCTTGAAGATTAATATTTTGCATTGTCTCTTGGTTTTGATGTAAAACATGGTTTTTGTATCATCAATGGTATAAATACATGCAAAGCCAACATTGAAAGACTGTGCCATGCTGTTTGTATGTGAATAAGTTGATGATAGGAGTCATTTAATTGATAAATACATTGCCAGCCTTGCCTCTGGGAGGTTCAAATATATTCTTTTTCCACCTTGAAATGTCAATACATACATGTATTACGCAGAGTAAAATTTTAGTATCATTCTCACAAACGTAATTTCCCGATTTCATATATGTTGTGGGATGGTGCTGTTGCTTCTCATTTATTGTTGTGCGTATCAAATTAATATTCTGCGATTGATTTTGTGCATCATCACGTGCTTGCCTTGCAGCAGAATCGATGGTCGCATCTAAACATAACACATCGACCAGAATGTAAGAAATAAAATAACTCCAAAATAAAATTTGTCACATCCATTACAAATTTGTGACATGGAGCCTTCATAAATTAGTGGGATATGCATGCAAACCACGTCCGTTTTTAATTATAAGAGATATCCAAGTGCTACAAAAGTAATTTTGAAAATTTTTATCATCATCTGAAATGTTTTTCCTTGGGTCAAACCACGAGTTGGTTGAACCGACGCAAAATTTCAAACCAATTTTTGACGAATTATGCCGATGACCATGATATACTATATAGTCTAAAGTTCAGATCTATGCTAGCTAAAGAGCTGAAGTATGTCTGCATAGATGACAAAGGGTAGTCTAAACTATCATATAAGTTTCAATTATATCCCTATTTTATGAGCTGTGTGCTTCAATGCATTTTGTAAATGAAAGTGTGAATATTAAGTTTAAAAATCGTTTGTGATGTTAGAAAATTTCACGTTAGTCAATGTATCTGAAAGACAACTTTCTGTCAAAGTTAGTTATGACTCTTTAGGAAATATTAAATTTCTATGTTAGAATGTCGCGAGTGTTACCCAAAATATTGAAAAAGTTTTTCCCCCTGCCTGACATAAAAAATGCTCCACTCAAATATATGAACTCTATTCCACTCACACTCATGAATTATAAGATAGCATTTTATATAAAACATTATATTTGAATAAATGGGAGACATTAGTACCGAGTATGTCCTCCCCGCACTGAAATGCAGCTTTGAAGTCTCATCGGCATCGAGTCGCAAAGATGATCAAGCCGTTCCTGATCCAGCAATGACCATTGATCGATGAGTCTCTCTGAAAGAGCTGTCAGTGTTGATGGCGGATGATCATATGCATCTCTCACTTTCCGACCAAGTTCATCCCAAGCATGTTCGATCGGAGACAGGTCGGGGGAGCGTGAAGGCCAATGGAGGATGCGAGTTCCAGATCTCACTATCGCTGTTGTTACACAATGAGCTCTGTGTGGTCGAGCGTTGTCATCCTGGAATATGAGGTTGAGTTCATTTACCGTTGGGATGACGATTGGAGATATGATATTCGATAAATATCGCTCTCCGTTCAAGTTCCCATTCACAATGACTGCGACAGTTCGACCTCCGTACCAGATACCGCCCAGATCATCACGCTACCACCACCATAGCGGTCATGCTCAGATGTGCAGCAGGGTGAATACCTCTCACCAACCATTAGATGCACTCTAATGCGACCATCGTGAAAATCCAAAGTGAAACGGGATAAATCCGTCCACATCACTTGACACCATTCCTCTGTGCTCCACGACAGATGCTGCTCACACCATTCCACACGCTTTCGCTTGTGTTCGAGACCTGCGAAGAAAAAAATTGACAGTGAAACAGTGTCATTGCGTGAAATTCTCGCATTACTTACTTAGAAGAATTCTTACAGCAGGTCGGTATGACCTCAGGCCAGCTTCTGCTAGACGGCGATATGCTGTTCGTATACTGCATGCAATTCCTGCTGCAGCTTTCCAGCTGATGGCCAGTCGAGGAACACTCTTAAAGCGATTGCGCTTTGCTGAGATAACCAACTTCCTATCGGTAGCATTGTTTGTCAATCTCGGTCCTCTTGATCCTTTCCTTCTTTTAACATTTCCATCATTGTTCCATCGACTCCTGCTCACAGTGGAGTGTGACACACCCAACTTCCGTCCAACAAACCTACAACTCTTTCCACATCGTAGCATTCCAACAGCCATTCCTTTTACAAACTCTGATTGCGACATTTTTGCTTCAAAATTTAGTCAGAAAGAATTGTTTGATCGTGATAAAAGGTCGAATTTGAAATGCATCAACTATACCAAAGATATCGACAATGGACAGCTGCTTTATATTAGCATGACAAATCTGATGCATAGACATCCTGGTCAGTGCAGTATCATGGATTCATGATACTATCCATGGTATCATGAGAAATCCATGGCAGTATGAAATAAAAGTCGTCCACTTCCATTGAGATTTTCTATATCAAGTGGATCGTTTTTAATGTCATAGAGTATATTACCAAAGATTATCGACTTTCCATGAATACTAATCAGTGTGATAATCAACAAAGTTATTCTAAGTCTACTTCCTGATAGATAATCAATTTAATGTATGTCGCGAGCGTTACCATGACATACACCTAGTGAATTTAATCTCGAGCTCGAATCTCAATCTCGAGAATCAATATTTATCAAAGACCGAGATCTCGAGATCTCTGATTCGATATTACAAGTAGGCCTATATCAGATTGTCCCTATTACTCAGAAAGTGTAATTAATTGCAGACAACTGTAAATTGCTGTACAATAGTCTAATTGTTTGCTTAATTGCAATTATCTGGTTCTAGTTGTTATTGAAATTAATATAACAACACCAATTTGGACTGTATTTGGCATTCATTAATACGCCCAATGCTTTATTGAAGTTGTTTAACTTACAACACAGACAAAATTAATTCATGTGCCTACATCAAATCGAGGCCTGGCCTTGTAGGCCTAAGTACAATGACAAAAGCGGGGAGGGGTTAGTATATGTACAGCGACTAAAGAAGTTCCATTTCCTGTCCTAAGTCAGAGAAAGACTCGTTGAGGTAAGGGAAGTTTCTTCCTCAAGTGACTAAAGTTTGTTCATGATTCATGGCTATGGCTACCCAAGATATAGTAAGTTCTCCGATGTTGACGTTCATCTTGCATTATGCTTAACTTCTGTGTTACGATTCCGGTACAAACAAGATGTTTGGTGTGCTGTTTCTAAACTAATCGTTCAATCTTGTAATCTTCATTATTATTATCTTTTGTGATGACAAATTCAACGGCAAAATTTATGTTATCCGTAGTTTTTTAGATAATGTCGCGAGCGTTACCGTCAAGATTGATTGAAATCTCGTAATCGGTGCTTTCAGTAATCTATTCAAGCATGAAGAAATCATCAACTATTCATTATTTATCCATCATTTCGTTTTTTAGACAACAGCTTCTTTAGTTTTGATAAAATATCAATGCAATCTCAAAAAATCTATAATGAAATATTTATCTCTGTCGCGAGCGCTACCATATTAAATGATCTCTGTACACAAATGTAGAGATAGTATGAACTTGATATTTTGTGTGTTAATAGGTCGATGTCGTAATGCATCAAACTGTATCTTCAGTATATTCAAAAAGAATATCGTAACATAGAGAATGTCGGTTTTCGATCGAGTTTTGCTATCAAATGTAGCGAGCGTTACCGTGGTTTGGCCCCCTTATCTGAGGTATACTGCGTGAATATATACTACGTTTCCAAGAAAACCATTTCCTATTCACTTTGTCTGCATGCGTGACTGGAAGTTTTGATATGCTGCAGTTTTTGTATCTCATCACAGTTTGTTTCTCCTACCTCTTCGTGTTCCGCGGGAACGGGTGAGTATGGGTGAGTATGGGTCAGCAAATGTGAAACGAGCCTGAGTAAAAATTCTGAGAATTGATTTCTTCGACTTAAGCCGAATTCCATTGGTTGCTAATACAATGCCTTCATTTTATCGATGTTCACACCCTTGTAATCCTTCCACAGAGTCAGCTACGATGCAGACAAAGGATTCGAAGCCAAACGACAAAAATGCGCGCTGATACTGCGGCTAGACAATCCGTAATTAAAAGATGCGCATGAAGAGTTCTATGGCATCAACTGCCATCAGTGCTTCTGAATGGCCTTCCTGCCGACTTCCAATGACAATCGGGACTTGACCACACGACCAGAAGATGACAAGGCCAATCATTCGACCAAAGAACGACGGGGTCCGGTTTTGGCATGCACACATTTATTCATGTTATTGCTAACATACTCTTGCATGTCCGGATGCGAGTCTTCTCACATGTACAAATATCGAAGCAACATACATTAATGATTTATTTCAGTCATAACCTAAGGACTAAAACGGCCTTCGGTTAATAAGCTCTATAATGACCTCTCATATGTCAACCCATGATCACCTGAACACAAAAATTGAAAATGATGAAATTTGAGTTAATTTTGCACCACATTTTGTGTGGCGGAATGTTTCAAAAAGAGCACTTCTTTCTGATGATCGTCGCTCCCGTGATTATTACAAATAATAAGGTGGATTAGGTGTAGAGAAATTACGACAAAAAGTTGTTGTGTTGTGTACAAATGTGCGCGGCAATAACCTCCAGGTGCATAAATCTTCAATGACAATGATTATCGTCCGTCTTGTAAGACTTACTTACTTATACTCATACTTCTTGTTCATTACGCACTAAAAGGCCTTTTCACTTATCCATGATTCTAAGTTTTAATTACCATTTTAAGTTTTCCTACCATCGAAGGTTATCTTCCTCTCCACTAGGTCATGAAGTTTTTTCATTAATAGGAAGGAAAAAAGCATTGTAGTTTCATGTAGCAAACTTATCTCAACATTAATTTTGCTAAATAGTGGTGCTAAATAGTGCCAAATATTTTGCATTATAGAGCTTGTTTTCATGAAGCTCAGTAATTGACCTTGTGAATCAGTTTTATGCCTTTTTACACTTTTCCCGATCAAGCTGAAGATTTCACACAACTCACGTAGCTTGTTGGAAACCAAAGTAGTTCACATCTATCATTTGAGCTTGCTTGTAGATTCTTTAGGCCTGCCCATTGGCGCGTACTCATATGTCATCCATGTATACGAACTGAGACATATTTCAAAAGATCTTAGTAGCATAATTATTTCGATTGCTCAACTACAATGCATTTCATTCATGCTGCCTTGGCATCACTGTTGATCTTAAGGATTCTACAAGCACATAAGCTTACTAATGATGGATACCAAAATATATTTTGATATGCTACATAGTACATACTAAACACATACGAATATATACGAAAGGAAGTCAATATACAAAGCATACCAAATCTCTGTAAATAGGCCTATTCGAGAATCCAGTCTCAATTGCAAGTTTCAAATTCCATGTGAATTTGTCATTAATTTGCTTGAATTTTTTTCATATCCAGCGATTTACAGTGTACCTGTATATACGTGTGTGTACTTTCTACCTGCTATTCCTCTCATTTTTTTGTCAAACACACCGTAATTTAATTCATCTCATAAGCTTGCACTTTTGAGATGTATTTATAACTCAGAGTAACAGAATTCTTTTTCATTTGGGATAATGGAGTACAAAAATTGGAGTAACATTATTCTCATCGCATTTAAGCAAATGAGAATCGTTCATCCTTGCAAATGAAATTTTTCTCCGATTATGATGAATAAAGACGGAATTGCGAAATCATGTCGGCCAATGATAAACACGAGGCCTCATCAGTCGATGCCATGCATTGAATTTGTAAACAATCACATTCTTTGCTAATTATGTGGCACGAACCCTTTTTTACTAAACAATTCTTTTTTTGAACTGTTATACGTGGTCATATTACTTGTGTGTCAATCGTTAAACTGAGGTGGGGCATCATTCAGAAGGTGTTTGAATTTTGCACAAAAGAATTTGATGACTTAATACCCATGCAAACAAACCTAGCACTTCAATAACTTTTGTCACCAAGGCCGCAGGGAGTCCAGGTGACTCTGTTACGGCAGGAGACATTTCTCAGCTGCGACGACCTTGCAAAATCACTGCTAAATCGTATGAATGAATACCAAATGCAGTCTAGATTGGCAGTTTTATGTAAATAATTGAAGTCTATGAGTAATTGACACAACTCTGATATAGACCTATACTTGCAATGTCGAATTGTAGATCTCGAGATCTCGACACGAGAAGACGTCCTGAGTTGCGATGTTGTTCATGCAACTTCCTACGTAGAAATATAGTATGAGCAGAAAGTGAGCGACCGGGTTTCTTCATGTCCAATAGGCCTTTGCAACGCGTTTGTTCGAACTTGCCAATAAGGTCCTTAAATGTCCTTCATCTAGCTGTTCGTACGTACTCGTTGTCGAAATTCCGACATACATGTACAATAGAGACTTTATTTGTGGAATAATAGTGCCGAAAGCAGAATATTCGTTAGTGCAAATCCAACGCACCAGGTTTTTGCGTTTGTTAACATGAATCTGTCGTTGATTAACGTTAAAGCTACTAAGTTAACGACCTTTCTTATTTATTTGCTGAAATTTGTCATTGATCAATACCATCGTTCAATAGATGGACATTTCTCAATAATAAACGGCATTTCGCACGCTATCAAGATGTTTACAACTGTTTAGCTGCATTTTCCACACTATTGTGACTATTCTACATTGTTTTCTAATTATACGAAGCAGTTCAAGTTATCCAGAATCTATGGTGCGTATTTACAAGTAAAATTATACAAAAAAATTACGCATGATTGTCAGTAATGTCTTCTAGTCGTATACAACGAGGAATCAACAAATATAAATATTTCTCCAGGAAGCTTGACAAACCTCGGAAGTGATTTCGGAGAGATTTTGCGCTGACAGTTCAGCCAGTGCTGCCATTTGCATCTGGTGATCCTGTCGAAGCACCTGGTCTCGTACCTCCTACAAATTTCTCTTGGTGACTGCTTTCGTCACACTAAAACTATTCTCTGGGATGTTTAGGATAAAGGGCGAGTAGGGATAACTGTTAACCGTCTAACAAGAATGTAAGATAAATCAGACGCGATAGCAGCTGCTTTATTTCGTTTAAAGGTTAGTCTTATTCCTCGTTAGCTGCAAGTTGCACCCTTGCAGAAATCAATCATAATTTTCGAAAGAAAGTTTATCGGTCTTTTATGGATCTTCACCCTGTATAATAAAAAGATATAATTTGGCATTGTTTATATGAAATTATGTCTCATGATATAATTTATGGCATCAACATTGCATTATCTCTACTACTGTTAATAATAAAAAAGCATTGATTATTAATGGTGTTCAATACATTTCATATTAAGCTAAATTATTAATTATGAAAACGTAGGATACTCAAATGATCTTCAACAGATAAAAGGATCTATGAAATAATCTTCTCATCCATTATTCAGAAAACATCTTGCTTTACTGTCGTACGTTTGATGAGACCGGAGTGCATCCGAACCTAGGTTGATTGAGCCGGACCGCATCAGAGAACGGATTGGCGGAAACGGGCCCCATGACTAGGGTGGACTATCGGGTTGGCTCCAAGCCTAAAAATCCAACCCGATTCCAATCCAGCACATTGATAATCATACTACAACATTAATGATCAAAGGAAGCTTTCTTACTTGCAGTTTTTCAATTATCGCTTCTATATTGTTATATATTTCGGGAAAAATAAACTATTTCGAGTGAATTCTAAGCAATCAAATGAAACTCCTTATATAAGTGGTTTGCTAACCAAATAATGACACGACAAAACATCACGAAAAAAGAAATGTTTTATTGAGTTCTAAGACATTCCACGCTTGTCTTTCAAATAATCATTGAAACCAAATGAGGTTTGACATTAAAAACGATAACGAATTGTTATCGTAATGAGAGTTGAATGTAGCTTCTAATAAACTTCATCTTCATTCGTTGCAGGATTTGGCAAATCAGTTGATAAATCATGCTGACTCTCAAAATGTTGGCTATAGTCCTCTTGTTCTTCTGGGGCAGGTTTGTCATATGGATCAAATTCTTTTGGAGCAGTTGCATTCGATTCCTCGTTCATTGCGTCTTCAGCTTTCTCAGAAGGATTATCCCAATCCGAATTCGGACCACTCCTAGGCTGTGAGACTATTCGCGCTGAGTCCTCTTGAATTGCTTCGTATCCCTCTTCATCTCCACCATCTCCACCTTCATCTATAGCGATTTCATCATAATCTCTGATTAGGTTATCCATTTCCTCACGAGCCTCATTGAATTCGCCTTCTTCCATACCTTCTCCGACAAACCAATGGACAAAAGATCTTTTCATAAACATTAGATCAAATTTACCTGCCAAGCAACGCAATACTTGATTGATTGCAGAAGTATTTGTCAGTAAGCAAACATTACGAGGAACTGTTGCCAGGCATGAGCCATGTATGCTAGTCGGTGGCATCCGGTTTATACCCAGTTTAAATCCTGTTGGACACCATTCGACGAATTTGAGGCTTCTTGTCCTTTTCAACTCTTGGATTGCTGCATTTACTTCTTTTGGAGTCACATCGCCGCGGTATTGTAAACAACATGAGAAGTATTTTCCTCTTTGAGTATCACATTTTACAAGCTGATTTCGATTATCGAAAACGCTTCTGGTTATGTCTGCAGCAGTCAGTTGTTCGTGGGATGCACGGTCATCAGATATAACTGGAGAATAGCTGGCCATGGGAAAGTGGATCTTTGGAAACGGAATGAGATTGGTCTGAATCTGATTTAAATCATAATTTAAACTACTTTCATATCGCAATGAAACGGAGATTGAACTGTTGACTTGAGCCAATAGTCGATTCAAATGCGTGTAATTTGGGCGACTGACGTTTAACGAGTGATTGCAGATGTCGTACATCGCCTCATTATCTTGCATAATACAGATATCAGAATGTTCAATCGTTGTATGCGTGTTAAGAATCATGTTGTAAGGCTCTACCACAGAAGTTGACAGATGTGGCCCAGGAATAATGCCGCTCTGTAGTTTTGGACGTTTTCCATATTCTATCATGAGTCGCTCCATTAAGAGTGCCGTAAATCCAGATCCCGCGCCGCCGCCGAATGAATGAGTTATAATAAAACCCTGAAGACATTCACACGAATCAGTTAATTTACGAATTCGATCGAGACATAAATCAATAATCGATTTTCCGATAGTGAAATGACCACGGGCATAATTATTCGCCGCATCTTCCATTCCATTAACAAGGAGGTCAGGATGATACAATGCTCTGTAGCTCCCAGTCCGAATTTCATCTGCGAAGAATATACAGAAAAATGAATATATTTATGCATAAAATGCTCTCTTACAATTCGATAAATTCAAACTCAATTGATTAAGTCTCGTCATTGAGCAATCATCAACCTAATTTCCACTTATTGTACTGAGCGAGAGAAAAATATTGCAATGATAATCGTCTAAAATTGAAACTTTAGTATTTGGCGGAAACTTGCATTCTTTTAAGATTATCTCTCCCTCTAACGTTTTCAAATTTAGGCAATCACCACTAAACTTCAGATACATGCAGCAGAGGGTATTTTCTGTCCACATACAGCAGCAATTCGGTTAGTTCTTTCGAATGAGTGCTCTTATTGTGAAATGCAAGTTATATTAGCACAACATGATGTTTCCGAGGTGTAATGTTGGTGTTAGTGAATTCAATCTCGATCTCGCCTATCAATCTCGAGATCTCGAATCAATATTTGCCAAATACCGAGATTTCGAGATTACAAGTAGGCCTATATCAGATTGTGCAATTACTCAGAAAGTGTAATTGATTTCAGACAACTACCAATTGTTGCACAGTAGTCCAACTGCAAGCCTAATTGCAATTACCCAGTTCTATTTGTAATTGAAATTAAAAAAAAAACAACACAAATCTCAACTACATTTCGTATTCATTAATACAATTTAGCACATAAGTGGAGAGCAATATCCTCACAGCTGAGTATTGCTTACCCCCGCGACGAAGTAACATGGACTCTAAGAGTAGCATGACAAAGGTTGTCTAAGTGCTACTATATTCGCAATTGCAGAAATATTTCATTTACAATGAATCAGGATGAACGATTCTAATTTGCGCAAATACGATGAGATAATGTTTCCCAAGATTTTATAGCTTATTATCTGAAGTGAAAAGAATTCTGTTAATCTGAGTTTTAAGCATCAAGCTAGACAAGGCACAAGCCTTGAAGATTAATTAAATTACCGGATTCTTGACAAGGTCTGGGTGGAATATCAGATAGAGAATCCACCACTTTATCAGTGATGTCAAAACATCCTGAATATAATGAAACATCCTGAACTACATGTAGATGAGTAATCGAAGTGATTAAGCTATTAACTCTTATTGAAAGATATCTGGTCTACTCGGATAACCATGAGTATACAATACCGTTGTCGCGTGTCCTATAACTATTCAAGTAGCCTAAGCTCAAATGATAGATGTGAACTATTTTGGTTTGACGAAGCTTAACAAGATCTAAGCTCAGAAATTTAAGTTTGATTGAGAAAAAGTACAAAAACTAGAAAACTAATTCACTATAGGGCAATTAATGAATTTCAAGAAAACAATCATTGATGCATACATCATATATCCGTTTTTATCAAACCTTAACATTTTTCATTGCTAAAGTATGATGGTTCATAACTTTTACAGATGAAATCATGACTTGCTTAAACATATTAAATATGAATGAAAATGTCCTCTCCTTCCAGACAGTGTCATCTCGTATTTCAGTGTCATTACTTAATCTCACCTCCACTTTATTGTCATTCTGTAAATTTCTCAATCGCCTTGTCATCAGTCATCTAATTCATTCTCTTTTGTATCAGAGATGTAACCGGTCGCCGGTATACCGGTGCCGGTCGCCGGTCCGGTCTGGAATATTCCGGACCGGTTACATCTCTGTTTTGTATACATGTACGTGTTTTTCAATTGAAAAAATAAACGTTCTGATATTCTGATATACCGCACAAAAAGGAGTTTTCTATGCATGAAATTGCAACAATGAAACTATAATTGTTTTTTTCCTTCGTTGATTAATTGAAACTTATGATCCTGGAAAGGTGATAATCTATCGATAGTTATAGATGTTCCTTTAGTGCACAATACTCGTAAACATCAAACCGCCATAAAACTTTAGTCAGTTCCATAGGGCCAGTATTTCCATACAGTATTTTGTTCAGTGAGTAATGGATTAGGTATATTTGAGACAAAGTTAGGCAAGTCCAAATACTAATCGATGAATTTTACTTCTCGTTTTATTGCGAGGTCTTCGTCCTGTCTTCGGTCCTGTGGATGTCCAACGACCGATTACTTGCCCGATAATGGTCGTTGAGAACGATCGAAATGCCTCGCAATAAAACGAGAGATAAAACTAATCAGTTTCTTGGACTTTCCTCATTTTATCTCACACTATTTTGTACACCGTCCACGACAGTCACGCAAATAAGCTTTGTCATCATTGACGCAAAAGTTCAACGAATTCCCGGCTTCCCACAAATATGACGAGAAGAGGTGACCCTTGAAGAAGTGTGACTCTTGAGGCCGTGATTCTTCATCTTACATAACACGTGCCATATGCTATTTTTAAGTCAAATTCTCTGCCGAAATATTTGTCTGGATAGGCGCATTTTGGCGCGGACGTTCCTATACAAACGTTATTTAATAATCAACATACTTTAGTTACATGTAAACTCTCATGCTATTAAGGACTTGGCATGATCAGTTAGAAAACGAGAAAAATTCTTGAGATATGATGCGGCCCTTCAGTCGTCACTGACGGTCATCTTCAGGTCTGTTATGATGTAAACTTTCGAAAAAAGCGCATATATTAGCATCAATTCATATCTGAAAATAATGATCATAGCTGCTAGAATAATGCAATTATAAGCCTTCCAATGGAAAGTATAATTATTTAAACGCAACGTCGAATTGAATTATCTATTGACTTGGAATACTTGCTCAACACAGTCAATATTCATGGATGTGTGATAACCACAGTTACCAGTAATTTAAAAGGCAGCTCAAGGGTACTCATCCAACATTGTGCATCTTCAATAGCAAATCATTCATTTCCTTTCAGATAATTATGAAAATATGTCGTGATTTCTTCTCGAAGCGATCTTCAGGGAATTTAAATATTAGTGTTATAGAAACTTCAATAACTATTCTTATGTTCCCTGAAGATAGTTAAGTCAAAAGTTAATTGAACTTTTTGTTGTAAAGTAATACAACTTAGCTTGGTATTCCCTCTACTTTCAGACTCTTTTAGATGGTATTAAATATGTGGGCATGAGAATATTAGTACATTTGGCGTCAAGAGTTAATCAAAGGTTCCAACGAGCACTTCAATGCAACAGTAATTTTCATTTGTTAAATGTGTGTTTAGAAAAATCAATCTCGAATAGTCGAGATCTCGAACGCCTAAAAAATGGTCGAGATCTCGAGATTGAATTCACTTCTTTGTGTATGTGCACTATTTTTTGCTTACTAAATCATCAGTTGCTAATTGAAATTACCACAAATTCTTGGTACTGCAACCCTCTTCATCGCCAAGACAACTGCTGATGAGATTTCACAATGTCACTGTCATTTTAGATGTCAAGAATATTACATTGGAAAGAATAGGCGAGCACTTCAATAAACAGAATCTGTTCAGTAGAGATACATTAACGCCTTTAATTCATAAAGCAGCTATTTAATCTGAATAAAATTTTGGATGTGGATTTAATTTTATCTCATCCACTAGTCTCTGAAGTTTTGAGGAAATAAATAAAGCTTTAGAGGTCATTTGCAAATTTGAAAAATATGAGGGAGCTGTCCTGTCAGTACTGAAACGTGTGGTAAGGACACAATGCTATTATTTATTTTTCTGTGTCAATAATGTCCAGATGATGTCATTGTCCTGATGATCATTCGAGCAGAAAAATCATTAAAAGAGCGCGACACTATCCAGTTGTATATTCGCAAAATTCCAAACGTAAGCTGCAACTACGAAACGGGCTGATGCGAGATATAAGTAATAAATTATGATAAGACGCAGCTTGTAATTCCAATATTTTGCTGCCAGCAGCAGATTTGCAGATGCAAACCACATCAAGATCGGGCGTATTTTTAAGTAACACATGCATTGATTGAATTGTTTGATTAAGGCACCAAACTTATGAAAATCTCAGGAATTGATGACGCTTCCATAAAGAAATGATGAGAGAGAATATAAAAACGATGAGGAAATACAAAAAAATTGTAAGGGAATATGGAATTTTCTCAAAATCAAGGGCCAAAAAGGTTAAGAAAATTCTCTGCCTTCCATGAGATATTTATTTTTAAAACTGAATTTTAAAAATTTTATTGTTTATCGATTTGTAATATTATATTATTTTCATAATTAGCACGGGTACTCAAAGCAGAGTCAATTTTTCATGTATCATCGTGACCATGTCGATAATTTAAATTTGAATGCAGTCCATCTTAAAATCACAGCTTTATTGGTATATATCTTGTTTTTCTACCCAACCCTCATCGGCATTAAGGTAAAAAACGATAATTGGTAATAATGTAAGACTTTCCGTCTTGTTCATTCAAATTATCATTTTATCAAATGATAAGTATAAGATGAGGTATAAAACATAGTCTATCAATTACTGTCGCAGTAATTGTCGAATAAAGAAGTATTAATAATCAAACTCCTCCTCTACATTGCCACCATCTTCATCTTCATCTTCATCATCATCATCATTTGCTGCACCATTTGGCACATCAGTTGAAAAGTCATTCTGAGTTTCATAAGGTTGATTGTCGTAATCATCAGCTGGTTGCTCAGATTCTCGTTCTCCTGAATCATTTGACACGTCATGATCCACTACTGGATTCTCGGATTGATTGGAAATGAATTTACTCTCGGAAGGCTCCCATTCTGAGTTGCCTGTAGGTTGTGGGATACCTCTGGTACCATCATCCTCAGTATATGTTTCAACTTCTGTATCTAGGGCTATTTCTTCATAATCCTTGATAAGGTTGTCAATTTCTTCCCGTGCCTCATTGAATTCGCCTTCTTCCATGCCTTCTCCAACAAACCAATGGACAAAAGATCTTTTAACAAACATATGATCAAATTTACCTGCCAAACAACGCAATACTTGACTAATTGCAGAAGTATTTGTCAGTAAGCAGACATTGCGAGGAACTGTTGCCAGGCATGAGCCATGTATGCTAGTCGGTGGCATTCGGTTTATACCCAGTTTAAATCCTGTTGGACACCATTCAACGAATTTGAGATTTCTAGTCTTTTTCAGATCTTGAATTGCTGAACAAACCTCTTTGGGGGCCACGTCGCCGCGGTATTGTAAACAACATGAGAAGTATTTTCCTTTTGATGTATCGCACTTTACTAGTTGATTTCGATTATCAAAAACGCTCCTCGTCAAGTCAGCAGGTGTCAGTTGTTCGTGGGATGCACGGTCATCAGATATAACTGGAGAATAGCTGGCCATGGGAAAGTGGATCTTTGGGTACGGAATGAGATTTGTTTGCATTTGATTCAGGTCATAATTCAAACTGCTTTCATATCGCAATGACACAGTAAGTGAGCTATTTACTTGGGCTAATAATCGATTCAAATGCACATAATTTGGGCGACTGACGTTTAATGAATTATGGCATATATCGTACATCGCCTCATTATCTTGCATGATGCAGACATCAGAATGCTCAATCGTTGTATGAGCGTTAAGAATCATGTTGTAAGGTTCGACTACTGCAGTTGAAAGATGAGGTCCTGGAACAATGCCACTCTGAATCTTTGGACGTTTTCCATATTCTATTGTCAATCGCTCCAGCAGGAGTGCCGTAAATCCAGATCCTGCGCCACCACCAAATGAATGAGATAGAATAAAACCCTGAAGACATTCACACGAATCAGTTAATTTACGAATTCGATCTAAGCAAAGATCTACGATCGATTTTCCGATAGTGAAATGACCACGGGCATAATTATTCGCAGCGTCTTCCATTCCATTAACAAGGAGATCAGGATGATACAATGCTCTGTAGCTCCCTCGCCGAATTTCATCTGCGAAGAATATACAGAAAGGTATTTACGAGTGTTTACAAAACGAGTGTTCTCATATGTTTTGAAATTCCGCATACGTAATGGTAGAAATAAATGCATATTACTAAATCGTCCACCATCAATATGAGTGAAACTAGGGACGCTGGCACGACTCCTCTCCCGAATTATCAAAGAATCCAAAACTCAATTATCACCTGAAATTATTGGAAATCAAATATTTTGTTCTTGATCCTAAGTTTCGACTGTACTAGCCTAAATACAAGGAACGAACTTGTAGTTTTAAATTCGGAATTTCACTTACATGTAGGAGGATATCCAAAGTTCCATCCCCCATAAAGTTGAGAACATGTGCCACATTTGCCACATTTTGATCTCCTATTCTTCTGTTAGTCTTAGCAAGCAAGTATTTTCTCTTTGATGTATAGGCTGATGATAAAGCTAGAAACATGAAATTTCCAAATGGTTGGACCAGAAATGCATTTTATGGTCAGAACGTGGTAGGAAAATATTTCGGGCTGGTTCAATCAAAACACCAGTTCGGAAGTCAAGTGTTTCGAGACCACTACTAGCTTCCTAAACATTATATTCGGATCGTCATTTTATTACCTCAGGTACATTTCCAGATATCTAAGTGTGAAATTCTAATAAGCCTATATATCTCATAGCTCAACATATAAAATCTTTTTATGGAGATATATTTAGTGCATATGTTAAATTTTCAGCTTTTTCGAAAATCCTTCCTGTTACACGCATTTTTGAAGAATCACGTTCTTAGAGAATACTTCCCTACATCCAATCTTCCCGACTCTGACTGAGCGAATACAATACAAGCTTTTACTTCTGAATAACATATATGATCATACACCTCAGATTATACAGGTATGTATAATAGATCATGTTAAAGATAAAAACCCATTTTCAATGCAGTAGATTTTGGTGTTCTGTCTTGAAAAAGGAAGCGGAAGAAAATTGCAGACGCATTCGTAAACGCGCACTTTTCACCAACCACCTGTCTGGTTGCATGCATGCACTAAATGGATGGCCTCAATGATTAACTCAATTAAGATGAACTCTTAAAAAATAAATATCATCCAGCGAAATACATCTATCCCTCTGACTGGAGCATTTGAGTGAGAAATTCACATGAAACACACGCATAAGATTCAAATTTAAATCTAACGCAAATTTTGAAATGAAAATATGTGAACACCAACAAATGATTAATTTTCAGTAAGATTCTCAGACTCTGTCCTTTCCAAAGGAAGAAAGGAATGATATTCGCGCATTCGGTGCAGCTGTAGTATTGATAGATGTATAATATGAAAATTCAGGAGCAAAATAAATTGTTTTTCGGAATAATTTATCTTTTTAATTCATCATAATTCCATTTGTCTTAATTATTTACACAAATGGCAAATTTACCAAGAACTATCGCACATTTTGGCCTAGCAAGTATAGTATCGAAAATATTTTAGGCCCGGACATAGAGCTAGTGACACTTTCTTCCTAAATTCGCACACGTGCTTCTTATTATTTTGAATTTGTAGATTGTCGCTCAACATCAAGAAAACGACAATTCTAAAGATATAGTTCCAGATGCTTTGCGAGCAACGGGGCGTCAAAGATCGCAAAATTCCATCTGTTTATGCAGATCCATGCACATCCGAGCTTGGTACACTTAATAACGTCATGGTCATTCTTGCTAATCGCTTTACATGTAGTTTCTAGCATGCCATTTCATCTCGTCAGATCAGCGAATTATGATCTGTTGTAAATCGGTTCATTATCTATTCACAAAAGTCCTATCTTTCAGCATTTGCATGTACTTCAGCTTTGTTAATATTCAGCATTATACCAGATGTCCTAAAAGGTGCCGGAAACTAAAAGCTAAATTATAACTTGGTCATTTTCCATTCGATTCATGTAACCTTTTGCCTAAAAATTTGAAATACCCACAAATTTTTATCTGGCAAATGTGAAGCCTGCATAATGAATAAGCACTCTTAGAGTAAAGCGAGCATAAGTTCGAATCCTGTGTGTTTCCAATGGTGAAATTCAAGTTATTGGACATATTGATGTAGGGTCATCCAGGAGGAGTGCCTATATATCTGAAGAAGTCTGCATTACAAGAAGTATGATTTGATGATTTGCTTGATTTTAAAGGACTCGTGAATATAAATGTGTACAGGGTGGCCCAGATATAGCTTACTATCTTCAAATCCACTTAACTCGAGTTGTGGTTTGCCTGTTGCATTAAATGAGATGTCATTTTAAAGTGAAAGATGTTCCATTTTATTTACTGTGACTTGTTTGATGTGATAGTGCATAATTTTGCTATAACTTCTCATCAAAGAAAAGCTAAAGAAGCAAAACATTGGAAAGAAAAATTCAATTTATTTAGCAATAATGTGATCATTCAAAATGATTTATTTTGACAATGATTCGATATGACATCCGGCATTGTCACAGCAACGACTTGTCTGTTGCGAAACGTCAATACAGCTAACTTTCTTATGTCATAACTCATCAGTAGTCTCCTAACAGAAGATCGAATCTCTTTTTTAAGATCCTCGATTGGCTGAAATCGACTGCCGGCGTAGACTCGCCACTTCAAATCTCCCCAAAACCAATAATCCATGGGAGTAGGTTCAGATGACCTAGATGGCCAGGGAATAGTTGTGTGTGCATCTAAAACCTGTTGAGAAGAAGCTGAAGCATTTCTGTAATAGCTAATAGCATGGCGTAAAAGCACAATCACAAACCCTGGCTTCCGCAAATTGTTTGCATTCTTAATGATCCTCCGCTGTCTAGTGATGCTGGTGCCTTTTTTAGGGTGCAAGTTAATTGCTTGATGGACAATCCTTTGCACAGTTGACCTTGAAATACCGAGCTCACAAGATGCTCTTCTTGTTGATGTTGTGGGGTGGCTGGCAAAGTTCTCCGTTGCTAACTTTGCCTTTTCTGGTTTCGATGCCTGTCGTTCTGACTTCGGTAGATCTTGAAGCGTTTCCTGTAGGAGGCCCTTTGATGAATGGACTTCATCGAATCAGTAGTTGGAGCGATAGAGTTACGGCCAAATTTTGTCGGCAATATCTGTTCACGATTATTGAAGAACCAAAGAACTCATACCAGACTGCGATTAGGAAACTCTCTTACGGTGTGAATCTTTCACTCATCATTGAACAGGAATGTCAATGACCCCTCACTTTCAATCTTGCCATGAGTTTAATATCTCGATTGATCGATAACTCATTGAAATTTGAATATGTATTAAAACCAGTTAATGGACAATACAGCGTAGATTTCTAAGGGGATCAGTGTTACTCGCCTCGTTCTTTCAAACCTGACTGGTATTAAAAATACTTGATTTTTATAAAATTGGCAAAATGCTTTGGAGAATACAGAGAAAAAGAATTTAGGAAAAATCAAAATGCACTTTTGGAGAACAAATGGGGTGTCTTCACCTTTAAAATGACACATGTTTCATTATAGTATGTTTCCTCTACTTGAAGCTACACGCTTTTAAAACTAGCAAGCTACATGTGGGCCACCCTGTACATGCAACAATGAGAAAAAGTTAATCAATTGAGAACCAATCGGGAATGGTGAGATAATGCGCTGCCAAGAATGACTATTAAGGCTAAAATTTTGAGCGCTAAAGATTGATTGGTAAGTTCACTTCAACTGAGCAGGTCTACTGAGAGATCTGATTCAGACTACCCTCTTTGACATGGATTTTACCAAAATTCACCAAAATGTTCTTTGAATCGGTATAAAAGAATAATCTTGCATATACAGTATGGATGAATAAAGAGATTTTATACTGCTAACCACTGATACGATAAGTGTACATCATGACTGTTGAATACTATTGTAAGATTCTTGCAATATTTTCTTCTTGATTTGGATCACACTTCTCTCCATAAATTATCTACATGATGAGCGCATTTGAATGCGCAGCAATTGATTCTGTTGGATTGTGATACATTTCACAATAATGAAGTGGACTTTTTATAGCCGGGATTTTATCTTGGTGTACACTATTTTATCATCTATCGACCATGAAAATTTCGCCGGTCTTCATTCCATTGCATGCTATTGAAGTTGAATGTTTCTTAGTTTCTTAAATACGGTCTCTGTTGTTATGTAGACTCTCAGGAAGGATTCGAACTTACACTCGCCTCTCTCTAAGAGTACTCAATATTCAGACTTCACGCTTTCCAGACAAAGACTTAAGGATATTTCACATTTGTATACAAAGGGTCACCTGAATCGGATGGAAAATGACCAAGTTATAATTTAGCGTTTAGTTTTCGGCACTTTTTTTGGGATACCTAGTAGGCCTATATCCGTAGGAATTTGACTTTTTTTTTGCCTAAGTTAGTGAAACTCGAATGTGCAAAAGCTGATGATCATATCAACTGTTCAGTCAAGCATCGATTTATGTCAATGCTGCTGGATCTCAAGAAGAATCAATTACTGAAACCGTGTGCATCTTAAAGAAATTCTTTGAATTTTATTTCTGTAAGCAGAAAAGCATGTTAGTTGAACTGCAAACAATATAACTCGTTATCATGACCCTTTCATATCCCTTGGAAGGAATCCATCTATGCGGCCGAGGGGTACTGCCAGAAATATCGTATTTCTAACTGCTGAAGGAGAAATTTACCCTAAAAGTGTAATAATAATATAATAATATTAAATAATAATCATAATCATAAAAATGACAAATATTGAGACATTAAGTGAATACTTGATTGAGTATTAAGTGCACCAAACTCGAAAATACAAGGATCTACATAAACCGATGGAATTTTGCGATGTTTGGCGTCCCGTTACTTGCAAGACGAAAGGAACAACAGCTTGAGAATTGTCGTTTTGATGATGCTGAGTGACAACCTACAAATTCAAAATAATAAGAAGTTCATGCGCAAATGCAGAAAGAAAATGTTAGTTGCTATCGTAATACTTCATTTACAATAGAAGAATCCATTAGGTCACAACGCGAAAACTGATGGTTTACAGGTAATTTGCTATTGCAGCGCTCACTGATAATTTATCTGCAAGCGATTTGCAGATCGATTTTGAAGGAATGAAAACGAATGTAACTCCATATGCAACATCAATGTGCAGCAATTGAAAAAATATCATCACCAAAAAAACTTCTGATGAATAATGGACACTTGATCAAAATAGCAGATGATTGTATTCAGTGGAATATCTATTATTCCAATATCTTCTGATTTCATTGCTATCTGGCTATGAAATTGAAAAGTTTGTCTTCATTTTTTTGGAATGTATACTGCCTGACAGAAAAATCTTAACACTCATTCATTACTAATCAATGGCACCTGTTCAATTTCTAAATCGATCTTACCCCACACGAATTCCTATGTGCCCTCTCTACCGTAGCCGTATGAAGATATCGTTCATCCTCTTACACAGGATCAACGTTTGGATAAGTTTCAGAATCGCATAATTGCAGAATTTGCTGTCTTTCTGACATAAGTCTAAGTGCATGATTAAGAACGAAAACTAATTCGGAATGTGTGTGGCTATTGTAATGATTCGCTGTGGACGCAGCGCATGTGTAATGTTGGTAAATAATTGGATGCACTGCATGCAGGCTAGCTGTTAGGATTTGGTGGGTGCCTTGGTGTGAAGAAGGAGAAGCTGCAGGACAGGAAGAAACAGCAAGACCAAAAAAATAAATGTCAAAAAGTACAAATGGAGTCACAGACCGAACGATCATGATTTCAGCAAAGAAAATCGGTTTCAGAGCGCTTCTTATCTAGCAATAGACTGGAAATTTGCTGTTGGTATCAACTGACACGCTAGAACTGCATATCGTATCGACGAACTGCATTTGACAGAAGTGGGATGGATTAAAGTCTTACAGACATGCTGTACGCATGCCACTCAATAACTTTTTGAATTTTAATGGATTTATGCAATCGCTTTCCCTTATAAGTGAACATACTGCAGGTCTCAAGCACATGCGAAAAGGATTAGAATGGTTACGAGTAATCACGTTTTGCACTCGATTTTGACGACGGAAGAGTTCGTAGGCCTAACCTCAGACTGCCTCGTAGAAGATATGCAGCCTGATGTATTTCAGAACATGGTCGATTTAGCGGTGGTATCGCCATGATTTCGGCCGGCATTTCACGATGGACGAGTCAAGGCTGTTATTGTCATCAAGGTACCTTGGATGGCTAATGTTATCTCACGGACAATGTGACTCATTTGCTATTCCAACAGTAGGCCTATAGATCTCATCATCCAAGTGACAATGTGCAGCTACACAGAGCACACCAGCCATGTGGTAACACCTCAGCAATTGAGTAACTATCATGGCCTTCGCGCTCTCCTGATCTTTCACCGATTAAGCTTGCGTGGGATGAGCTTGGTAAAAGAATGAAAAACTCACATCCACAGTCTCCTGCCAATTTCTAGCCGCTTTCCGAAAGATTGCTTGAAGGGCAATAAGAACGCATTGAGCAACAGAGATCGGATGAACTCTATAACAATAGAATTGAGCTTGCCTTGTGATGCTAGGGGGCCATGGAAGTCATGGCCAGATATGTATGCAATGAATTTTAGTTATAGTTTTGATGCTACTTCATTAATGAAAATGATAGTCCATATAATTTGCAATGTTAAGATTTTTCTGCCACACAGTACATTTGATTCACGTAACCACAGGAGAATTAAACCAAAAGAGAATTAATCCAGATTAATCCAAAAGTTCCCTTACATTTTTTTCGCGAAGATGCTCATGATGTAATACGTTTGTCATTAGTCATTAGTTTAATTAAAATCGAAGGTTAACATGGCTTAAATAGTGATTATGTAGAAATATTTCTACACCTTCCAATTATTCAAACTATAGGTCTATATGTATGTGAAGCAATCTGTGCATCGGACGCTCTCCATCTGTATTCAAAATAAGAAGGTTGAAATATACTAATATAATAATAATATAATATAATAGTTTTATGTAATATATTAGTTGAATATTTATAATAATACAATATATGAGTTAATGCAACAATATTTTAACTTTTTTATTTTGAATACAGATGGAGAACGTCTGATACACAGATTGCTTTGAATCTAACTCGTCTGGAAGAATATTTGCTATCACATTCATGCAGTCAAAAATGTTCAGATTAACTATCAAAATACATTGCCGATAAACTAAGAAATCTAAATAATGAAAATGGCCAAACATTATATATTACATATCAATCACTGTGTACATGCATAATACTAATTACATGAAATTTTACTCATGTGCAAACTCATCAGGCACCTATAATCGTGTATTTTTCCGCTTTCTATGAAGCTTGCAAGCCGAAAAATGAATTGATTTCTTATTGACCAAGGAAAAATTATGGTGCGATGCTATGAAATAACACATTCAGATATGTTGCAGACACAGAATTCTGTGGTTGCCGCTTTTCATATTGGGTAAATTATATGGGTAAATCTATATTTTGGTTTAAGTATTGAGGTCGGAGGCACACCAAATATGCACATGTCATAGACTATTGGAACGAATTTTTCATGCAGATATTGATGAAAGAAGCGCAACCAAAGACTTTCAATAACTCAATAGTTTTATTATACATTTATTATATATAACCCAATAATATTCTATGGGTGTACCTTATTACTATGGTTTGTGCGGTGTGCCAACTCTCATGAGGCTCATGAAACGCTGGAATTCCAGGACTGCGGCCTTTGCGGTGTGCCGTCAGCGTAACTATTATTTTTGATTATTATCAATGCCACACCTCCCTTTCCTGCGTGCCAACGTCCCAATCGGTAATACTAATTAATTATCAGACATAAAAAGATAATCTCGGGATTCAATTTCATAAAAAACATCAGCGTAACGCTCCGCCGTTCAATTGAATTAGTTCATTAGCTAGTTTGCGAAAATCAAGTAACTGGAGTTAGCAGTAGATCTGGCAGCGGATTTTAGAAACAATTTGTTCAGTCCTGATTTTCCACATGACTAGTGAAACATGAAGTAAGAATTTGTTCATTACATCAGTTTTCAAATATTCCTCTCGGATCAGGATGAAATTTTAAATTTTAATCAAAAAATCCACTGAGAGATTTGCTGATGCTTTCCTGATCATATTCACGATTTTGTTTACACCAAACAGCCACGGAATTCTATTCTAGGAACAATTCCAGAATTTGTTCACCACATTTGGAATCCCTCACAGCCCTACAAGACTCACTACCAGCATAAACATAGAAGAAATCAGCGACATTGTTATATTTTCACTTACTCACACTTCCTGACGACAAACAATTGATAATAATTGATATACTGACATTAATAATTAATAAGTACTAACAAAGACAGTCACCTGTATATTTGCCGCTCTGTCTTCCTCACTCTTCCAAACCAACATTACTGCAGCGTTAATCTTGCCCTTTATATTCCTTACCCATTCTCTATTCAGTCTTGTAGGGCGGTGATGGAGTCCAAATGTGGTGAACAAATTCTGGAATTTTTCTTAGAATTCCGTGATTGTTTGGTGTGAACAAAATCGTGAGTGTGATCAGGAAAGCATCAGCAAATCTCTCATTGGATTTTTTGATTAAAATTAAAAATTTTATCCTGATCCGAGAGGAATATTTGAAAACTGATGTAATGAACAAATTCCTACTTCATGTTTCACTAGTCATGTGGAAAATCAGGACTGAACAAATTATTTCTAAAAATCCGCTGCTAACTTCTCTGACTTCGAAAATCTTGAACTTGAACTGAACGACGTTTATAATATGTGCAGTGAACTTGCACTGAACGGCGTTTATATCGTCTGCAATGAATTTGAATTGAACGATATTTGTGTATTCGTTGATTGAGCGCCGTTCATTTGGAAAACAGCCTGAATGCAGCAAATGTATGAATAGATTAGTTTTCAGGCCAAAACAAGGTGTAAACTACTAGGTCATCGTATAGGTACATATCCCTACGAAATAAAATCTTAATGCAACAAGCTTTTTGTTCACGTGATTTTTGAACGTGTATACTGTGATGTGTACTGAAAAAAATGGATAATTTTAGATAAGTTTATTAGTGAACTTGTGATGAATGGAAATGGTGATTTTGAAAAGAACGGCATTCAGATTTTTAAGATGAACGTGTATTGAGACCTGCTCAAAATTTAGTGAAGTGCGTCATGCAATGTTATTACTGAGCTTTAATATATTGATATTCAAGAGATATGATCAATGCTATCATTTTGATGATTCAGGAAATTGGACGTACGGACAACCATCTTTAAATAAGCATGCTTTGTAGGTGTACAATGCGATGCTAGTCACTAGGAGCATACAATTCTTGATCCTAAAATTTTCTTGACAAAATACCTAAAAGCTTATCTGCAAATTGCAAAGCTGGGTAAAGGCATCGTGGGAAGAAACTTTTAATTCCAATTGAATTTACATCATTCTTATTAGAGTTTAATTTTTAATTTTAATTTAACATCATGATTAATTTTTTGGTGGCAATGTTAATGTAGGAGCCTTGGTCTACTGGATATGCGACAGAATAAATAATACAGAGCGAAATCAGTCAGTCATACTGCTTTTGCACTGCAATTAGGCTATGCCTGTATGCTTCAGGCATCAGTCAATATGCTATATTCAACGAACATGAAGCTAACGGAAGTTTGCTCGTTTACAGGAAAACCGAGATACACAAAAACTGCACATATAGATATAAGCATGAATATTTAAAATCAAATGCGCCTTTCTTTCATAACAATGAGATTAAATATATCATTGTAAATTGTCGATTCATGAGCCAAGTAAAAAGTACATTGACTGGTGACGACATTGCTGAATTCGTGGATTAAATTTTAGCTGCTCAATAAATCAATCTCAAATATGATTGCCGAGACCAATTCCGCGAATATGGCATCTATATGATAATAATTTTTGTCATGAAAGGCATCTGAAGCAATGGTGGCCTATTGAGTGCAATTGGCTCTACTAGTAATACACAAGTTTTGGGATTTTGGATGTCAGTCAGTTATTCACAAGGTGAATAGTTAAAGCATTATATAATCACATGATAAGAGCACTATGATAATCACATGAATGATTTTGTTGACTATCATCCACCTGCCTATTTTTAAATTGAAATTATAATGTGTCAACATTGCCCGTGAATAAGGTAAGTTGCAGGTCAGTTTGCGCATTTCATATGAAGAATGAAATTCTGTAACGCAGTCTGTACATTTTTGGTCATCCTTTATATCCCCACACCATTATCTATCCTAGCGGACAGACTTGAGCCATCAAACCCATGCGTACAAAAGTGCAGTACTAAACCAACTCAGCTATCCTACCAGTTACCTAGATGAAGCTAAAAGAGCGATTAAGACTAGCCCAATAGGTTTGAGACTGTCCTAAGAGACGAAACGCGTCGGGTAACGCTATTTCATCAACGAATAAAGAGTCTTCATATATGGGAGTGCTAGCTTTTCCTGGGATTCGTGTGAATATGAGCCTCCCGTTCCGACTAACTTTGAGATCTACAATAATTTCGTGTAGGCCAATGCTGCTCGTGAAAAATCGCTGATAAATACAACACTATTTATGCAAGTTAAAGGTTGTTTGAGATGACTGGGTTCTGGTTCTTTCACTTAGGAGAGCTCGAGCTTCCTGCAGCAAGCGGCTTTAGTATATTCCAGCAGGTATAGAACGAGTACCTGTGGGAAATGAAGCCAAAGGTGATACTTTCACAGAATAATGCACCTATACTCATGGCTACTACAAATCCTCCTGTCTGACGAGTTCTAGCCGGTTCTTCATCCTCCAAGACAGGGTCAAGCAAAATACAATGCGAATCCAATGGGAAAAAGACTGAAATTTTCGGCAATAATTTTTATTTGCTTTCTCCGATCAGGTGACAAGCACTAAGACTAGAGCTACACTTTTTGGAATTGAATAGCATTGAATCCTATGATTATGGGCCTACATCTTGCTATCATGCCAATAACGATTGATCGGTGATGTAGGCTAATGCGAAATTGGATTGAATTTACATTGTGCTTCCTTTGATACTTACTGTCTAATAAGAAGCGAAAATATGAAGAACTCGGCAGACGTGCATGTTCGTAGTAGTTATACGGTGCTATCACTTTGCGAAAGTCTCATCTTTGGCCTCGTTCCCTACACAAACTCGTTCTGACTGCCGCACTAGCGCTGCGCGACGATCGTGGGAAACGTGCAGTATGCCAGCTCAAAAGTGTTCACACTTTAGGCACGGAACTACTGATATTTAACATGAAATGTGCTGAGATATAACTCTTCGAATAGCGAATGACACGAATAACGAATCAAGATCCCTTCAAGGGAATTATGCAATCATTGCAATTATATTTGAAAGTATCTGTAATAGGGAATCAGGAAAATCGTTATACATTTGAGTTTTCGTTGTATTGGAAAAGCAATGTTATTTTGTTTTGTAGTTCATAAGTACACCTACTGGCATTGAAGCTTTGATAAAACTTTGGCATTAAGTTCAAAACAAATCGACGTTTAATATAATTCACGATATAAATTATTGTCATCCAGGCTTAAATCCAACTAGCATTTTCAACATTGTAACTGTAGGTGGCAAATTATAGCAGTTTGCTACATAGTATTCGATGTTTAGGGAGGCATTCTAACATTGAAACAGCATTTACAAATCACGGAAAATATGCGATAACTATTTTCAAAATGTCTAATAAGGATTTTATTATTACAACTAATGCTGTTTCAATTAAGTATCAAGTAAATTATTTATCATGTGAATGATAATTCGGTGATATCATAAATCGGACAGTTGCAATTTTGCAATTGATCATGAAGAGAGCTTAAGACATGAAAACATTTTAAAGATTTCATTTCAATAAATATTTCATAAATTGTCATGCATAGACAAAGTTAGACGCATAGACATTCAGATAAAATAAGTATGCACTCAAATATCGATTAAATTGAAAATTCCTTAACTTTGATAAAAACACTGCATTTCGTGCGTCGACAAATACGGTAGCTTTCAATTTCTTTTAAGTTGGTTATTTCGTTGACTTCGTTAAAGCTTCATAATAAGACATAAAAATAAATTTGAATGGTAGATATATGCTGTAAACTGGAACAACAAGCGCAATAAAAAAACGAGACAAAAATTGATGCTATTTAACCGATCGTCTGGATAATGGATAGCTATGATCCGGATTCTTTTTTGGATTAACCGACAGATCATTCGCCGTTTCATCTCAATATTTCAAAAACGTGCATATGCTAAATTCACAATCGAAATTTCTCATTTCTAGTACATCAATTTCTACAGGCCGATGTAATAAAGTAAAAGTTAAATAATTCTGAGACAGGCCTTCGGCGTCCAGCGCCTTCAACGGTCGATGTTTGGATGGCTGGTATGATATTATTGCTTCAAAACAATGCATTCGGAGAAGTTACCGATGATTGAAATGTTCTTTTGCAGATAGTTTCCAAACAACTATTTACCGGGTACTTAATAGTCGCTGATGAGGGAGAGAAATCATACAGCACAATCAGCGACGTAATCTACATCTTATTTAAAATCTGCTGAAAGGATTGATAATTGGCTACAAAAGGGATTAAGAATTCTACGATATTTTCGCAGATTTTCAGTTGATGCTTGCATAGAAGTCTTCTGAATAACTATTACATGTTCACTATTCAGTGCTCATATGGACTTCAGTTTGCGTCACTTGCCCCTAAGCTTCGATATGAACTAAGTATTCGATATGGAGTCATCCATAGATCCTATATTTTTTACGCCTTTTGTGTTGACTGATCAGCAAAGCATAGATATAACACGAAATGTGTGTCCATGACCAAACTAAAGTACTTATACAAGGTATCGGCAACCTTAATCATCTCGATGACCACTGGATCAAGTTAAACCCTCTCGCGGGCCACATCCCCAGAAGCATTTAATCAATACAAAGCAAATCTTTATTGTGACTTTTGAAAACAATTTACAAAACGAATACTTTTCGCATTTCTGTAAACGAAAAAATGGGTGATATCTCTAATTCGTCATTTATTATGAATTATACGGATGACTTTCATTTGAGAAATGTACATGGATAGCGGAGACTATCAATTTGCACCTTTCCTACTTCAAAGGCCCCACCTTGAAAATGAAAACTAGATGCATTCTGTGTCTGTCCGGGAGTGAGATGTGAGCGGCAAAAAGCTATTAGATCAAGAAGATGGAAATACAAAATAAGCATTGGTTAAAAGAAAGTGTGATGTGAGGTTGATTGATGGACAAGGGATCGTAAACCTAAGGAACATGAACCTAGAAGGCATTTCCGATGCTCTGCGATGAAGAAAGCTACAATGGTCTAGTCACATTACAAGGAGAGATAAAAATGACTTGATGAATGGAGATCTCATCGGCTTGATGATGTCATAGGGAAAGGACCAATGGGTTGTAATTAAAATGAAGGAAAACATGATCAGAGATCGTGTCCTATGATCTCTGAACACTAGAACTAAATTCAGCAACTCTCTACGAACAGCAGAAGTGATGGCGCGCTATCCGAAAGAACCGAAGCAACTATTGACCGCGGAAACAGCATTCAACGTGTAAAATGACGGAAAACGAAGAAGTATAAAGTAAGTAATTTGCTTTACAATAACTGCTGTAGACTTCGCCAGTGGCACATGGGAAGACAATTTTGAAAATCGGACGCGGCCACACCAGAAGGGTTTGCAGGCCGGATCTAGCCTGCGTGCTGCAGGTTGTCGACTACTGACTTACACAATACTTGAGACTTGTTTTTGAGAGCACAAGTCAAGCACAAGAATTTTGAATATTAGCATTGAAAGTAAAAATTTTAAAACAAAATTTCTCAAAATATTCCTTGATGTTAAAACTTTTAACTTGTCACGAATAAGGATGTCGGTTCAAAGCAAAATGTAAAGCTGCTAATGAGCTCCTATTATATCACTTTCAGGTAGACAAAGAACAGCGTACTCAACATGCGCATTAGGATTCCACATCTTTAAAAATGCTGCTTGTAATCCATGAAGAAAAGATAGTCTATTTTTATACCCCAAGTATAAGGTGCGATCAACCAACTCATCCTCCACATCGATGTCCACTATTTATCTGTCCATGCTTTCATTTGATGAGTTACACTTGAAATAGAGCCGAAATGCGAGCGTGCAAGAATTATTTTTTATTTGTATTGCATTATCGTATAATCGTATTAAATAATAATTATCGTATACTAACTGTATATTGCATGCATATTATATTTGCATACATTATCTCGCCTACCTGACTGCTTGACGAAATCAATCGAATATCTGTAAGGGTTCAGATCTCACATTCATACAGCCTGGTGCTTTAGTCAGGTAGGGAGTTTCTGATGAAACTTCCATAGTTCCTATCTATGTAGAGAACCATAGACGCTATAGAAATACATAGCCGCGTTTAACGGAAATGAATTAAAAAATCTCAGTGTTTGGCTGGATTCGTCATTCACTTTAAAATTACTACATCCATAACATGCAACAGTCAGCAAAAATACAGTCAAATATTTATCAATAAAAATGAACAGTTAGAATTGCAAACAAAAATGCATCAGTCTCAAAAGCATGTTGTCATTGGTTTCAAAATTTGGGCTTATTCCTGTCTAGAACTGATGGCTGTCTCACATCGAAAAGCAACCATTGTAATATTGATAAGCTGATATACCTACGTACTTACAAATTCATGCCTCTATTCGAGATCAGAATAACCACTGTACTCAATAATTCTCAATAATTTACATCATGAAATGACGCTTTCTAAAGATAATGTATTTCAAACTTAGAATGCACCAATTTCTAACATGCAAATGTAAGACAGTTGGATCATTCAGTAGAATGCATTTTTAGAATTTATTGTAGAGAATCTGATGACATAGGAGAGAGGACATCTTATTATCTTGGTAATCACTTATAACAGTAATCTTTGCGCAAATTATAGTTTAATATAGAAAATTTTGAGTGCATTCAATTACTTATTCAATTTACTTGGAGTAGAAAAGAAGAGTGGATTGATTTTAATTGTAAGTTAAATAATTGACAGATATTATAATTCTTCTTTACAGTAGGCCATTTGGTGAGTACGTCCATATCTTAGTGCTTTAATAATATTTAGCCATTTATTTGATATCCGGTGATTCGTTGAGAATTATTTCAATGCTCAAATATTTCCATTTAAATAGCTATATAGATGAAGGTACTTACCAATGACTGTTGGTTCTAAGTCAATGAACAAAGCGCGAGGTACATATTGTCGCCTAGGTGTTTCAGCAAAAAATGTCGTAAACGCTGTGTCGGTAACATCATCCTTAATTTTTCCTGTTGCCTCGATTCCGTGCTCTGCGCAATATAATTCCCATAATGCATTTGCGACTTGAACCCCTCCTTGTCCAATATGGATATGAATTGTCTCTTTCTACAATTTAATAAAACGGATGAATCAATTCATGAAGAAAGTCTGAATCAGAACATTGACTTACCACCATAATTTGTAACCTTAAGGATTGTTACCAAAGATTACACAGCCACGGAATGCAGGACCGACAGATGTAACTTGCAACTAATTCAGTTTGAATTCAAACATTACTAAAATATCTATTGGAAATTGATATCCAAATCAGCTGGATTTTCGCATACTGTTATGTACCGTATATTTGACATAGAGATGCATGAAAGATTTTGTTGATCCATAGGTTGATCTTGATCTGACGATCATAGATTTCTGTATATTCCACAATGCTTTTTTTGAGCACCCTAGAAGATCCTAGAATTTACCTGCTTCAGGCAGGTACATAGATGTCCCTGCTTCAGGATATAGCCTGAATGACACAAGACTAAACCATTGTGAAACAAAACTGGATAGTGTTAGCTGTTGATAGAAATGCACGGCATGTGATGTTGTATGAAATGAATTGGGAAAGGAAGATGGCAAGTAAAAAAGTGATTTAACACTAAGAATTATCATGTGAAACATTTAAAGCATAAGAAAATGGATCGAAATGAGAAGCCTATATATCATGACATGTCAAGTACGACATCAACAAATTTATGATTGAAATCAAGAATCAAACTATAGAACTACATTTTGCAGCATTTATTGAATGGCTTGCGACTGGTATATAATTCCCTAAGTATTACTGGGTATACCATATACTTTTCTTCGTCATAATGCAGCAATTGCAGTCTTAGGATCATGCTATAGAGATATTCTTTAATCGATCAAACTTGATTGGAGGGTCTGTCAGTGACATTTTCATTTAGTGTTGTGGATCAAAGTCAAAACTAGCAATACATTTTCGTGCATTGATGCTCAATGGTGTGCAAAAACTTCTCAAGCTATCGAATTTTGATTTGAACTGCATGCAAGTACTTTGGGCGCATAGATGTTGGTCATATCTTTCAAATCATTTTTTTGCAAAATAGTTTAACCACCAACCCAACAACCACTTTCAATAATTGCATTGAAGTACTTTCCCATTTAATTTGATTCCTTGACTTGATCTTTTAATTATTTCATTTTTCCTTAATTTGATTCCTTAGTTTATCTAGAAGGTGTCAAGATAGCCATTCAAGTTAATGATAAACATAGGTATATTTAGGAATTCGGATATCAAAAATAATGAGCACAATTTAGAGCAAATGTAAGCTAAGAGTAGATAAGCTACTTATTTCACAGCTAAACAGCTGAAAGTGTTTTGGCAATTCACTGGAGAAATTTTGAAAAAACAGTTGATACATTTGCACTGTCTAAAATGAGATGCCATGTTGAATTCGGTTTCTTTAATAATCTACAAAGCTTAGATCGGATTCAATTTCAATTCTATAAAAGATATTATCATTTGATAAAATATCTCAGGAAGAGTCTTCTTTGAAGTTAGTTTTATAACGAATAGTAAGAGAAAACTGGAAGAGCCAATCATTTTAACGACATATGTTTCATCTTTATGCAGACATAATTATGGTTAAATTCAAAATACACAGATGCAAGCACAGATCTGTGCAAAGTTATCTGTCACAAGTTATATTTACCTACAACTTCAAATGAGTACCATAGTAGGTATACAGGGCTTTCAAAACTTAATTTATGAAAATTATGGGATGAACATTTGGTAGTTGATAAAAAATCACATTCAAAGGTGGCAAGCAACCGGTTAACTCATTAACGTAGAGAAAAATGGAAAAAAATCCACATCGAAGGAAAGTCATCCTGGTCTGAGATATTTGGAATTATGCCGGATTGAAAACGATGCGAAATCAAATATTAACTTTGATATCGACCTCAACGATATCAATATCATCCTGAAATTTAGAGCAAAAAATCAAAAATCAGATGTTGTTAAAGGAAGTTATAATGATAGATTGAAGTGTGAAGAACGTCTCTGAGCTGCATTATGATTCAAAAGTAGAAACTTTATATCAGTTCATGATTGTTCCGCGTGTAAGAAAATACAACAACAAATAGCACCAGTGTTGTGCTATTGCAACTGCATAACTGAGTTTCATGAATTAATGAGTCGGCTGACTCCAAAAAGCACAAAATCAGTGGTTCATTCCTTTCTTCCTTAATTTTCAGTTGTACCTTTTATTGACGGGACGCAATCTTTTTCACGAATGTTTTCCAATGTGAAACAATATGCTCAAATGTGTTCATATTGTTTTCCAAAAAAATTGGAAACAAACACTTGTTGACTTTTTTGCCAATAGGCTATGTGAAACATTGCCTGTGCCCAAATAATTTGCTAATTGAAAATAGCACTAATGACATTGATGTTGTTGCATTCTTTCGAGATCTTTCGCGGCCTCTCGTCAGGAAAGTACGGCCGTAATGACAAGATTGCACGTTGAATCACAGAAAAGAGTACACTTCACGATGGACAACACTGGTTTTGATTTTCACAATCGACAAGACAATGCGATGACACTATGAAATGACAAAAATGATACTACTTAAAATGTACATAAGTAATGAGCAATTAGATAATGATGCGTTATGGAAGACGAACAATTAGGTCCATTGAAGGCGTAGGACGTGTTTCAGTTCTTTTTTAATGCACAAATCTGGACGATGATATGATATGTACAATGATTCTAATACTGGTGAGGAAAATGGTGAGTTACAAAAACTTAATACAGTAAAATGAGAAGTCACACAGCTATTTACAAATGAGTCACATGAAAGGATATGTCAGGCAATGCTGCTGGACGGTGGTGCTGTTGATCGTGGTCGGGTTTCACGACTTGCCACCCACTTTGGAACGTGTTCCGCAATCCTCTCCGTGCGCCCTACGTAATTGCTTCCGCAATCACACGAGAATTGGTAGACGAGGCAGGCGCGGTCGGTAAGAGGTATTCGATCCTTCAGCGGTCTTACCGGAATCTTCTTGGTGGAATTGAAAAGCTTAGGATCAGCAACAGGGAAAGCTTGTCGAGTGGACCTGATGAGATGCTTTTTGATGATCCTTTGTGCTTCATCCCCAAGGAAGGGCAGCCGGATATACACTGGCTTCCTTTCAGGCCCGAATTCAGGTGGTTCTGGCTGTCGTTGGAGGCTATGTCTTGCAATGAAATGGTAAGGATAGCCATTTGCAGTTAAAGTCTCATGAAGGAGTCTCTCTTCAGCCTTCCATGGACCTAATTGTTCGTCTTCCATAACGCATCATTATCTATTGCTCATTACTTATGTACATTTTAAGTAGTATCATTTTTGTCATTTCATAGTGTCATCGCATTGTCTTGTCGATTGTGAAAATCAAAACCAGTGTTGTCCATCGTGAAGTGTACTCTCCTGTGTGATTCAACGTGCAATCTTGTCATTACGGCCGTACTTTCCTGACGAGAGGCCGCGAAAGATCTCGAAAGAATACAACAACATCAATGTCATTAGTGCTATTTTCAGTTGGCAAATAGGATGCATCGTATAGCACGATCAATTCACGTGTGTAGTTCCAATTGAATATAGTTTGGTCTTGGCTTGACATTTGATGAAATGCATGCTTATACAATTTTGGGAAAGCCAAGTTTCTGGCGGCAGGTCTTAAAACGTCTTTCTTAAACGTCTTTCTGATATCACACGATATATTTCAACTTTATGACCAAGGTTATCTTCAGATTGCATAGACATTTATAACCTGAAGATGACCTTGGAAGGTTGAAATCTGTCATGTGATATCAAAGAAGCTACCGGTATTTGAAATCAACGACCAGAAACTTGACTTTCCTGGAATTTCATAGTTCGGACTGTTGTCGGGTTGTTCGTTGCTTGTGATGCTGACCTCATCGGCTTCCTCATCTTTATTTATTTACGCCCGTTAGTGATGTGACAGTAATTCATATAGACATGCTGACACACAACTTATTGGATTAAACAACATAAACCAGAATGCTTTATGAGATACAAAGAAAACAAAATGAAAATATTCAAAATGAAGAAATAATACTGAAAATCATGCTTGTATTTACATTGCATGTATTACATCGTATTAATTACTTGTATTAAGGCCTTCATGTATATACATAAACATCATGTGCAAGTTTAAATGTGTATCTACAGGCCTACATCTTCATTTACCCAACCTTGCTCCACCTGAAGCATTGTAGAAAGCTAATGATGAGAAACTTTCATACACTTGCACTCTTACCAAGGAACTTAATGGGAATTAGTTAATACGTCATAGGTTTATCATAAGCCATCCCTACAAGACTGTAAAGCGCATCCATTTAGCCTAACGGGGTAGAGATCCCCCAGTTAATTAATAGACATTCATTTGAATTAACTTGCTAAAATTCGCAATTGTAAATTGCAATTCAACATTTAAAATCCCCAAGTTTGACCGATGTCTGAGCTTTTTGAAAATTTACCGAATTTTGACTGCATAAGCACTTTGGTGATTGTCACTTAGATTGTCAATCTAGTTGAATGTATTGAGTGCATTTTTAATGGCTTGCAATAATGGGATTGTGGCTACCTCTGGGTTGTCTCCCCCACGCCTTCGAATTTATTTTTTCTACCTTCCTACAAAGAATAATACAAATGAACATTGGCCTTTTGAATTGGAGACATATAACTTGAAGTGTTGTTATGCCACCAGCTTGATCTGACTTCGTCCGGCCTCATCGTCTGAGCAAGGCACTAAGTCAACAACACAGTCATTTCGCGACAATGCATGAAGTGATTATGACATAGGCCACGTCTTTTACACTACTAAAATTTGCAATTTCACCAGCATTCAGTGCTACAGAGTCCAAAGTCGTTGGTGCATTAAGAGTGAAATTCATTTATTCACGATTTACATCATGCTCGTGCATATTGTGTTGGGATATCACAAAATGTGAATATTTTGCTCTCGCACATGATTGCGCGTGACTGGCTGGCCTATATGAACAACTCGACATAAATCAGTGTACGAAATGAAAACTATCATTATATTCATAGTTCAACACCAAAAACAGACTGTTGGCAAAACTTTCACAGCAGTAATTGATGAGTTTCAGATCTCCACAGCTGTTTCGATGGTCTAAAAGTGGAGCAATTATGGCTGATTTTAGACCTATTTCCGATAGGTATGGTTAAAATTTGAAAAAATGGACAAATGTATGGAATAAATGAATTTCACTAAAATCAACTATCAGAGGTTTTAAAGTGACAACATGGTAAAACCGCCTCTTAGTACAACTGATGCTGTGTTAAATTTCGTTGACTTATAAAAACACCATATTTTTGCATGTGCCTGCTGAGAAAACTGAAAGACACTCAGACAATTAGCTTTTTCGACCTGTTGCACAAAAACATCGTTGTTTTACTTAAAATCAACTTTCCTAATGCTTCGATAAGGATTTGAGCAAGTAAACTAAGAATTTGTAAAATGGGTCCACTGGATCCCCGCCCTCAGGTCTCAGAGGATGTAAAAAAGCCTAGGTCTATAGGGTTAAATAACCTCATCGAATGAGTTTGTCATTAATCTCCTGATCACCACTATGTCTGTCTCATTTCTATGTAACCAAAAATCAATAAAGATAATAACACAACTCTACGGTTTAATCTTCAACAAAAATAACTAATAGGCCAGGTCAAGTAAATCTTTCAATTCCAGGTGTCTACATTAAGCAGCAGAAATCAAACAATTTTACATATGAAAATCTTATGCGTCTTCAAGAAACTTATCACTTGATAACAGTGTATCAATTGTTTCTTGATAGGCGTTGGTTCTGCGAGTGATCTTTCATAATATAATTCAGGTACTATCAATTGTTGTAAATCAGCCAATAAGCAACCGCATTCAACTTTCAATGTGCTATTGTTTTCCTTCTCGTTTCATGCGTTCTCCAACTAGCACATGGTGGCGATTGATCTGACAAGCATTCCTTCAAGTAACTCCAAGTTGCTTAAAACTGTCTTGGATCATCGTATGCTCAGCTTGATGTCCACTTTCTATGTCTCCATAGTATCAACAGTTTGTCTATAAGCCGGCGACCAACAGTGCAACCTTACGCAATATTTTCTTACAATTACTTCCTTGTCATTATTTCATCGGTGCGACGTGCATTACTGCGGTATTAAAGTGAATTGTGAAATTGGGCATCAGATTTGGTCGCCTTGTTTGTTTGTTTTGCGCCTACAATTTTCTAAGATTGTGAATGTCATTGTCATGACCTGTACGACGTCCGTATAGCCTGATCGACGTCCGAATTACAACGTTCAGCCCTGTCCGTTTCAAATTTCATTCGGTCAGTTAACTAACTGATCGGTAGCAATTATGCAGCGCCTGTGCAACTGTCGTATGTGGTGTTTCTATAATTTTTCTATCTATCTCAAGCTCTGGATATTTGTCATCATCCTTGGTACAGGTAAGCTACAATACAATCAGTTTTATCAACTGAGGAGTGAATGCAATTTGAGTAGAACAACTTCCCTTCCCGAATGTAAAAATTTACGGATAACTGGAATCTAAATGTGTTTTTTGGTATTGTTGTTCAAAAAAGTATGAATAGTGAAGAGTGGGTTGGAGGGACACTTCCTAAAAGTCAGTCTTACAATTTCGAGATGACCATTAAGAGTTACTATGCACACAATATAACATACAGATGTAAGACATATACAGATACATGTATGCATGCAGATAATAATGGTCTGCTTGCAAACTGCTTTTACGTAGTGTCCGCAGAGCTAAAGATCGAACAGAAAGCTGAGATGTTGAACTGTCTGAGCATATTACGCAAACACTTACTATACAAAACACAAGCGGTGAGTATACTATATAAACAGCTCGAACTGATATCTACGTATATCTCAAACTGTGAAACTAAGAAAACCGAACGATAGGCCTATCATCCGACTTATGAGTTGATAGTCGCAAATTTCTATGAAAGGCGACTAGAAACATCAACATGGCCTAGGTTCTGCTATGGATCTAACCAAGTGTTGTTCACGTGCATAAATCAAAATTTGACAATGATTTTGAAGTGTAAAATGTGAAAAGTTCTGATAATTGCAATGTCGTATCACAGAAGGGATACATTTGAGATCGATCTATTCAATACCTCTAATGCAGGATTTCTATTTAGGATCTGCAACACTTTATCAAGTTTCGCTCTTGATTATACTTGATGCTTTTGAATAGCGTTTTCTACTCTTGACTTCCATGCTTTTTATATCTTAGGTCTATGACACATATTGAGAACACATGACAATTTGTAAACCACGCGCAAGATGGTGGCAGAGCAAGAGCAGTTACTGAGAAATGAATTCATCTTAAAAATTATATGACAGCCATCGTAGTACAGTGCTAGTTGTTACATAATGATGTTTAATATAATTTTACACGAAAACATTGTTCATTATCCATTTTTAAATGAATTAATTAGTGCTGAATCATAAAAAGTTGCAAAACATTAATAGCATTATAACTATTGTTCAAATAAACACTTTGGCTTTCACTGAAGAAAAGAAGCTACAACGCAAAATGCACTGTCTGAGACAAGTTGGAAAATTAGTATATTTGTATTCTTCCTTTTGCTTGTGTCCTAAATCATGAAGATTTCGTCTCGAGATTAAACACAATGATACAATCGACACAAATGTCATCTATCATAAGTATCTCATACAGAGCACATTTTACATCATCGTGTCTCATTTGAAAATTTTACATTGACTGAATTGCAAAATGAAATAGTGATGATCCGTCATATAGCCTTCCATTTTTCCCACTGCTGTAAGCTTGGTAGGAATGAGGCACTGGTGAATATATGATCATTAAAGTGTAAGTAACGTCTGTTGCTAAGGCAAAGTTGGTGAATTGGGCGACCAATCATCTTCAACATACTGTTCAAAGCGACTTTTATAAAGATAATGGGCTCTTAAAATCTCAGCAGCAGTGTAGCTTGTTGATGAAAAATCGATGAAAATTTGTGGCATGAATCGGAGGATGACTTCAAATTAAAAAAAATGATATTTGAGATAGGAAAAATATGTATTCTTGTATAAGCATTGCGCAAACTCATTACAGAGAATTAGATATTTCATGCTTCCAAGTTCCAACTCACTGTGGCTGAATGGCTAATGCAAAAGCATCGTGGTACCGCCAATCTTTCCATGCTCGATGTTTTCAGTGAGAACAAATGAATTGTTTCCGAGAGCTTAAATGTGAGAGGTAGAGAAGTTTTCAGTCTTTAAATACATATTATCATAAAGATTTCGACCGATTACACGGATATGGAGGATAGAGGCGACAATCAATTATGATGTAATTGTGATTTACTTGAATAAACTACTCCCGCAAAATTAACAAGTTTCTGACAATTGATCAAAACCAGCATTATGAAAGGATGTGACAATTTATCAGCAGGGACCTGAGAATCGACAAATTTTGAATCGAATCGAATTGAATCATAGAAAATTTACAGAGTCCTGCTTAGGTTTATTATATATACGTTTTTTTAGCCAGCTGCTTGACCAATAAGAAAACAGCCATAATCATGTAGCTTATATGACTGTTGAAAGATGCCGTGACACCTTGACATTCAGAAGGAATTAAGCAGTCAAATTAAATTTCTTTATTATTTTGGGAACATTGTTGCCTACTACACTTTGTAACTCAACCGAATTCGAATGACATGTTGACGCTGCATTATTAGGTAGATCCTGGATGTTGATTTGAAATGTGACTTCCCAATGACCTTGTTTGCCAAATTAGGTAGCTTGATGATAGAGACTAGGTTTGTAAGCTCAGGTTATCAGAAAAAGATCCTTTGAATCTCACGGGGGGAGTGGAACTGCAACCTTTATTCATCGTTCCTATACTTAATTTATGAGCCTGAAAAGCACAACTTTTCATGAATCAGCAAATTCCACCATTTGTTTAATCCTCTAGTGATTTATTTATATCTGCTCAGCTCTGCGAAATCAAATTGAATGTGGTGCTATTTTTCAAACTGGTGAACGACTTGTGAACGGAAATGGATTTTACTGTTGTAATAATATTACAATAATATCTTTATTGAAGTCCTACATATCAAGAATCAGTAGGAGCATTTTCTAAAAGCTTCTAGGAATTGAAAGAGCAATAATCTACATGTATTTAGTGATATTCAAAAGTAAATTCCTTGTCAGAAATCCAACTCTATACGGTATCATTGATAAAGAATTGAAGAAAATGGGAAATCGCAATAATGGTTATTATCAAAAGAAGTGACTGTAGGGTATACAAAAATCTACAAAATCAGATTTCTTCGAAGTATTAGCAAAAAGGCTAATTTTTCTTATTTTTCCAGTGAGTCTGTCTCACTTTGAAACTGAATTAACGGAGGATATTGATTTGATGAGATCGATGCAGGCAGGTATGGGCCTTGATATGTGCCGGCATACATTTAAATACCGGGATCAAATCTATCTCAATTAATATACTGGATCATCCCCTGTCGGAACAGTTGTCGGATGAAGAATCCACACCTCCATTTGCGATAATTTATATGAATAGCGTGGAAATAAAGTCATGAAAGTTGTTAAATAGTCACAATATTTCACCATACGAGTATATCGACGATATAATCCTGGGTCCTTTCCTCAATGATAAGAATGCACTTCAGCGTATCCATGGCACGCTTAACTCAATATATGATAATATTCAATTACTTTAGAACAGGGTTTCTTGAACTGGGGGCGCCCCCCCAAGGGGGCGTGGAGGGTTTTCAGGGGGGGCGTGAAGTTGTCAAAATTCACGAAGTCGAGTAGCCGTTTAGCAGGCTATTCTGTATGAAACTGTTATAATTTCCTCATTGGGCCACGGGTACATATTGTACACTTTAAAACAAGTTATTCCTCAAAGATCAGGGGAAACAAGATCTCCTGTTTTCATTCACGTCGGATAGTTTTCAACTTGCGCTGGCATACCTCGTCGACATTTTCGAAGCCTTGAATGTCCACAGTCGGCTCATGCAAGGAAAGAATGCCAACCGCATGGATCACTACCACGACTCCATTCGTGCTTTCATCGCAAAACTGGGGCTATAGGTCCGCCGAGTTCAAAGGGGAAGCGCGGCGTCATTCCAAAACCTCGATGCAGCCCTCGAGAAAAAACAGATTAATCTGGAGGGCGAACTGAAGGCCAAAGTGGAAGAACACTTCAAGTTATTGAAACAAGAATTCGAGCGGTACTTCCCAGACCTGGAGAACACTGAACTTCCAGAATGGAAGATGACGAGGAATCCATTTCTTCTCGACGAGGACATTCTGCGTGACGATTTGGAGGAAGAATTCTTGGAGATGAAATACAACTCCATCGCAAAAGACGATTTTGAAAATATGCCTCACAATAATTTCTTGGCGAAATACGTGCGCGTCTATACGAAAGTTGGTAATGTGGCTCTGCGTGCGCTCCTACCCTTCTCGTCCACCTATCTTTGTGAAAGTGGTTTTTCTACACATGTGAGTGTTAAGACAAAAGCTCGAAACAAATTCATCTGTGAAGCCGACCTGCAATGTCTCATACAAAACCTCGAATTGAACTTTTAGTGTCCAAAAAGCAATATCACCCTTTCCACTGATGAGTAGAATAAAATATGCTTTATATATTTATATGTTTTTATTTATTTGGAGATGGGGGGGGGGCGACGTCTGGAGGATTATGTCAGGGAGGCGTGGTCAAAAAAGTTTAAGAACCGCTGCTTAGAAGTTCCAGAAATTAATTGCCTTGCTTTCCTGGACATAAGCATAACGGTAAAAGGAAAATTATAATATAGTTGGCATAGCAAGCTCTGCCATTTTGAAATAAATTTGCGCAAAGATCTGTAGAAATGCACAAAAAATATTTTTATAAAAATAGTTTCCGATACGTCGAGGCTCGATGCTCTGACCTATGAGAAAGAGCGCACGATATCATGAAAAATTGATGAAGGAACAATGGTTTTTAGTAGAACTGATGCGTATCGTAAAAAAGAAATTAAATAATCAAATAATGAAGAAAACAACGTGATTTTTGAAAATTGTTTTTTTGGTGATGGATTTTAGAGAAAAATCAATAAATTTAAAGATAAATATGATATTCCAATACGAATCACTAGTACACATGGAAAAAGCTTATTTCGAATTTCAAAAAATCAGATACAAACAATTGTTCGTTTAGCATTTGTAAAATATTGGACCAGTGCATAACTGTAAAAGTAGATGTGTTATTTGTGAATTTTCCTGCAAAATATGTGACCAGAGATGCTGTCGCCCATTTCAAGTTCGTTATAGACAACATGAGTGCAGTTTACGGCATGAAGACCAGAAAACCACTTAGTGAATATTCAATGAAAGCCTACAGTGATAAAGTGATGACCAGTAGCAATTTAGATTACAAAATTATTCATCAACAACTTAGAGATTACTACTAGGGTGGCTGAATCCCGCTATATTGCGACGGATCCTGACTGATCTCCTGTATCGACAACTCAATCAGTGAGCGATAAATGCATAAATTGTTTTAATGCAACATAATAAAAGTTCGTAAAATAATGTGCCATGTCGATCGAATCAGAATCGTAATACTCTCACACAACGCACACACACCCAGAGATGCACAGACACACACTAGTGATCAAAGACCATAAAAGTCCATTATTTGTTTGACATAGTGTATTAACCATGGAGTAGCATTTACCACGTTAAGTTCACAAAGGTTGTTTGATAGATCTGATGCAAGCATTCTTGCATAACTTCCCAGTGAACTTGTGAATCCCATTTTTACTTCTATTGATGATCTGTTGAGATTGTTGAAATTGTTGAGAGTTGAGAGTCGTGATGCACGGTTTTTTCCCAATTGTGAATATTCTGACTTATCTAATGATGTTGATAGTCTCTGTAATCGTTTGTTCAGGCAGATTGAAGTCAATACCGATCATCCTTTGCGTGTTTTATTCAAAGGGAGATGTACAAGTCGTAGAAATCCATGTAGTATTACCGCACCCTATGCTTCAACTCGTCGTTACAGCGGATCTTTTATTAAGTACGGTCGCTAATATTTCATGCTTTTTTGTGCAGTGCTCCCATGCGTAATTTTTACTTGTACTTTTTATCTTTATCTTATGATGGATTTGTAAACTTTCACCGCCTTTGTGAATTTCAATAAACGTGATTTTATTTTATTTTATTTGATATTCAGATTTAATTTGCTATAAGTATTTACACTAACAATATTTTAGTTATGCTTCTTAGTAGCAGTTTAATTTTTTCAAAGGATGAATTCAATGTCACAACGTGAAATTAATAAAAATTTCTCTAAAATCATTTGACTCTCCCACCAGTCTTCAACTGACGCGCTCTCAGATTATCGTACTTAGCGCCCACACTTCATGTGATTCGCATTATGTATTTCCATTGTATTGGCTTCAAAGCTCAGGCGAACAGAGTTGTGATTACCATCTATTTCATATCTAAGGTGAATGGAAGCCTCAGGGCATAAATGCCTTTGCTTCAATAGGGCCTTCTGACGATATAAAACTAAGTAAAGTAAATACTCTGGAAATAACGCAATCTCTGACGGATTAATAAGCGATTGATTAAAAAGCCAAACCTTTTTTTCCATTGCATTGCGATGCAAGAAGCGATCAATAGTAGCAGGAAGCCCGTGTTATCTTTTGGCTTGTGATCCGTAGTAGTAGCACCGAAGGCAGCTGGCTGTGAGCCGTAAATGATAATATGTTGATAATATGCTTGCTCACACAGTTATAGAAGGAATTAATGTATTTCTTTCTCACAAATAACTATTCGATTTAAATTATTCACAATTGACTATTTTTTGCTATCGGGCGGAATAGAATAGATTTTTTTCAATTATCCCATGACAACAATAAACAAGTTGCAAAATTTGCTTTACATTTTTTGTATGTCGATTTTATCGAATTTCATCGCTTTTGCATATCGAAAATTTTATCAATGGCGCCAACCATGAAAATGTCATGAAAACTTATGTTTGTTTGACTATAGTTCTGGATAGTTTTGTTTCCAAATATAGTGCACAAAGTCGGAGCCACAAGCCGTTTGTACAAGTTTGCTCATGCAGCTGGTGCGACTTATTGCTGATGGCTTCCGACTTGCTCTTTGTGACTCCGGCCTAGCCTCAATTGCCAAATAGAAACCTTTTAAGAGGAAAAATCTATTAAAATATTATGACCGATTGGTCGATACATATTTTGACGACAACCCTGTTTATTGATATTTTCCTCGGTAAAAATGCATGATGTTAACAAGCGTTTCAATGTTAGGATGTTCTTCTTAACTCACTCCATATCCTCATCGCATGATGTTAAATATTTTATTTTTTGAAGCAACCTATCATGAAATATATCATGATGGTTGTATGTGTCAATTAATTGAACGAAATCAGACTTATAACAAAACAGTGACAAATCGTTATTCAGAAAGAAAAATCATTGTGATAAGAAGATCTTGAAGTACATGTACTTGTATTAATCCAGTCGTAATGAAATAGAAGACACTATTAAAATTGCTGCGTTTACTTTTCTAAGTAAGCTCGTATTATGAATGACCATTTTCCTGCTAGAAAATACAATTGAAAAAGCACTCCCTTGCTATGGTAATGTTGTTTTTTTGGAAGAGTAAAAATATGTAAAAATAGCCCGACACTTCGTCTGCCGTGCTTTGTCCATGAGCAAGCCACGCTGGACGAAACGTCTGGCGTCTTTTACAACTTTATTATTCTTTAATGTTTTTATCTTTATTAACGAAGCTCGCATCTTTCAGTACATCCGCAAGCTGATGGATTACGAACATAAAATTTTTTGACTTTAAAGAGTTACATCTAAGCTCTGGTTAATGAAATAGTGATTTCAAGAATGACATTGAATTTCATTAGTGACATTGTGACTTCAAATAAAGAAACGCGGAATTCAAGAGGGAATGTATAGCATTTGTCCAAGATATCACAATGTCATGATTGAAAGTCTTTTTGCTTGTGATGATTTCACTTTGTCGATAACTTCTGCGCTGTCTTTCATGAATTGCTAAGTTCTTACATGATTCTGTGACTGTCCTTATTGAAATCCAAAACCTGTCAGACATCAAAGATGTTGCAGGTTTCGTTGCTTTGTCGGTCCTGGGGTGGTCTAGCATTCCTAGTGTTTGCGCTTCAGCCGCGGTATTATCGACTTGAGATTTGATGAGCTCTGACCTTCCATCGACTTTTATAAGGCTTATATCAAATACTTATTGCTACTCTACATATATATCAAATAAATATTTTTGAGTGTTGAGAATTTTTGTAAAGCGGTCCTGCTTTTTTATTTATTCAGATATCAATCAGATTTCTCATTGATTTAAAAGCATGACCGTGACATACCAAGCTGTTTGTTGCCACTTTGCATTTCTTCTGTGTGCTGTGAATTAAACGCCTAAATGCCTGTATGAGACACCTTCTCTACCACTATGAAATTCTATCTGATGCTTTCCTATTCACAGCGCAACTTGAATTCATCAGAAAATTTAATTTTACATGTTGATAGGTGCAAAACAAGGGAGAAGTAGGAAATGCAAACTATTATCATTGATTTCAATTCGTTTCAGCGAAACAGGAAACAGCTCAGTAGATGTTGCAAATTCGACAGACCACAATATTCATCTGCATGTGTAGTGAATCTTATTATTTATCTATTATATATTTCATTATCATTTATTTTGTTATTTACCTCTTCATCAAAGTTTTGTTGTAATTCTAAGACATTTGCGGCCAATCAGTTCAAATATGCAGGTCAAATTGCACCTCGACAGACATTATATGAACCGGGACAGCTAATCTTGATTTAATTGGTGCTCCGCACTAGAGGTGGACTCTCAGATCTCGGGAATTGTGATCTCTGTTGCCCTTACTTCTATGAGAAAAGTAAATTGAATCTCTCTCCCTCTCTATTGACTCCCCCGGCGCAAATTGACTTGGAATATGTACTCAAGAGTGATATAGCCAAATTGATTCTGAATTACAAGCGTTTATAACCCGAAATCATGCACTCATTCGTCCTACTAAGACTGACCAGTGTTACATTATAGGCCTATATGAGCAACAATTGCTACAAGTTGGCAGTGCAGAAGTCATTCATTCATTGTTGAGAATAAAAGATCAGACATAATGAGTGGGATGAGAGAAGTCCTTTGCATCGATGAAATACTCTCTATTAGGTCGAGGCCTTTCGGACGCACCAAGCGACCATCATCAGGTCAAAGCAATCACTAAACTGAACTGAACATCAGTAAGTCATGCCATGCTGCTGAACAAGAGTCATGTGGAACTGGACGCAGAGCATAGAATTACAGTAGAATGTATTAATCACGTTACGTGTACAATAATAACAAATAAAATGACTACTGTTAAAATAAAAAATAGACGAGAAATGTACATAAAATGTTAAGAGAAACAAAAGAAAAATTGAAGTAGCTAAAATCTCCACAAGTCACTCAAAGAATGCTTCACGCGATTGTAAGAGTAATGGACAAAAGACCGTTCCAGGACACCATAAAATCAAAAAAAATAGTACTTTTAAAAACGACATAAATTTATGAATTTAGTCCCTTTTTCAGGTTTTTAAGACCTAAATTCATGAATTTGGTTCATTCAAAAAGTACCATTTTTTCAAAAATGGTACTTTTAAAAAAACAACATAAATCGGAGCGAAGCTCCTCTGGCTTAAGCCGATTCATGAATTTGAACCCTTTTTCAGGTTATGAAGACCTAAATTCATAAATCGGCTAAAGCGCTAAAGCCAGAGGAGCTTCGCTCCGATTTGGGCGTTTTTAAAAATACCCAATTTTTCAAATTTTTCAAAATCTCAAATTTGTGATTATGACATTTTTCATTGCTTAAATCATGACCGTTCTAGGACACCGAAAATTATAAAAGTTAAGAATCTCAAATTTGTGATTATGTCATTTTTCACCCCCGCCAAAATCATGACCGTTCCAGGACACCGAAAACCCGGACACCGAAAAAATTATAAAAGTTGAGAATTTCAAATTCATGAATTTTATCCATCTTTCAGGTTTTTAAAATATATCATGTGACTTGCGGGACATCGGAGATGTCTTCCAGGGCTTCGCCCGTTAAAAATATTTCTTTAAAAATGGATGAAACAAAAGTGGATGAAACAAAAGTGGAAGGAACTTCAGAAATGGAAGGAACCTCAAGAATATATCCTTCGTTATCATATGAAATGGATATTGCAAAACACAAAGATAGAGTACGTTATATGAAAGATAAGGAATCGCAATTATTACTTAGATTAGAACATTATAATAAATTAAGAAAGAGATGGAGTAAAGTTAAGAATGTAACACAAGGAATTGGCATATTCTTAACAATAAGTTTAGGTGCTTTAACAATTGTTATATCTTCAGGTGTTTTAGTAATTCCAGTAGTTGCTACAGCTTTAACAGGTACGGGTGTTTTTGCAACTTCACTTGCTACAATGGTAGAAAAATCTTTAATAACTAAGAAACGAAAATCATTAAAAACTAAGCATTTACATATTAAAGAAGTATATGATAAACTACATTACTACTTTCAAAGAGTATGTGATGATAATGTTATTACGTTAGATGAGATTGAAAAATTTGATCAAATAGCTAATGAAGTAAATCAAATATCATTTCAATCACAGACAGAAAAAGTTGATGATAAAAATAAAAGGGATGGTAAAATTTCTAGTGATGGTAAAACTTTTAGTGATGATAAAATTTTTTTAGAAGAGCTAAAAACTTTATTAGACAAAACTTTATTAAACAAAACTTAATACGAGAAAATTTTAAACGAGAAAATTTTAAACGAGAAAATTTTAAACGTGAAAACTTTAAACGAGAAAACTTTAAACGAAAAGATTACAAACAACAAAGCAATAAAAAAATAATTTGTTCAGTAAAATGTTTTTGCTGTATACCAATGTTACCACAAAATTCAAATATTATATTTTAAAAAAATAGACAAAATTAAAGCTGATAATAAAAAATAAAATATTAAAACATTATATTTGTATATTTTTATTACTCGGTAAACAATTGTTCGATAACTCTTTCATGAATTTTTTTATCAATATTAATTGTGATAAATCCATAATCTTTTGACCAAGCATTATTACACGATTGTTTAAATTCATCTTTATCTCTTATACATAAATCTCTTAACAAATCACTTAAGTTTCTTGCATTTATTTCAAATAGTATAAATATATTTGCATTCTTTCTAATAACACTTCCATCTAATGAATACATACTTTGTGTCAAATAAAATACACTACAGTTATTATGTCTACCTCTTGTGAAATAATTTCTTTGAACTGACTGATTTCTATCATTAACACAATCATCAAAAATTACACAATGTTTCATTGTTTTATCTAGTTTACTAGGATCTTGCATATTACCACTATCATCTATTAATTGTATCTTTATATGGTTATTTTTATTAGATTCTACTAACTGATTATTTTTTGCTGCTTCTTCACACCACAAATTTATTTCTTCTTCATCTTCAGATTTTTCATATTCTTTGAATAATGAAGCAATTGCTGTTTTTTTAAGATTATTTTCAAATCCATATTTTAAAAATTGATAGACGGGTTGTTCTGCCGTTGTTGTATAAATTATAAGATTGTTATAATCCAAAAAATTTGGAGTCGTTAAAATTTTAAACAATAGATACGTTTTTCCACAACCTGATCTTCCACAAATAACTGACAAAACTTTATTAGATAAATTTGGATGATGATTAAATTTAAGTTTTTTTTTTTTTAATGGAGGTAGTTCACTCATTTTTTAATAAAAAAGTTTTATTTTTATTTTATTTTTGTTTTTAAAGAAGAAGAAGAAAATTAAACTTCTCTAGCTTCGCGTGGGAGTTTATACCTCTCGAACGGGAGTTTATACCTACCGAACGGGAGTTTATACCTCCCGTACCAAAAGATCTATCATAATCTCTTCACCTCCAAAATTTATTTCTTGTCCTTTTTCATCAGTGATTCTAATGCCAATGTTGTTAATAGTTTTTCTTGTAATAGGGAAATATATTAATGTTTGTGGAAATACATTTAATCTATAACCAATGGGTACAGTAAAAGCTGGAAAACTGAATATTAAATTTGATAATTTACCATTTATATATCCTCCTTCAATAATGTCACAATGTACAACAATTGAATTTATTTCAGTTATTTTTGGAATCTTCTCACCTAAATGATAACCTTGACTATAGGTTTGTTTATTAAATCCTAATAGCTTTGTCAATGATCTATCATGATTAAAATCAACTTGATGATTTTCGTCTAAAGTAAGAGAAAATTTATTAACTGCCGGTTCAACTGCAAAATGTAATTGTTTCTTATCTTTAAATGGTATACCTAAATGTCTCTTAATTTCATTTGATATTGTTTCAACTTCGTAAGAACCAGGAAGAAAAGTTAGTATTTTCCATGTTTTACCTTTATCAGTAGAATATCTAAATTGATCATTCACATCTTTGATAACGTTTTGAATAGTGTTAAATGTGGAGAAACTAGTCAATGCAATTTGATAATTTTTATTTTGTTCCAAATGTAGAATGGGTTCTAAATTACAAGTGTGTGATGAAGTAGTTGTTATAATTTTTAACGTCGTACTAAATTTTGATGAACCCAAAATTTCTGTTAGATTTTCTAAATGATTATTAATTTTGTCTAAATCTGCTGAACACATTTTTAAACTAAAAAATTAAATAAATATTTTTTTATGAAATATTTTTTTATAAAAAATTAGAAACAACATATTTCAGCTACACTTTTATAATCCTTTTCATTTAGAATCTTCTTTTCTAACAGTCTTTTCAATATAGCATGAATTTCATTGAAACTAGAATTATGTCCTTCTTTTATTGCAGATATTAAAATATTTAATCTATTTAGTAATTCTTGTGGATCATCTGGTAAAAATATGGTTGTTTCTGTTTTCTGTTTTTTTGTTTTCTGTTTTTCAGATAAACCTTTCCCTACTTTAACTCCCGTTGATAATAAATTTTCTAATTGTTTATAACGTCTAAGAGTTTTTACTGTGCCAACTCTATCTAATATAGTTTTATATTTTATTAGATCTTCTACAGCATAATTTTTTAAATCTGCTCCTCTTAAAAGATCAACAAAATTTCTATCTAAACTAATAGGTTTTTTATCTGGAGTAAAAATTAATCCTCGTAAAGGTTGTGGAAATATTTCTTTACCACCAAGATAAAATCTTGCAAATAATTTTTTATCTAAAAAGAAAGTAGAATGTTCGAATAACATAGATTTTGGTAATTTTTTATCTATGTTTGCCTCTAATAAACCATAGTCATCTAATAGTGTTTTAAGTACAGGATCCGCTATATCAACACGTTTTTCATTAAGTTCCTTTTCAAGAGTTTTAAATGGTTCGACAGTTTTTTCATAATCAGTTTTTACTTCTTCAGTTATTTTTAATTTATCAAACATATCAGATTGAATACCAGCTTTTGTCATTCTATGTTGAAGATGATTTTCTTTCATAATATTTCTTTGTTTTATTAATTCGTCTAATTGTTTTATTCTTTTAAAATTATCAGCTCTAACTTTATCCATTTTTATATGATAATTTTTTATTATTATTTTATTTTATAATATTTTATTTTTATAATATTTTATTTTTATAATATTTTATTTTTATAATATTTTATATTGTTATATTGTTATATTTAGAAAATAGAAATTAGAAAATTAAAAAGGTTCAGTAGTTATTCCATCAGGTAAAATTTTTCTTTTATCATCAAATGGATCTAATGCTAATTTATGTTCTTCTTTTAAATACATTTTATGTTTCTTTGAATTAAGTCTATAATTACATGCAGTTTTTATTTCATTATTAAATAATGCATTTTTATAATCTTGAAATGTTATTTGATTAGCCACTGATGCCTTTGAAATTCCTTTTAATGTTTTATGTGTTTTATAATATTATTAGTTGTATCATAACAGTAACATTTAGATTTTAAAAATATAGCTTCTGTTATGAAATCTTCATTTCCTTCTAATTCATCTTTTACTTTACATAAATCAGAAGGATGAATAATATCTTTTATTTTATTAATTTCTTTATCAAGTGAAGAACCATATGGTACTGTTAATTCTAAGAAAATAGAATCGGTATCTGTAAAGTGTAATTTATAGTTTTTGCCATAAGCAGGTGCTAAATAATCATATATAAAACTATACATAAATAGTTTAGCTAATTCTAATATAGTGAAACCAATGAAATTAAACTTATCATGTTTTACAATGCTTCTTCTTAGATGAACAGCACAAAGTTCATCACTGAATCTAGTAGTTCTTTTATATGTAGGTTTCCTTGTTAAATTTTGAAATCTATCTCTATCATAAACTATTTCAATATTTTGTCTATTACGTACATTTTCTAAAGTCTTACCATAAAATGCATTATTCATTAATTTGAAGAAAACGTTTCCAAAATCATCTTTATTTCTTTTAGCTATTTTACGTTTTTCAATATTGAACTCTATATAATTTTTTAACCATTTAGATTTTCTATACTCTAGTTTTCGATGTATTTTGGTGAGAATCATTCCATGATCTAAATACCAATCTAGCATTCTTCCTTCAACAACATACTTTCCTTTATTACCTTGTGTTAACATAAGTTTTTTTGTTGGTCTGTATTTTTTCGGAATTATAGATTTTTGATAATCTGAAAAATCTTCTATATTGGGAATTTTGTTTTCTGGACAGAAAGGATAATATTTTGTTGCTTCTTTTATATAATCAGGGTATACTAAATCAACTTCATATACATAACCAAAATTATTTTCACCATCATATGTTCTTTGATAATCTAGATTATTACACCATGTCATTTCACCTGTTGGTAATTCTTGTATCATGCAAGAAGAATATAAGCTATTAAAATCATAATATAACAAATAGTTTTCTCTCATGAATTCATCAATTGCTTTTTCACGTTCTACTCCTTCTCGTTTCGTTCGAAAAATTTCTAATATATTTTCTTTTTCTTCTGGAGATAAAGGTTTTATTATTCCATATGTATGTGGATTTACTTTCTTATTATAACATTTAACATATCTATTACCTAAAACTGATGAAACTCCACCTCTAATTCCAGATTCAAAAAATAATAATTTATCATATGTATTTTCTTTATAATGTTTAAGTTTAACGGACTTTGTCCTAGAGCCATCGGCTTGAACACCAGTATGTTTTAATCCTGCTAGCCATGTTAAACCTGGTGTAGAATAACAATAACATGGATCTATTCCGTAATATTCTAAACACATATCACGAAAGTTTTCAAAAAGATCAGCTAGTATTAATACATCTATCTGTAGATATTTCATTGTATAATCATACATTGTTTTACAATTTAAGTCTCTCCAATTCTTTTCAGCTTCTGCATAGTCTTCGTCAGATAATTGTGATTGTTTTAATGTTGATTTAAATTTATTTATTGGAGGAAGTTGTTCTTCTTCCATAATTTTATTCACAGAATTGAAATCAGTCTTCGACTGTGAACCACAGGTTTTATCTCCAGTTATATCAGTCTTCGACTGTGAGCCGCAGGCTATGTACTCATACGGAAATATTCCTTTTAAAGGTTTTAAATTATATTTATTTAATATTTTACATTGTTCAGGTTTCAAAGTTTTTCCCATAACATCTAATGAATAAGGAGTAAAAAATCTAAATGCATCTAAAATTCTAATACAACCTAATTGCATTGAAAAATATTCTTCTTCTTGTTTACATAGTACATTTATTTTTTGTTGTTGTAATTTTTCAGATGAAAATAAATCTTTCATTACTAGATGGAAATCATATTTAGAACCATTATAGAAATATAAAGGAACAAAGTTATATTTAAATTTGTTAGCATTAAGATTACAAGAATTATGTGCTGCACCTCTATATAATCCATTTAGATGATCATGATCTTTTACTTTATCAATATATCTACCTCTGCCAGTTTTATATTTATTTGTAAAACCTTTTCCACAGTAATAACAATTTATTTCATCATAAAATTCTTTTCTTTCTTCATCCGTTAATGGTATCATTGGTTTATTTGTTTCAAGCAATTGTGAAAAACGTCCTTGTAATTCTTCTACTTTCTTTGTAAACATTTCTGAACTGTCTTCACCATAGTATTGTAAATATTCTGATTTAAATAATTCAGGATAATTCGAATGAATGTACATTCCCCAACATAATGGTTTTTGTTCAAATAAATATTTTTCTTTACTTTGTTCAGTTGAACTTTTTCCAGGCGCACTTTTTCCAGGTGCACTTTTTCCAGGTGCACTTTTTTCAGAATTATAATTTTCAGAATTATAATTTTCAGAATTATAATTTTCAGAATTATAATTTTCAGAATCGGGTGAAGCCCTGGAACTTTCCGTTCGATTTTGTGTCATATTAACATTATATGCTTCAAAATCACAATAAATAGTAAAGGGTACTTTATTTTTAAAATACCATTTATTATATTCTAAATAATCATCTTTTGGAAAAGTATTTTGAACTGCTTCGTTTTGTTGACAATTCTCCAAATGTCTATTCATTTCTTCTAAAGTTCTAAAACTTGTCATACATTGAAGACAAGGAAAATTTTTATTATCTGAAGTTTTTGTAAATATAGAAACATCTTTACACAATATAAAATGACCCTGATAATATAATATATTCGCTTGTGCTGGTTGTTTTGACTGTTCTAATTTTACAAATTCATCTTTATATATTTCATGTGTTTCATTAATTTCTTTTGTAAGATTAAATGTATTTTGATAATAATTTTGATTTAATATTTGTAGCTGATAAATATATTCTTTATCATATTGTTCTTTATATTGTTGTAGACATTTTTTTAAAGATTCATTTATTTTTTGTTTGGTTTCATTTTCTTCATTATTTTCTTCATTTAATTCTTTATTATTTTCTTCATTTAATTTTTGAATTGTTTCTATCTTATTTTGATATTTATGGTGATATTCTTGTAGTAACATTTGTGTTTGTTGTTGATAATCTATTTTACATTTTTGTAAACTTTCATTTAAATTTTCTAATTTTTGTTGGTATTCTGAAGATAAAGATGAATATTTGTAATTATAATCATCAGCACGTCCTTTATAATTATTATGATTAATCATTATTGGTGTTAGTGTTTTAACAAGTTCAAATTTTTCAGTACATATTATATTTCCTTGGTAAAAAATATTATGATGCATGTAATTACCTCTATCATTATATACTATTTCTGATTGGCAAAAATTTTTATTATTCAAATAAAATTTTTTTGAATCTGGGTAAAGTGGAGTAATTTTACCAATAGAAACATAATTCACATTTAATTCAAAAACATTTACTTCAATTAAATTTTTATTCTTTTTATGAAACTTTAGTAACCTATTATAATCATATGGAAATTCATCTAAGCCATCAGAAAGATCAAATTCACTTATGTATTCTTCTTTATTGTAATGACTTAGTCTTTCTTTATGATATTTTGCAGGATGTAAATGTGCTATAATACTCCACAGAAAACAATAATCATCTTCATTTTTTATGTTGATTAATTGTGGTGAACTGAAAGGTAAAGGAACATAACTACCACCAGTATTATTTTTATATTTATCAATTACTATTTTCTTAGATATTATTTTAACAAATCTCCAACCAGATTCACGTAACTGGGCTTCAATTATACAATTTTCTAATTTAAGTATCATCGATTCAAATATGGGTTGTATATCATTTACATTATGAATTTCTTGCGAATTTGTAAAATGTCCTTGTATTATTTCTTCAGGAATTCCATCAGGTCCATTTTTTGTATAAAGTACTTCTACATTCATATAACATTTGAAAGATTTCTTAAATATATTATAAAAGTTGGTTAGAATATCAGAAAAAGTTTTATCGGTTTCATTATATTCAACCGATTCAACCGATTCATTAAATAAATATTTTATATCTGTTACGGCTTCATCAAATTCATCTATTTCGTTAAATTCATCAGTATCGCTAAATAAATATTTTATATCTGTTACGGCTTCATCTTCACTATTAAAAAATTTTTTATATTCCGAATGTGAATAATCATCAAACATTTTTTTAACTTTTATATCAGTAGGCAATGTTTCTAGATAGTTTTTATAACTATTTAATTTTAATATATTTCCTTCATCAACTCGTTCTACATTTTGTAAATGCATTTTACTTTGTAGATGAGATTGATAACTTCTTTTTGTTTGTAACTTTTTTTTACATAAGACACAATAAAATGTTTTCATTTTTTATTTTTTAAAGAAAAAATTTGTGTTTTAGTTTTTTTTTAAAAAAAATTTTTGTTTTAATTTTTTAGAGAAAAAAATTCTAAATATATATAATGGAAAAATTCTAATATATCTGCAAAATCGTGCGAAGCGCGAAGCCCTAGAACCTTCGGTTTGATTATGATAAATTTGTTTAATTATTAAGTATTTCACTTACACCATTTATTAATGGTTTTATATCATTATATGTTTTTTTGGCTTCATCAAATGTAGATTTAGCATCAGAAAATGTAGATTTAACATCAGATATTATTGGGGTTGCTTTTCTTAATCCGTTTCTAACATCATTGATTGCAATTTTCAAATAGTTTAATGTTTCATTATCTTGTAATCTCTTAGGTATTGGTATACCAAATTTTGCATTTAAATAATGATCAAAATAAAAATAAAATGTATCAGGAATAATTTTTAATGGTACTTTTGCTTCGGATTCTAAAAAGATAATTATTTGTTCTATAACTTGATTTGATAAATGTTTTGTATTTGCATATATTCTAATATCAAAATCTTGAGAGTTATTATAGATTTCATGTTCGGTATCTACTAATATATTTAAATCTTTATCATATACTTGCATATGTTCACTTATGGTGTCAACACGTATTATTCCATATTTATGATGTGTATAATATGATAAAGGCATATTCATTTTATAATTTTTATTAATATCATTAAAGAATGCTGCATTATTTTGTGTAGTTGTAAAAAATGTTTGAATGTTTTCTCTAATCTTATTATCTACATCACAAGCTTTATGAGCTAATACAACTATTTGAATATTTTGATGTCTTCCTTTTGTAAATATTTCTGACATATTTTTTTGTTTTGATAAACTTGCAACATCATCTAAAATTAATAAAGATTTATTTTCAGGTGTACCAGCAAAACTTTCCATATCTTGTAACTCATCTAATTGTTTATCATTATAGACGTTTGTAAAAGTTGGCCATTCAGAAGTATGCATACAAAAAATATGTACTTTTGTTTCATCCTTATAATATTGGTTTATATATTTTTTAATAAACGTAGTCTTACCACTTCCAGTTTTACCGTAAACAATGAAATGTAAATTTTCTTGATACATTTTACCTTGTTTAATATTTTTATTATTAGTTTTATCCTTAATCTTATCTTCCTCAGTCTTCCATCCTTCAAAAGTTTTTTTTTCTTGATTATAAAAAATTATTCTCTTTTGTTCCTCTGTTAGAAAGTAACCCCATTGATTTCCAATACATATAACAAGATGATAAATAAAAAATATTAAAATACATGCTAACAATATTTTTATACAATGAAATTTTAAAAAATTCCAAAGACGTGTAAGATCTGATTGTGGTATTTTTTTATTAAGAGATGAATTAGGGGGTAGTGTCTCTAAATATTTTTTATCTATATTATTATATATATTTTTATCTATATTATTATATATATTTTTATCTATATTATTATTATATTTAGTATTATATATAGGATTTTCTACAATATTATTAATATCTTTGAGATTCGGATCTTGAGGGGTTAGTGTATCTTGAAACTCAGTGTTATTCATATAATTATTTATTATTTCGTTTATTGCATTAAGAGATTTATGACGACTTAGATTACTTTTATTACTTTTATTACTTTTAATTATAACCGGTGAATATAAATCTTCCAAATTTTCGTTTTTATTCATTTAATATTTTTAAAATAAAAATTTAGGAATTATTATTTTTTAATTCCGGACTCGCATTCTTACACTCTTATGAGTGTTTTTAACCTCTGTAGAACCTCCGGAATGTGTCGGACTTTTTGTTCCTATACTCAAAAGAAGTATGTTCCGAACCTCTCCTCTCTTCCGGAATGCTTAAGAATATTTTAATAAAATAATATTTTATTCTTTATAAAAAATAATATTTTAATATATATAAGATTATTTTAGTTGAAATAAAACTATTTTAGTTGAAATACAACTATTTTAGTTGAAATACAACTATTTTAGTTGAAATACAACTATTTTAGTTGAAATACTAATATAAATTATTATTTTGACATAAATTATTATTTTGACATAAATTATTATTATTTTGATATAAATTATTATTATGTTGATTATTATGTTGATTAAGTTTTGGACATAGTGTTACATGTCGCTGAAAATTTTTCTTTAATATAATTTTTTGACAACCTCTACATTTAACTTTTTCTTTTAAACAATCCTTACACTGATATTTACTATCATAAAACTCTGTCTTAGGTTTAGTAATTTGACAACTTGTACATTGTCTTGTAGAACTTATACAAGAATTATAATGATTAGTAATTCCTTGATTTGTAAAATATTTATTACAATTACGACATAACTGATCTTTTAATTTATCTTTTTTATTTTTTTTAACCTCTTCTGGTTGTTCGCATAATTTTAAATGACGTGCAAAATTTTTTGATGTTATATTTTTATTACATCCGGAACATATTTTTTTGTTATTACTTTCAACAAATTGATTTTTATCAATATAATTATTTTGTGCTACATTATTATTTTGAACAAAAGGATTATTTTGAACAAAAGGATTATTTTGAACAAAAGGATTATTTTGTGCTACATTATTATTTTGTGCTAAATAATTATTATTATTTTGCCTAGGTGTATTTATTCTAGCAGTATAAAGATTTTGTTCTTTATCTGAAATAAATAAATGCTTTAATCTTTGTAATGGTTGCTCTGATTGAATATTATTATACTGAATACTATTATTAGGTTGAATATTATTCTGAATACTATTATTAGGTTGAATATTATTAGGTTGTATATTATTAGGTTGTAATTGATTCATATGCATACCACATGGTGTGTTTTTCATATGAGAATATAATAGTGTTTGATTTAAAAAACGCATATTGCAAACTTGACAAATTTGAGTCATTTCCATTTTTTATTTTTATTAGGAAAAATTTTATTTTTATTAGGAAAAATTTTATTTTTTATAATTTATGTATTTTTTATAATCAGAAAAAATTTTATTTTTATTGTTTAAAAATGATGTTACCAAATGTTGGTGGAGGTGCATATATCCCGAATAATCGTGAATTAGAAATAGAGATAGAAAATTATATCATGAAAACTGGAGACGTTTTATCTGGACCATTGCATCTTTCTATTCTTCCACAACAAAATACAGAGTTAACAAATAAACAATATGTTGATACGCAAATCAATGAATTAAAAGAAAAATATATAAACGATGTTTTGGTTCCACTGATGAATGAATTAAAGTTGCTTAAACTTAATGACAAATCATTAAACGAAAAATTATCAAAACTTGATAAAAAGGATAGAGAGCTAGAAGCAGATATAGCAAAACTTTTTAAAAAGATTTCAGAACAATCAAAAATTTTAATATTACTTTCTTTAAATTTAAAATCTGCAGTCATTAAAAATAAACATCAGATAAAAATGTTAAAAGAACAATTAGAAGATGAAATAGAAAAACTACCTGAAAGAATTAAAAAAAATTTAAAGCAGTTGCAAACTACATTCCAAAAAAGTGTTGATGAATTGAGTTCTAAAATTACTCAACAAATGAAAAAGATGAATAGAATAATAAATGAAGTAAACTCACTTAATGAAAAAGTTGATAAAATGAAAACTCTTAAAATCAATTTAGAAAATGAATTAAAGAAAAATTTACAAGAAAACTCTAAAGAAAATAAAGAACAGTTAGATGCTGTTAAAAGACAATTAGATGTTCTTAAAATTAAGTTAAATGCTCTTAAAACGGCATTGAAGATTAATCAGCAGAAAATGCAAGTTAATAGAAAAGAAATTAAAGTACATCACACACTGCTTGACGCAATAGATAAAGTGCAACAGTCAATTAATAAAGTTATCTCGAAGTTGTTAGATATTCATAAACGTAAATCTTAAACGAGTATTGTAAATATTAACTTAAATATTTTTTACCTACAAAAAATAAGAATCATAAAAAATATAAATATAATTTAAAAAATACAAAAGTATAAATATAATTTTTTAAAAAATTTAAAAAGTATAAATATATAAAAGTATATAAAAGTATATAATTTTAAAAATGGATAAAATTAGAGCTGATAATTTTAAAAGAATAAAACAATTAGAAGAGTTAATAAAACAAAGAAATATTATGAAAGAAAATCATAGAATAAAAAGAATGATTGATGCAGGTTTGGTTCCTGATAAAGTTAAACCAAAAACCCAATCTGTAAAAGTTAAGAACAAAAAATAAACATTTTTTTTATAATGGACATCGGTTCATGGGTCAACGGAGATGTCTTCCAGGGCTTCGCGCTTCGCCCGTATTTATATTTTTCCCAAAAAGTCAAATTTGTTACTAAAAAATGCCTATAATTTATAAACACAATCTTAAACATTTTGCTTCAAATCAAAAAATTGCTCATGAACCACGTATGAATCCTGTTTATCATTATGATAATAGAGAAACAGTCGGAACAGAAAAGTTCCTAGGCACCGCAGGTGCCATCCAAAAAGAAGGGGATGGTATCTTTTCTGGTATTGGTAGTATCGTTAACTTAATTAAAAATAATAAAGATTTGATTACATCTGCTGCAAAAGGAGCTGCTGCTATAGGTAGTACAGCTAGTGCAATATCAAATGCTGTCAAGTCTCAAAACGAATTAAAACAACTAGAAGCTATTCGTAAACTCAAGAATGATTCCGAAGAACTAAAAAAATTAAAAAAACTTTCAGATGAAACAAAAAACAAAATTGCTAACATAGCTGTTGGGGAAACCTTGAGGAGCGGAGCTCCGTCTGATAGTAAACATAATGAAAATAAAAATAATGAAAAAACAATTGAAGAAATAAGAGGTAATGGCGTGAGCAGCAACCTTCGGTCTAACCAGCAAAGCTGTAGCGGAGCTGGTCTAGCAAAATTCTAAAATATATTTTTTAGTAAAATTCTAAAATTATATTTAGTAAAATTTTAAAATTATATTTAATAAAAATTTTTTTCTATCTGTGAGAAAAACAAAAAGTCAAATTATTTCTTATAAAAATGTCTTCGCTTATCGAAAATAAATTTAGATTAGATGATCCCCCGTTCACCAGTTACAATCAAAAAAAGAATGACTATATAAGAATTGCTATGAATCCCGGATCTTCCAGTAGAGTAAATACTGGAGGAGATTTAATCTTTGAAGTTGATAATCAGCAGAGTTATTTATATTTACCTGATTCATTTTTACACTGTGAATATTCTTTATATAGTGATGCTAATTTTACAACACCATTACCAGATACCGATAATATTACACTAGAGAATAATTTTTTCCCAAGTTTATTTACACAAATGCGTTTAGATGTTGCAACTCAAAATATAGAAACAATAAGTGATTCCCCAGGTGTAATTGATACAATGCTTAGATTTATAACAATTGGTGAAAATAATAAAAAGCATGAAATCGAAGGTTGGTTTCCTGATACTAATGATGGTATAATTATTGATGATTTAACTCACGCTGGAACAGATGCCGCAGGAATTGCGAAAGATGTAGAAAATATTGCAAAACATTTAAATAAAACAAATAATGATGCATATAAAGAAAGACGTGAATTTAACAAAAAAAGTAAACAGACAGTAAATTGGTCATTGTCTCCATTATTCGGATATTTAGATTATGATAAAATATCATATCAATTAAAATTTAAATTAATAATTCATCGTACAGCAAATAATGAATTAATCTTTTTTGGTAAGACTGGAAAAAAAGCATATTTAAAAATTGATAGACTTGAATGGTGGATTAAGCATATTACTCCTAGTTTAGAGGTTGAAACAGCTATTGCAAAAAGATTAAATACTAACAAACCAATTCCAGTTAATTTTCTAAAGAGAACTGCTAGTTCAGTAACTTTTTCCGAACAAAGATTTAACTGGCATTTTACTAGAACTGCGAATACTCCAAGATATTTATTACTAACATTTCAAAGAAATAATTCTCCAAGTTTTGATAAGAACAATAATATCTTCCATATTAATACAATTCGAAGTTTACAAGTTTCATTAAATCAAACTCGATATCCAATTGATCCATTAAGATTCGATGATACCAATAATCAATTTATGGAAGGATATGATTCTTATAGAAATCTTTGTATAGAATTTGGAGTTGAACCACAATTAACTCCTGGAGATTGGAGACATTTATATCCAATTTTCTGTTTCGATTTAAGTGCACAATCTGAAGATATTATTAAAAATGGTTGTGATGTAACAATTAATATTGAAAAGAAAGATTCCACAACTTCATTGATGGCTTATGGTTTATTGCTAGAAGATGTAAAATATTCTATTGAAATTCTTAATGGAAAGATGGTTAGGATCGGCTAAAGCGCTAAAGCCAGAGGAGCTTTGCTCCGATAGGTTAATTAAAATTTTTTTCATAACTAGAATAGATTAAAATTTTTGTTAACTTAAAAATTCTTAACTAAAAATTTTTCATAACTAGAATAGATTTAAATTTTTTGATAACTTTAAATTCTTAACTTAAAATTTTTTATTAAAAATGTCGCAAGCGAAAAGTAATATTAATAATAAAACTGTTGAATTAAAATTACGTAATATTGTTGACAAAAATACCCCTAAAACTATTACGATTAACAAAAAAAAGTATTACATAAGTAAACCAATGATAGAGAATATTCAATTACAAGAAGAAAAGAATGGCGGGATTCTCCCATTAATTCCACTAATAATAGGTGGCATAGCAGCTGCAGGAAGTGTTGCAGGTGGGACAGCTGGTATTGTCCAAGCAGTAAATAAAAATAAATCAGAGAAGGCAGCATTAGAAGAACAAAAACGTCATAATAGAGAGTTAGAGAAAGTTGCTAGGGGCGAAGGGATATCTGAGATGTCTTCCAGGGCTTCGCCCGAAGGAAAAGGAGTAGTAGATAATTTTATTAGTAAATTAAAATTAGTTGATGAAGGAAAACGAGTTCTTAAAAATATTCTCCACAATGTTGATGATTTAATTGAAATTAAAGAAACTAAGGATGGTTCTGGAATATATCTAAGTCCTAGTATGATTCGGTAATAACCTCAGGACCTTTGGTCCATAAGGTAAAACATTTATTTTATCTTTTAAAATGAATTCTACAAATTCCGAAAATTTAACTAAATTAAAAATTTCTAATTTAGATTTATTGAATTATCTATTAAACAAAAATAAAAACTCAAACTGTCAGCATATTGGAGGTGACAAGACCAAAGTTCCATACCACTTCGGTGGTGATATACAAAAAACATTAGAAAACTTTCCTGGATTTATTTGGAGTAAATATTCGAAAGAAAAACATCTTCCTGGTCATTCATATACTGGTCCAGGAACTCGATTAGATATAAGACTAGATGAGAATAATAATCCGAAACCAGGTGAAGAACCAATAAATAGAGTAGATGCCGCCGCTTACAGGCATGATTTAGCTTATCGAAATCATGATCTAAGTTCTCGTCATGCAGCTGATAAGAAGATGATTCAAGAATTAGATAGTATTCAGAATCCTACATTTAGAGAAAAAATTGAAAGAATGTTTGTTAAGAAAGCTTTACAAGCTAAAATATTATTCGGCCAGGGTTTAAATGAAACGACAGCAAAGCTGTCTGAGAGCAACGCTCGAAATCATAATTCAGACGTTTATGCATCTGAAATCCACAAGGAATATAGAAGGCCTAAATATTTATTGAAAGTAAAAGTATTTAATAAAGATGATATTTGGAGTGCTGATCTTATTCATATGCCGAATGAAAGGGACCGAACCGAAGGTTCTAAGACAAAGTCTGACTACAAATACGCATTGACAGTTATAGATTTATATACACGATACGCTTGGGTAAAGCCTTTAAAAAATAAAAGTGGTCTATCAGTTAAATATGCGTTTGAAGAAATCTTTAAAGAAAGTAATAGAAAGCCAAGGAAATTGTTTGTTGATAAAGGGTCGGAATTTTATAACCGAAACGTTCAGCCACTATTTGAAACTGTTTATTCAACTGAAAACGCAGGAAAAGCTATAGTGATAGAAAGATTCAATCGGACGTTAAAAAATAAAATTTTCAAGAAATTTACTCAGCAAGGAAATCAGAAATGGTTAAAAATATTACCAGGAATTGTGGAAGAGTACAATAATAAAGTTCATTCAGGTATTGAAGAAACCCCAAAGAATGCTTCTGACGACCCTGATTTGATACGAAAGAAAATATTCGAGAATAATTCTTCGAATGAGAGTAATCCGAATTTGCAGAAACTTAAGCCGAAATTTAAAATTGGAGATAGAGTTAGAATATTTAAATATAAGAACAAATTTGAAAAAGGCTTTGTTGGCTATTGGACTAAAGAAATATTTGAAGTTTGCAAAATAAATCAAAGTTATCCGATTACTTATGAAATTAAAGATTTAGATAATGAGAATATCAGAGGCCGTTTTTATCAAAATGAATTACAGAAAACAGAGCTTTAACCTCTAGGTGGCGCTTTAGCTAGCTTCGCTTGAGTTATAGATTGTTTAACTCTAACATAATATCTAGAAATGGTACTCCTTTTTGTAATTTAAATAAAACATAAAGACATAATTGTCCACAATAAGTTGTTCCCGGTTTTTGAATTTGAAACGTATTGTATGTTCCCGTTCCAAGTAATTCTTTTACTTCATTTGTAGGTGGAAGCCCGTATGAGTCGAACCAATAGTTCTCAGCCTCCGGGCGGTCAAAATAATAATTATCTCCGTTTTTACTAAAGATACCTGCTGACCAATGTACGCCGTTTTGGTCTGAAGTGTGAAGATTCGTTATGAAATTTACAATTATTGATGGAACTTTATTCCGGGAACTGAAGGTTCCTGATGACCTATTTTTTAGGAATTGTAATTCGTTTCTCATTAGAACATGAAAATTCTTTATTCCTAATTGATTTGCGATTTTCTTTAGGTCGAAATTTGTCGTAGTTTGTGTTCCATATAATTTAAAAAACTCATTTATGTTGCTCATTTTATAATAAAAAAATTTCTTAAGGGACCCCTAGAAGACAGAAGGGAGGGGGTATTGATTTAAAACTGTTCTCTAATGATGTCTTTTCTTACTACTTATTCGATTTTGAAATGATTATATTATAATTATCGGAGCGAAGCTCCTCTGGCTTTAGCCGATTCTAATCTATATTGTTTTATATATTTCAATTTTCTTCATGAACTTTATTTGTAAAATATGTTTCATCGTTAAAATGATTGTTTAAAATTGTCATAACAACTATCCCGCATGTCGCCGTCTATGCGTTCTAAATTCAGAAGAAGAATTTTATTGTCATTTGCTTTTATTGTCAATGCACTCTTATGTGCTTAATCTATTCATGTCTTCACAATGGGAAGTACTTTACTACCCGTATGTGTTTGGCAAACGCTAAATGAATTTTGCAAATCGATTTCTAAAACTGAATTTGAAAATAGACTTTGCAAATGGATTTTGAAAATAGATTTTGAAAACAGATTCTGAAAATAATTTACGTAGGGGTAAATTGAAATGTCAAAACTTTACGCACGCGTAAGTTGAAATGTCAAAAGTTTACCGATGGGTAAATTGAAATGACAAGATATAGCATGATAATTTTAGGGGAAAGCTGCTAGACGTTTCTCTCTCTTCAATCTCTGTCTCTCTCTTCAATCTCTGTCTCTCTTCAATTATCAGGCAGTGTACGGGTTCATTGAATAATTTTGAGTTTATGAGTTACAATGATCTTCTAGTTCACACAATTAGTACTTTAAATAATGTTGAGCATACAATAACGAAGAATGACTAAGTAATAATTGCGTCTTCTTAATTTATCATAGTGCTCTAATCTTAATAATAATTGAGAACCATTTCACTTATTTTTAATTGAGATAACGAAGGATATATTCTTGAGGTTCCTTCCATTTCTGAAGTTCCTTCCACTTTTGTTTCATCCACTTTTGTTTCATCCATTTTTAAAGAAATATTTTTAACGGGCGAAGCCCTGGAAGACATCTCCGATGTCCCGCAAGTCACATGATATATTTTAAAAACCTGAAAGATGGATAAAATTCATGAATTTGAAATTCTCAACTTTTATAATTTTTTCGGTGTCCGGGTTTTCGGTGTCCTGGAACGGTCATGATTTTGGCGGGGGGTGAAAAATGACAGAATCACAAATTTGAGATTCTTAACTTTTATAATTTTCGGTGTCCTAGAACGGTCATGATTTAAGCAATGAAAAATGTCATAATCACAAATTTGAGATTTTGAAAAATTTGAAAAATTGGGTATTTTTAAAAACGCCCAAATCGGAGCGAAGCTCCTCTGGCTTTAGCGCTTTAGCCGATTTATGAATTTAGGTCTTCATAACCTGAAAAAGGGTTCAAATTCATGAATCGGCTTAAGCCAGAGGAGCTTCGCTCCGATTTATGTTGTTTTTTTAAAAGTACCATTTTTGAAAAAATGGTACTTTTTGAATGAACCAAATTCATGAATTTAGGTCTTAAAAACCTGAAAAAGGGACTAAATTCATAAATTTATGTCGTTTTTAAAAGTACTATTTTTTTTGATTTTATGGTGTCCTGGAACGGTCTTTTGTCCATTACTTGTAAGAGCCAAACTTCTTCGTCCACAGGGCTTCTTACACTATCCTCTTTCTGCATGCAATTTCTTTCTCCACTATTTGCATACCTTCGAAGTCCACTTGGTGATCACTTTCAAAGACGTGACGGGCAACTTCAGAACGCTCAACATCTATGCTTAGCGCCTACAATCGCGTGAAGCATTCTTTGAGTGACTTGTGGAGTTTTTAGCTACTTCAATTTTTCTTTTGTTTCTCTTAACATTTTATGTATATTTCTCGTCTACTTTTTATTTTAACAGTAGTCATTTTATTTGTTATTATTGTACACGTAACGTGATTAATACATTCTATTGTAATTCTATGCTCTGTAATTCTATACTGTAATATCTATCCAGTTCCACATGACTCTTGTTCAGCAGTATGGCATGACTTACTGATGTTCAGCTTTTTCCCATTCATTCATTCATCTGACAGTTTTGTCCTGCTTACTAGCTAAAATGCAGTTTATGTCTGTTAAGTCGTCCGAAGATCAAATCGATTCAATAACGAAACCGGTAGAATGTTCCTGCGGTTTCGGTGCTACTCCGGCACTGACTGAATTTTACCTAATGAGCAGGGACATCATGCTGTGAGAACAACGATCAACGCCATCATTGATACGGAACCGAAACCACCAAATCACCCCTACGATTGCAGTGCTTGCTTACAAGTAGGCCAACGCTATATTTTGCAAGCACATGTAAAGAGCTGTTCAAGGAAAATAAAATTCATCAAATTGCAATACTTCTACAAGTCCCTCGGTTGTGAAATCTCCATTGCAACACTTGAATTTTGTTGAAATGTCCTAAAAGTGACCATGGAGGACGAAGATAAGTCCGCCACTACAAGAGTTTAAGAATGTGCATACGTTGCACTGATTCTCAACTATTTTATGCTACAATTTACTTTTTCTAAAGTTAATGACATCTCCATCAATTATTTTACTACTCAAGGTCAAATTTCGGAGAATTAATGCAATTTTCTCATCTGATTACAAATGACATTTCGATGAATTTCATGAATTAAAAAGTCTTTCAAAGTCTTCTTGATGATATATCAAATGATGCTTCGCATAATATGCTCAATTTGCTTCAAACATGAGGCTTTTCTCACATATGACAATGTCTTTCTCTGAGACAATCAAAGGAGGTTTACCATTTCTGTTGGCCAAAACAATTAGATCATCACAAATGGCAGCAGCACACCTTTCCTTCTTCAAATCTTCCATGTATTGTCATGTGAAATCAGTTGACACGGCATCAATGCTGCTGCACTTTGAGATGGTGAAGAAGCATGACGTCGAAAATCACACAATCGCATGATGACGCAAGCCGACAAAGACAACAGAAAAGTGTTTCAATGTGAAGCTCATTAAACAGTAAAATACACTGTATTCAGAATACTCTCCTGTCGCCATTCCTCCATCCAACATTCATCTGACAAGGAAATGTTGTCGAAATGTGTTATTGATCTTTATCTACGGTAGCTTAAAGAAAACACATCCTAGCGACCTCGACAGGAATTTGAAAATGGTCGAAACTATGCTAACCCATGAAAGCTTGAAGAGGTTTCAGTTTTCAGATATAGTTTCCAGTTGACACCACTATCAGCTTATCTTTTTTCTTCAATTCTTCCTTGAAGATCTATCTAGACGTTGAGAGTGAAGCATATTGGTGAAGTGTTAGAGCCATCTGCTTTGCAGAAACATGATAAAACTGGCATTCGACAAATTTCTGATTGCATTCACTCGATTTTCCTCCATAGTATCAATCTGCTGATAGGAAACGTGGTCTAAGACTTTAATTTTGAGAACCTTCATCATATACCGGATGATGAAATATTCATCAAATGAAATTATTTTGACGGAAAAATTCATGCAAAATGTGGAAATTTCTTTGTCATACTTTCATGTAGAAATTTAAGAAAATTTTAAAGATAATCTTTATTTCTATGTTTCCATTTTTACTGTAACTTTCGCATAACCGAAGCTCTTACTGAAACCATCAAAGTGACTTTTCTAAGCAACCAAATTTTATCAAATGTGCGACATGTCTCTGACATAAATTTACTAAATTTAAGTCATGTACATAACTTTATCTCACTGATTTTTTTTCCAGTCTCCGCCAACAATTACCCGACATTGCAGCAATGCTGCGACGTGTTAACAAATGCTTGCTCCGATTCTAGAGGGAAAAAATGCATGGTTCAGTCCATCAATGAAGAACTGCCAGTTGGTGAGTTAATAGTTTAGATTTATTTATCTGATAATTTTGATTATCTTTCAGTGATTATGAAAATGAATTGACTGCTGCTATCAAAAATGGCAATTAATATTTGATTAGCAATATATCTAAATTACGAGTAGATACTAAGCTTGCTAAACAAATCACAATCACAAACCGATGGCTTTCAGGAAATGCTTAGTGCATAGCGTATGTAAAATGCTTTTATATCAGCTTTCATAAATCGACTTAGTGTTTTTGTCTAGACACGTGTGATTATTCATTCACATGTTTCAATAATTGATTATCACTGCAATTATAATGCTTGAACTTAAGTGTGTAATAAAATTTGTCAATAGCTGCATCCAATTAAGAATATAGTTATCAAGATTCTAGAGTGCCAGTTCACCTGGGCATAGAATAGAAAGATGTCCTCAGACCTGAACAAATTAAGCACGATGAAACATAGAAGTTCATTTTTATTATATAGTTCGTCTATATATTTTTAATTCTATGCCGAGGTGAACTGGCACTCTGCAAACTTCATGATGATCACCCTCACGGCAAAGCCAGGATAAAAAAACGCAGAACAGTCTGTTGTGCTGCCCTTCAGCTTGTTCAGCCATTCTAGACATTTTAAGCTAGTTTGGGTCATTCCGAGCCGTACTGACGAGTCGTTGTAGGGCGAAACGCAGCGTCTGCGGCTGACAAGGGATTTTTGTGCTTAATTTGTTCAGGTCTGAGGACATCTTGTTATTCTAAGAATCTAGTTACATGTATTTCTACTCAAGTCACTATCCAGATTGATAGAAAGCTGTTATGCGCCTTGTAGAGTATGTGGGACTATGTAGCCTAATTCGATAATGTGAAATATCAAAGTAAAAAATTCAAAATCAAGAATCAGTCTTCAAATTGTGATTATAGATAATTGAAATAAATGGATTGCCTCCTTCTGCAATTAAAATTGATTGATTGGTTAAGCAAAATTAATTGATTGCTAATAGCTTATGACAACCTTTGATTGCCGATAGTAATGACTTCTCATTTTTTGCAAACTGATGGCTGCTAAGCCTCGGCACTTATAGTAAATAATCGATATGATCAAGGGTTCGAGTTTCGCTGCATATACGCATAGTATGCATGACAGCATATTCATTTCAGTTATATTAACGAATGTCTTTATTAATTATGATTTAGGTACTGTGATAACAAACTTCACTGCTCGGGATGAAGATGAGGTGACGTTTTCACTGTCGGGAGATGCAAGTAATGCAGATGCAGTAACTTATTTCAAGATGGAACGAGCTACCAACATGACAGCAAATCTAGTCATTAAAAGTCGAATAAATTTAGAGGTAAGTGGTTCTCCTCGATGATCCTGTTATCTAAATGATTCAAATTGCCTCAGGCTTTCACAGGAACACAAAATTTTTTGCTCAACGTTTTTAAATTATTTAATGAGGATGAAAGCTTCAAAATTATTGTATCTTGACATATAAATGAGAAACATTGGAAAAACAAAACAACATATAAATATGCGTTTGATACAAAGTCATTGAAGACAATTTAAACATAGAGAATTGGCGTTCTATCATGAACTGTGAAAAATAACAGCATGAAAGCGAGCGGTATCCAAAGATAAATAAGTTGATATAGTGTGGCAACCAGTGCAAGTTTTTGCAGGGAACGAGGCCGAAAATAAGACTTTCACAGAATGATGTGCACCCTACGAATCTGCGCGTCTGCCGAGTTCAACATGGTTCCTCTTCTTATCAGACAGAATCAAAGAAAAATGCTTGCGACGTAGATTGAAGTTTTTGGAAAATTGAAATTTCCTATATTTTCGCATACTAAGTTAAAATACCAAGTCTAAGGTCACAATTTTTGACATGGAATGTCTTTAGGTCATTTTCTATGATGTGCATGTGTCATTATCATGTTTCTGATCAGCGATGTTCACGGGAATGTGGTTAAATGCGGATTAAATTGCTCAAAATGCTTGTGTTTGCCGACATTAACAGGCTTGCCAGACCTTAATACGCTAGCTTCATAGACAATGATGCATAAACATGATAGGAAATGACCTGAAGTCATTCCAAGTCAAAAAGTATGACTCTGGGCTTCGTTCTTTCTGCTCAATTAGAGAAGGTGTAAAAATTTCATTTTACCAAAAAACTGCAATGTGTATCCTATTGGATCAACATGTGTCCTTCTTTTATCATATCTGACAAAAAGAGGCACTAACTGTAGTTGATTCTAAATAGGCGTACGATGTACATCATTCTGTGAAAGTCTCATTTTTGGCCCATTTCCATGCAAAATCTCGTTCTCGACTAATAAAACGTATGCAGTACAACCACTTGCTAAACTTAAAATATATAGAATGCAAACAGCTTCGAGTGGTTTTCCTGTGGCTCTTCGTGTATTTCCTTCTTTTTCTTGGCATAATAATTTTGAATTGATGCTGTGAAATTCTCGCATGGACTTGTAAAATCCGAATGATGTGTTGTTGAAGTGCTCATTAATTTCTTATCTTACAATTAGAGATGTTTCACCAATATATTCTCATGTTGCATCTGAAGTTGCAATACTTTTGAAATTTTTGTTTAACTGTTATGCATTAATGATGCCTTGTCACTATCGATAAATACTATCTTCTCAGTTGTCATTCATTGAATTATGTTCCTCTATTGTTGTTGTAGGCATTACTGACATTAACTCACATTACGGTGAAATACCAATTCAAAGATAAACTGAACTTGGTAAGTCATATTTCCGATGTGAAATGATTTCATGTTTTATGGGTCTAAAATTTTACAAGCCATAGGCTGCTCACGACTATATCGATATGACTTTGATAAAAATCACCTGATAAAAACATGATAATATTACACCTGACGACAAGCAGATACATGTATATGATTGAATAAAATTGCTATTAAGCCCTAATTAATGTTGTTATTCAGTAAAGATCGTATTCGGGTGATCTAGCTTTAATAAATCAGATAGTGTGGATACTTATACTATTGTGGTAAGAGCAGGTAAGAGTAAATTCAAAATAGTAATCATTACTATCATTCATAATGAGATTGAAGCGATTGAGCTCTTGATAAATCGTTTAAAGTGTTTTGTTGCACTGGTGGTAATGCACTTGCAGCACAGTGAGGTCTCAGTTCAGTATTGAAAATATTTTCAAGATATATTTTCTTGAAATGTAAATTGCGAACGCTTTACGAATGCTTGAAGCTGAGAGTAGAACCATTAGAAATGGTTGTTCTAATAAAGATTTCGAGTAATAGCAATTTTGATCCAGAGCTTTCCATCGAAATGTTTAAAAGTGTGCAAATGACAAGAATGAATTGATTAAACTCTTGAGCCCTGATGACGTGCCGGCACTTGCGTAAGTGTTCGACCAGCAGCTGACAACACTGCCCCAACTACCCATGACGTGCACTGCACGCATCACTGTATTATCTTCCCATTGTTCACTCAGCGTCTGAGGAGTTGCAGATATGAGCGAATGACGTGCACTGCACGTCATGGGTAGTTGGAGCAGTGTAGCAGATTTGGCTTCGGGGCTCAAGAGGTTGTTGCATTTTTCTGAGGACTTTTTCAAGAGGTCTTATTGCATTGACCCCACGGTATTGCATTTGTCTTAGTTCACATGGTGACATGCGACATATCATTTCATGCTACAAAGTAATAAATGCCGTTACAAAGATTGCAAGGTGCCAGTTATTCAGTTTGTTCAACCATTCTAGAGCCATTCCTAACCGTACTGATGACACATGGATGCTATTGTGGCAGTCATAGAGTTTACGAAGGAAAATTGGAACAAAATAAATAACTTTGGCATTGATTTAGAATCAATTGAAAAAATGCTTAAGTTTGTATGTTTTAACTACGAAATCGAATATAATGGCAAAAATTACCTTCAAATTAAAGGCTGTCCTATGGGAGCCCATTTTAGTCCGCCTTTTGCGGTTTTGTTTATGCATAGTATTGAAAGTAAAGCTCTGCAACTTTTGAAATCACAGCACAATATATCTCCGAGCATTTATGCTCGATACATTGATGACGTAATTATGGGTCCCTTTGACAAAGATTTCGACTTTGATGTAATATTAAGAACTTTTAATGGCATCGATGAGAATATTGAATTTACTCTGGAAGTTCCAAAAAACCTTACACTTAATTTCTTGGACATAAGCATCACGGTGAAAGAAGGCAGTATGAATTATAAATGGTTTGAGAAAGAAATACATTCGGGTATTTCACTGCGCAGCGATAGTTACGTGCCTAACCATATCAAAAACAATTACGTAAATAATAGCATCAACTACGTAAAGAGAAGATGTAGCAACGAAGCTGATTGCAAGGTAGCTTTTAATAAACTTGAAACTAAATTAAGTAAAAATGGATTTTCAATGAAACGAAAACATAAGAAAAGTAGTAAAAGAGGCAAGGAAATACGTAAAAACAGTACGTATTTAAAACTCGGATTTGTTAACGATAAAACTGATCGTGATATCCGCAAATTAATTAAAAAATACGAGTTACCGATAAATCTTGTTAGCTCCCCTAATAAAACCTTATAATAAAACCTAATAATGCCTTGAAATTCAAACAAAAAGTAGAAAAACACGAAAGTTGCCTTGTTTGTGAGACTTTGCCTAATAAGATGAAGTGTACAGATCGGTTTTTGGTATACAAATTTACATGCCATCATTGTAAAGATTTCTATATTGGTCAAACCTCGCGTCCTTTTAAGCATCGTTATAATGAACACAAGCGTGCTGTAGACAAAGGTAATGTTGATTCGAGTGCTATGGCAGAACATTGTCTGAAATGTAGATCAAAACGTTTGACTGATTTTGACCTTGAAATTCTTGATAAGTGCAAAGATGCATTGGACACTAGACTGACTGAAGCTCGTTACATTAAACAGTTGATTCCAAAAATCAATCGAAGAAAAGAGTTGACGGTATTTTAAACATCTCTCAACCGATAGCATTGTACAGTATATAAGCAGCCCACATGAGCGGCCAGATCAGTTGGTTTTAGCGAATTACCCCCTGAGGAAGAGCGAACGCTCGAAACGCGTAGGGGTTGTACATATCTTTTAATTAACTACTTTAATCTGGTCAATACATTTCAAGGAGAGACGAAAGCTGTTTTTAGCATCAACTCAAGTATGAAGAACCTCCTGTTGGCGGCCATCCTGTACTGATGAGTCACTGTATGGGAAAACGCAGCGTCTATGGTGACCATGACATTTTGTACTTAAATTTTTGAACTTAAAAAAATCCACCACTCTGATCTGAGCATTACTACAAATAGGATCAGTAATTACGTCAGATTATTCATTTGATGAACCATGAAAAATAACTTCATTTCATTCGGACGAGTATATGTAGTATTCAGCGCACAAATATGAGAATGATCGATGGCAACAAAGTATGCCTATACTTACTTAGTTTATAATAAATCTTCATGTGCATATTGCACAAAGGAATATTCTTTACATCAAAGAAGTGTTAATATCATATACAATATACATGCACGCATAGATATACACTTTTGAGTCCAACTGAAGTTTTAATTCAGAGAAGGTAATCAGAAACTGTGGACGAATTTCTTACATTGTATGTTTCTATTTTTCAGCCATCCCCCAAACAAATTACGATAAACATCAGAGATATTAATGACAACAACCCAGATTTCATCAACTTGCCCTATCGGTGCACAATCAAGGAGGTAAGTGCAGTATCATAAAAGCCCTTCTCCCCTGCTTATTTTCTATGTTCTTAATACGTACGTTTCAGTAATACTAACTTATTGAAGTAACGGGGCACAACGCATATTCATTGATGGAATTGCGGTGACGTTGTAGACACACACACAATGGAGGATTGTGTGTTTATGGGGACTATTTTTTGGATTCCTACATTTTTGTTTGCAAAATCTTTTAAATTATCGGTATGCGTTTATTTGACTTCTAGTTTGAAGTTATGAAGATTCTAACTGCGAGCATGATTTATTCAATTCTTTTCTTTCAACAATTTATTCAATTGTTTGATTGAATAGAAAAATATCGACAAGTGTGAAAAAATCAACCTCCGAATGTAATTATGAATGGGTTCTTGTGTATTATACCTCCTCAACAAAAAGTCAATTTTTCTGTTGCAATCAATCAATTGTAATTGCCAATTTCGAAAGCCAAGTGGTTGCAGATGATTGTGCTAATTGGACATTTTGAGCGAATTTATTATTTCTGATTCACAATAGATACAAAAGGCGTCAAAGGAAATCTGTTTTTAAAAGGAATGTCTTATTTTGTATATTAGGATTTGAAAATGATTAATTTAGAAACTGATATAAAGCTTTCATACAATGATTCATTTTTTAGATATACAGTGCGTTCATAAAGTCACTGTGCACCTAATAAATCAATGCATGCGCAGTAATCTGTCGCTTAGAAATAGATTGCCACGCACTATAAAAAGTGAAGTTTCTTTTAGAAACTTCGACTTCTGTGTGATCACAAAATATCTATATATTTGCATACTACAAAAGCATTTGAAAATGTCTACCTCGTTCACGGATACAAATGTCAATTCGACGTCTCATATTCTCAAACATTCGGTGAATTTCCTCGTGCCTGATAGCGCCAATTTACTGTCGGTTGTTTTCTCTAGACTCCTGTAGATTTCGTGACCTCCTTCCGTAAACCTCTTGCTTCACCGCTAACCACCAGTAAAAGTCCAAGACATTCAAATCCGGGATCTCGGATGCCAAACTCCTTCAGAGATAACTCTTCGACCAAGAAGTTCTCTCGGATTGACAGCACCATATTTAGCTTCGAAATGCAAACATTTCCTGATCTTCACCGAGTTAGTAGCTGACAAATGTGAAGTTAAATTCAAATTCTAAATCATGTTGAATGTCGCAAGCTACTCAATTGCGCTTCCCAAACGAGCCAGTGATTCTGTACATGTGATAGGTAACTACAATTGTAAGATTATGACTGTTTTCTTTGGCAAAACAAAGTTAGAAGAGGTGCACAGTGACTTTATGAACGCACTGTATAAGAATCATTTTAGGAAGCACTATCTTCCGGCATTTCATAAAGATTCCAAAGATAAATAATGCTTATTATACATTTTCGTAAAGTGTGAAAGGATATCGAGACCAAAAAACCACAGACGTCATTGCGTACGGCTTATGGATTGGCCTTTGTATCTTGTTCTTTACCAATTATTAATCGACAATGCTCCACTTGTCGGTGTTAAGAAAGTAGACACCATACCGGCTCGTAAAACCGTTTGAATTTTTATGACAAATTCGGATTACTGAAATATCTCAATCGTTTCCTTTCAGAACGTCGACAAAAGTAATTGCACAGGAATTACGATATGGGATAAGGATATTGATACCACAGTGCCAGTGCTTACAGCAACGGTAAATGATCATATCGGAAAATTTTATAAAACCTTCACTTAGTGTATGCTCATTATGCTTTCATATTCCTTCTGTTTTGTGGTTATTCATGATGTTTTTTTGATTTTTTTTCATGATGTTTTGTGGCTATTCATGATGGCTATTTCTGAAAATTGAATTTCGTAAGCATTCACTCATGGCGATGTTGTATCTTAGTGTTGCTATCTTCAAGCAGGTGATAAAATACAAAGCAACTTATACACGAACCAGTATATGACTGAAAGTCATCCAACTTTGCACATGGAAAACCTTGTGAGTGCAAATTGAAGACAAATTATACAAAAGATTTTGATGCGGGCGAGCAGGCCGATGAGGCAATCACTACGACTTGGGCTAAAGGGAACTTTTTCCTTCGATTTGTACCCTGCACGCGCAAGAATCTGATTGACGATTGAAATTGAGTTTTTTGTGAAATGCATTTCCACATATAACAAAAAGACAAAAGAATGCAAGATATACATTAGCGTGTTAGCGTGCGGACGCATTGTCAATAGCTCGTGTCATTTGTCGAATTTTCTCTGTTAGATTAGTTTTGTGTTATCTTTTTTCGTAGTCTTTGGTATAGAAGTAATCCTTTTTGTATTTCTAGTTCGTTGGTGTCGTTTTCTAATTATTTAGTTTTTTGTAGCCATTTTTTCATACGTCAAACAACCCCTATTCCGTTGATTTTAGTGAGCGAACTTCAGTGTTTCTGTGAAGCAGCAACATCACGCCAACCGTCCAAAGACTTTCTATTCAAGATTGTATTGATTTACTTGTCAAATACCTAGACAATAGGTAAAGATATGTGACTCTTCTAACTTTGTCCTGTAATAGTTTTGTGCATAGAAATCTGATCTTTCTTTGAGCTTTTGTGATAACACAGAAATCCACAGAATGATCATGTCACAGCCGATATCTCCGAACAAACCAGGCGATTGATGATGTGAAGTATGCAAAGATTTCGTATCTGAATTGGACATTCACTCAGCTTGTGAAAAGTGTGATGCGTTTTTTCATTCTCATTGTACAAATTTGCCATCGTATAAGTTCATCAAGTACCTAAAAGCTAAACGAAATTTACATGTGAAACTGGTACGTGTAATAACTATGCCATAGACATACAAAACTTAACGAAGCATAATGAATTACACAAAAGGAAAAAAATTGGTAAAACAAAATTTTGAAACTGAAATCGAAAAACTTAAAGAAAAACATCAGCACGAAAGGGAAGACTTGCTAAAATCTTTGAATACATATGAACTTGAAATGAAGAAAAACGATGCAGAAACCAGAGAACTAAAAGCCGAAATTATCTAGTCACGGTTGATAGAAATTGATGCGATAAGAATAGAAGCAAGCAAAAAGGAAGACAGTAAAGATGATGAAAGCGAAGAGTCCGACGAAGAAGATACAGTGGAAGAAGACGATGACACAGAAGATCAAGAATATTACATAAATACCATCAATATGAAAATTAATCATATCAGAAATGATATCAAGGAAATCCAAGCAACGGTAACTGCAACGGTAAAGCAACGGTAAAGATCGATTCAGAGCGGTGCAAGTAAGATCAAATGCACGTTGCCCAAAATTCTTACCGGCAAATGCTTCACCCAAACAAATTCCACAAATAGAGCAACGAAAAACTGAAGCAAAGCAACAAACACAGAAACAAGAAACTCAGCATGTTGCGCATCAACAAGAGTATACACAAAGACATACTCAAAGGCCGAAATCCTTGAGATATAAGTCATGTTATATCTGTGGAAGACGTGGGCACCTCTCCTGGAATTTCTGGTTCAACACCAACTACTATCCAAGACCACAGCGAAGAATGCACCCACAACAATACGGAAGACCAATGCAGCATCAAAGACAAAGGAGAAATGATGGATATAACAGAAGATATGAGTGGGCAAGTGAAAGAAGATACCCAAGGTATTCATACCGTGAGCAACGAACATATGACAGACAACAGCAATATTACAACAGAAATCACCGAAATGAATACGATCAATTTCCTGAAGAAAGAATTAGACCACAATCACCAAAACAGCATGAGGAAAGGAACAATCATTGCAGAACAGATAACAACAGCTACATAAATCACTCAACACGCTGTGAATATAATGAAAATCGATATCTCTGATGAACTAAAGGAAGAAGAGGATGAAATATTGACTGTTGGAAAAAAATCAGAGGAAACATATGGAAATAGAATTATTCTAAGTAAACATTGATGGATTGAATAGCGATAAAATTATAAATGATTGTTTCCTTCATGATGTGCAGAGGGTTAATATAATATGTTTAACAGAAACACATTTTAGTGACACTCAAGATCAACCAGTGTTATAATGCTTCGTTTATTATTTTGATAATGCTTTCAAATATCGTTTGTTATCCTATACATACTTGAGAATTGCAAAAGACCGAGTATGTAAATATAACATTAACATGGATTTTTGAGGGCAACAATGTAGGACATTTGAGGGCGCGTAAGCAACTGAAAATGTCCTTCATTGTTGTCCGAAAAAAGCTATGTTAATGTGTCATTACTATGTAGATTTTGCATGTAACAATGCAGAATTCTGAGTGCGCTCAAAATTCTGCATTGTTACATGCAAAATCTACATCATAATGATATTGTCCTAAGCTGTATTTCTATGGGAAAATATTGATATGATAAGTTTTGGGGAAACTATCATGGAAAAACTTAGGACAATAATATTGTGCGTAATTGAAATGAACTGGGCAGCAATGCTATGAATACACAGGTAGACATACGCTGATTGAAATTTCAAAAATGTTTTTTACATGCACGGATAGAGATATCATCATTACGGGATACATTGTTGCCTTCCTTTTTCCACATTGTACCATAGCTCAATTGCGCACAATATAATAGGGAAAATGAATATCTGCAGGAAAACAGAGCCATTCTGGTCTAACCTATTTAGAACTATGCCGGTTTGAGGGAACCTTGAAATCATACCTGAATTTTGATATCGATTGCAGTGATATAACTAAAATTTAGAACAAAAAATTATTAATTAGATTTTGTAACATGCAGTTATGGAAATACAGAATGTAGATTGCGATATGAAGAACGTGTATGTGAACTTTGCAATAATTCAAAGGTAGAGACTATATCACTTCATGATAGAATGTCCATTATATCAAAATATACGGCAACAAATTGCACCATTGTCATTGCGACACGATAGTTGAATTTCATAAATTAATGATCATCTTGACTTTCTGAAGGCATTTAAAATCCATCGCAAGATTTCTTAAAAAAGCCAACCAGTTACGCATGGTCATAAGAGAAAGGATCAACCACTAATCCGAATCTAAATAAATGTTCATTTTATCAACTCCTCTCCTTCCTGATTTTTTTGATTTTTTTCACATGCTTCACATGCTGTATAAAGTCATGCACTATTATATTGTAATTTTTCGTATTCATTATTCGCAAATATATGTATATTCATTTCTCACTTTTGACTACATGAATATTTTTCATGTGGTAGATGTACGTACATACATGTTTCATAAATGTAAACTTTTTGCAATATCTCGATGGTAAGACGAAAATGGAAATCTATTGAGAACCGTGCTGACTAAAACGATTACTGGTGAAGGCTTAGATTCATTCAACTAGGACAACAAGCTGAAATATCATGATTCTAGTCGTTAATCAGACACGGCTTATTTTTCGTTTAGACTTGAATATGGGAAACGTTGAAGCCCTCTGATTCGTCTTGTCAACAGACAACTTGAATAAACTGTAATTGAAAATGTTTTTTCTTACAGGGGCTTAACTTTCCTTCTTCTATGTACAAATTTATTCAAGTCGGAACAGTGACATTCCCCGAAAAAGGTGCTCGATGGAATTTCAATATGGAGATCCAAAAGAAGTTGGACTTTGAAAAAGATCGAATTTTCCAAATCAAGCTACATGCTCGAGTAAGTGTGTCGAGTGTATGTAGCTTGACTTACATATGTGCAGGCCTGACCGCCGATTACAATGTACTCGTACCAAGTTTCAAATGTGTCAGTCGCTCTAATTCTAATTCTAATTCAATTTAAAAAAGCCGTCCCACCAAATGAATACTGAAAATTCATTAATCCTATCATAAACAATTTTTAAATAAACACTTATATTTTTTGATAAATCCATATTTTGATATTTTTAACAAGTATTGGATGGGTCATCACTTTCAACTACATTTTGCATTGACTATTTGTATTTAAAGGCTTCTTTTAGGAAGCTCAAAAGTGGTTCCCGGTAAAAATGATCATCAATCTCGGCTTTGATAAAAATGACCCACTGAAAGCTTCTAAATATAATTTAGATAGCAGGAACTTTCATAGAAACATCTGAAGCCTACGTTTTGTCTGAATTTCATCCAAAAAATCAATTGCCTTTTGCAGCTTGAAAATAGGCCATTTAGACGAAAATCAATTAGGCCTATCATCATTCATTTCAGACATACCTAGACATACGTGTACATGACAATAACATAGGTTATGTAGGAGGATGCTTTAACATATGATATTGCTAAGAACAAAGTAAGCCGCTTGTGTCATTCAAGTATAGCTGTCATTCGGACAGTTTCAACAAAGCCATTTTGAGATCACGTTGACTTGCTTGGTCACCTAACAGTAAGTGCAGCAGTTTTATCATCAGTGAAATCACGGCTTTACACGAGAGTGCATTTTTCCTTACAGAAAACGTCCGTTTCTCCTCCTAGCATGAATTTGACAAGCAAGATATTTCTGCTGTAGTATTAATCAAATTATTTTTAAAGCAAATTAACAGAAGGAATTGATCACTAGCATTTCTAGCGCCATGGTATCTATGAAAGTATTTAATATGCATAAAAATTCTCTCTCGAATGTTTATTAACAAAAGCAAACATTTCTGCATAATTCAAATAGCAGCAGCATTATGATCAGATTTACAGACATCAACTCCTATAGGCAGTCCAATTGATTCTTCAATATCTGATGTGGGAACAAAGCTATTTATAATACGAAGTTGTCCTTCTATTCATTTTTTTAATTTCTGCTTCTTATTCGAATAAATTCTTCTTATCTTCTTCAGGATGCCGTAAATCACAATTCGTCTGCTGATTTGGTGCTATATGTCGATGACCAACCTGATCAACCGCCAGTTTTTCTTCAACAACCCTACGATCGAACCGTGGCGGAAAATACGCCAAATGTAAGCAACATTTCACGTTAACAGAATCTATGATAACTCTTGAAATCATATTATTATTTAACATTTCCATCAATGCAGCATACAAATTTTCAAACATTTTTCCTCGCATTTTCAGGGAACAAGAATAGTTCAAATTGTTGCGCGTGATGGAGATTCTGGCATCAATAACCCGATCTCCTACAGATTGGACTCAGGTTAGTGAACGGTCTCCTAAGCAATATTTACCTTGAGCAATTGCATATAAATTTATAGGTAGCACTTAAATGTTTTCTGATCAGAGCTCTTCATCCAAATAATCGTTGATTGGTTCTTTCACACGATTGCGTATCTTGAGTGAACAGTTCATGGAAAAATGCTAAAAGCTTGACATTTTAAGGTTGTACACAAAGGGAGATCGTGACGGTTTTCATTGACTTATAATGCAAACTGAACTGTATGTACATTTTCATCACCATGCTTTCTAAGCCTCGACATGTTGCTAGAAGATTTGTTGGCAGGGACAGTCTATTATGTTGACAAGCGACGCAGCAGCTTTTATGGGAAGGTCTCCATATTACCAAATCGGTTGAAGTTTTGCATTACCAGATCTACAGTACATATCCGGTTTAAACATCCGCTAGAAATTTTTGTATTTGTTATGTATTCGAAGAAAATTGTTTGTGTTTTATTGTTCAGAGTCACAAAGCTCTCCGCGATCGTCTGGGCTTGTGTCAACCACGGTGTCAGGTATGTTGAGATTAAGTTATGATTAAAGAAACGTCTTCTCTGTAGTTATGGTAGTGTAGCATGTATCTTTGGAATTATTTGACTTCAGTTGTCGATAGTTTGCAGCACAATAAATTCTCCTGATGTAGAAGAACGTTTTGTTAGTGTTATTGTGACATTGAATCCTTGTTGTATGTGACATTCATTAACTTTTGTGAGTGTAACTACATGTATAATCTTTCTTGATATTGTTACAGATTATATTCGTAAGCTCATTGTGTCATAGATGTACTGATTATTTGTTATTGTCAAAATTTTATGTCTACTCATATACGTGTTTGGTGCGGCATAACTGTTATGTGATGTTGTCGGATTTGTAGCCATGCAAAATAACTTGAATATCTCATAGATATTTTATTATCTTTCTCATCTTAGTGTATAACCGTTCGTTATACATTCATGTTTGAAGATATTCACACGTAGCGTACGCTTGTGCAGACAAACAAAGTCAAGATCACATTTATAAAATAGGATTTACAGCAGTAGGATCCCACATAGGTCCGGGGCGAGGAATTGCTGCTCTGTAGAGAGTTCTAGCAGCCATGGTGTGTGCCGTGCGGGTAAGTAAAATCAGTGATTCATGAGAGCATCCATCCCTTTCATTGCGACATCAGCTGCTGGTCTTCGTGGAGGGTAGAGCTTAGACGTAGAACGATTCGTCTTTCGGTTGAGGTTTGAAGATGAGCGGTACGACATTGTCATCTTCACCGACAATTAGATTTTCCATGATGCCATTTTCCACTTCAGCCGTGGTAAAATATCATCATGTATTAAGACCAGCTGACATACGGAAAGTGTCATAAAAGTAAGACCACTTTCTTAAATGTCAGATCCATCGAAGTGAATCAACTTCAGCTTCGGCAACTTGGCAAAGTGTGTGGGTTTGGATAAGGTTTTACCGGTAGCTAACATGTCATTTTACTAATGTGTTTTACCAATGAATTTTGCTAATGTGTGCAGACCTATGTTTTGATTCTACATCGTGAATTTTTCTCAGAATTTCCTTCATAAACTCATTGTCTAAGTCAAGCTGAGTCAAAAATTCGTCGGTCTTGATGAAGTCGTCCGAGTAAGACTCCGTGATCAACTGATCAAGTTTCTTAACTTCCCCGAGTTTCGTCTTGAGAAGTACAAAATCGAAGCAGATACTGTCTATATCTGGTAATTCAATAGAAATCACGATATCTTCCATGTCGAGTGTGATACAGCATCGTGTTGGTCACTGCGCTTACTTTTCTAAGTCATTTTCTAAGATAAAAACTGAATGCCTTCAAACTTAGATAACTTAAAAAATGACTTAGAAAGGTAAGCGCGGTGACCGACACGATGCTGTATCACACTCGACATGGAAGACATCGTGGGAAAATACAAAGAGTGAATACCTAGCAGCGGATCAGCTGACATCAATACATGAAGCAAGTTGCTCGGTTAGTGAGTAAATAGATTGTGTTGAGTCAGAAAATCATAAAAGTGGTCACGGCACGATTTGTCGGATTTGTAGAAGAAAAAAATATCTTGAATATCTTAAAAGATATTTTGTTACCTTTCTCATCTTAGTGTACAGTACAACCGTTATACGAGCGTACATTAATATTTTAAGTCATTTGCACGTAGCTTTCGCTCGTATACAAGCAGAGTCAATTTCACATTTATAAAGTAGGATTTACAGCAATAGGATTCCACAGGTGTATAAGGAATTTGTGTTTTTATGAGAAATGCTTGACATATTTTGTGACTCGTGCTGTCCAATAATTATTGGTCACAGTTCTTTATGAAACATTATAACGAACGACGAGGATAAAACTGAATATATTTTCAAAACTGTCAATTCAGTGAATAAATCAAATGAGGAATTTAACATAGGTGGATAGGGGAATTAGGGTCATGACATATTGTTGATTCTGACTTGATAATAGATCTTAATTTGACCTAAATCATAATGTCACTGATAAGACTATAATTTTCGTATTATGAAATAACAAGTACAGTGCGTAGTCGGGTTGGATGCGCATCGGACGCGGCTCGTCCTCACGCGTCAGAATTTTCGTTCAGAACCTTAACAAGCATGTGGTGCTGTTCGCACAGAGATCCGCGGCCGGCGTGAACAGTCCCATTGGTTTATTAAGGTTCTGAACGAAAATTATGGACGCGTGAGGCCTCGCCGCGCCGCGTCCAGTGTGAATGGACTTTTAGAAGAACTACAAGAACAACTGGTCCGGTGCATCATAAGAACTATTGTCAGCATGTTTCATGTAACAAAATATTTCCCCTAAAATGAGCTATTTAGATAAAGCCCTCTGGGGTTAATCTATAAATGGGATAAAATGAATAGTTCCCTTTTTTTGAATTTCAAGTTACAAACATTCTGCGAGAAATTTATTTAAATTGAGACATCCACCAAGAGATTTAAAGATATATCGCATGTGTGAACCCCCCTAAAACTCAAGTTCAATTTCCGCAAGACACACTCTATAGGAACAGTAGGTATTTTTAATTATCTTTATTTCAATCAAGCGATAAACTGTGCCTTGCAATTTGACATTTTCAAGTACATATTTGTTGACTCTTATGAGCTTTGCATGCCTATGTAAATGCAGAGTGATTTGTTGCTAATATTTATTAGCTTGACATATTATTGATATGAGATTTCTATACCGGCAAAATCGGTCTCACTGTCTGAATTTAGCGGTTGTCTAACATTTGATTGGGAAAAGTTACTTTTAGTTTGTTTCTGTAGTATCTTTTTCTGATATTTACGTGCAATTTATACACAAATTGTTTTGAAATTCCAATATTTTTTTCTTGCATATTGTAAAGTTTTAATATTATTTCAGCGAATACAAAATTCAACCAATACTTTGACCTTAACAACAGCACTGGATGGTTAACGGTAGCAAAGCCGATTGATCGTGAGAATGCAGATGTTCGAGCTGCTTTCAGCTTTATTGAATTAAAAGTCATTGTGAGTATAATTTTCTGACATCTTTTCAGTTTGCGTTTCATATTAATTACACTCTGAAAGAATCAAAGCCTAAACTGATTGGTCAAAGGAAAGACTTTGTGCCTTCTTCGAGTCCACCTGCTCTCGATCAGCTAAACGTCATACTGAAAAAACGCTTGAGCCAGTCGCTACGGAAGGATTTAGAGTCAGGGGTATAACGACTTACAAAGATGGGCATATGCAGCATATTATCATTATGAGTCTAAAATTTCTATTGCAGGGGCGTCGGAACGATTTTTTACTAGGGGTAGCAAATTTTTTTTTCATGGACAACCCTTCGATTTTTAGTAGGCCTATATTCAAGCACCATCGCCCGAATATTTCAGATTTAGTGAGGCTAACAAGACTTACTTTATTCACATGGGCGCACATTAGACTTGTGACATAATTCTCATGCATGCGTATGTACTACACGTATCATTTGTGGGATGATGTAACTCAAAAGTCAAAAGAAAGAAATCAAAGAGTATATTTCACTCAAACTCATAAAACTACACGCATGTACGTGTGCAGGCTGCATGTACTGCAATCAATGTAACAAATTCATAAACATGAGTATGTATGGTGAGTATGGCAATGAATCATCTGAACGACAATATTGCGATGAAAACTGGTTCCAAAAGTGTTAGATGCGCTGAAATTTAATGATTAATCCAGCTATACTGACATTTCTATCTAACCTTCATTTTGTGAAGGTAGGTCTACTAAGGCAACATTTGATAAAAATAATTCTGAGCATTCAAAGAACTACTAAGTACCCAGCCGCCACTATACTGCATGGCATTTAGTAATGTCAACCTATACGATATAAACAATGTCAGCCTATTAAATACAAATGTGTCTCAAAATTTTCCCATTCATAAAAATTATAAACCTTTTTTTCGAGAGACGTCACAAAGCTGCTTGACTACTTACAAATATCCGATGGTTCGGCTTTGACGTGACATGTAGGTACAATTTATGGCAACTGCTACTTCACTTTCTGCTGGTCAATGCAAAACCAGGTCGACACATCGATACACTTCTGCCCGACATGTAATTTTTGATTCTTAAATCTAGCATTATGTAAATGAAGATTATACATGTACATCTTTAGTTCATTACATCTCACCACACACCGTTGCCAAATCGAGCTTTCCTCTCGGGAGTACGGGAAGCAAACTCTCTCATAATAGAGGAAATGCTCAATTCCATGGTCTGATGTTTAAATACATGAAGAAGAATCAAGTGAGTTAGGCGTGATTGAGTCATAGTACATCGGTACTCAGACTTTAGGCGGCGCAAGGCGCTGAATGTCCTTTCAGCAGATGAGGCTGACGCTGGTATGTTGATGATTATCTGAATGAGTTTAATGACCTCCGAAAGCAAAATCCTAACGGCTTTCGGCTGTTTGGCTAAATGCTTCAGCAACGCTGAATTTCATTTTGTTCATTTGAGATCTCTGCAAGGTATGTGCCAGTAGTTCGATTACTTCATTTTGAATGTCTGCGCTGAGCCATTTATCTCTGCGAGAGAGCCATGAATCCAAAACAGGAATATCTGTACGTCTCTCCTTCAGCAACAGCATGAGATTTCCGTCAGATTCTTCGCTACCTCTAAGAGGTTGACCTGTGGCAGTTAAATATCGAATTGATCCGACGATCGCAGTCATGGCCTCCCAAGCTTCTCTCTGTTGTTTCCTGGTAGCCTGCGAAAGCTGGACATTTATTGGAGTGGATTTCCGTGCGCTAAGCAACTTCGAGTGGGCAAGTAAATGATGATCGCTTTTCTCGTGCTTCGGTAAAACGCTGACTGCTTTGCTCCAAGTAGAGAACCCGTTTGTAAGAAAAGCTGCTTCTTTAGGTAGCAGGATAAGCCTAGATAGATACGCTTTTGTACAGGTGTAGCAGTTAATAGAATCTTTCTTTTCATTATAATGAAGCCAGTTATACAATTTGAACCATTTAGCTTGGCAGCGTCGCCCATTACGAATAGGAAAATTGTAATTCTGATCAGGTTGAAATGGCTCATTTGGAAAGTCAATATCTGAGGGGTCGGTTTCAGAGTTTGAGGAGTCTTGAGATGTAGCAGAGGAGCGATTGCAGGTCACAGAGCTTGAGGAGTCTTGCGATGTAGCAGAGGAGCGATTGCAGGTCACAGAGCTTGAGGAGTATTGCGATGTAGCAGCAGATGAGTTGACTGAAAATTCTTCAGTAGACTGCCTGCAAAAGAATACAAGGAAGGTTATTTCCTATCTGTTTAATGAATGGAGGACCAAAAGTACAGCGTATATTTTGAGGAATCAACTACGGTCCCTAATGGAAAATCTATTATCTCAAACATAGGAATTGCAAAATGCTCCGACACGTATAGGTTATTGATTCTGTAAAAGGTTCACTTACTTTTAACCTTTTACTTTTTTCCTTCTAATTTTCATTTTCATTTTTTTCCTTTTTTTAACGATAGCAAGCGCTAAAGCTATGCTTGCTCTTGACACGATCATGAAGGGTGTGCTTCGCTAGTCTTGGTGATCTTCGTGCCGCGTTAGCATTTCGAGGACTGGGTTCGATTCCCAGCTGGCAAGCCATTTTTCATGGTAATGCCAAGAGCAAGGCGTATTGAAATATCATTTCGACCTCGTGAAAGCCGAAGGCATTGAATTATTAGATCACTTACTTTTGTTTCTTTGAGCTCTTCAAGAAGAATTTATCAAGCGGACCAATTCCTTTTCTTTTCATTTCGCTAGTTTACCTGTCAGGAAAAGATGTAAAAGGTCAGAAAAATATTTGATGACAACACGTATGTGCCACAGGGTTGAAAAACTACACGGTCCTCTTCGATTTCGACTACAATTATTTTGTAATCAAATTTTTAAATCATAGTCACAACAGCAAATAGGCTGCATACAATGTACACACACACTTAACGTACTGGTATGTGATATGTTTCATTGCAAAGTTGCGAATGATAAATGTTGTATTTTTGTCTATACTGTATAGCTATGAACTGATAAAAAAATTAAGAAATGTCAATTCGCATTCTTTGAACTCATGCATTCCCTACCGCATGATGCACGTACACTACCAACTCAAATCCATTATGGGAAGTGGTCATTCATCTCTAGAGCTTGCAAAAATCTCGACCCTTCTCGATTTTGGGATTCAAGATGGATAAAACCCGGAACATCAACAGTACACATCTACATCTGTATATCTAAATGTTGGCCAATGAAATCATAGCTGAAATACAATCACCTTGATCCTGTGATTTTAAAAATTTGAGCATAGGTTCTGGGCTCCCGTCAGGGAGGCCATTCCCTGGGATTCACCTCTATTTATGTAGAGGTTGGCCAATGAAATCATAGCTGAAAGATAGTTTAAATCATTTACAAAAGTGTGTCGAACATGAACATATAGTCCGGGAGCTAGCGTGAAGTTGTGCAGGGAACGAGGTAGTACATAAAACTTTCACATAGCATAGTACACCTCTAACCTACTGCAAAACTTCGCGTCTGCCGGATCAGATCATTTGCTTTTCAGAAATAGAGATGATAACAAAATCCTATGTATTTCCAATGGTAAAATTGTGACATCTGAGGTGTTGACTCCATTTTTTCGAATTTTTGCTCATAAAAGTTACACAAATTGGCATTTTGTTGAACTGGTTATTATGGAAATCATCTACAGAACATGATCTTTCAAATGAGTTATCATTCAGTGACAGAGGATGAAGTAAAGTGTACAAACAGACACTTTTCGTTAAAGTATATCAACAATTTTCCTGAAATTTCTGTGTTAAATTTTGCAGTTACACCAACGAAAGGTGTCTGTTTGTACACTTTACTTCATCCTCTGTCACTGAATGACAACTCATTTGAAAGATCATGATCTGTAGATGATTTCTATAATAACGAGTTCAACAAAATACCAATTTGTGAAACTTTTATGAGCAAAAATTCGAAAAAATGGAGTCAACACCTCAGATGTCACAATTTTACCACTGGAAATACATAGGATTTTGTTATCATCTCTATTTCTGAAAAGCAAATGATCTGATCCGGCAGACGCGAAGTTTTGCAGTAGGTTAGAGGTGTACTATGCTATGTGAAAGTTTTATGTACTACCTCGTTCCCTGCACAACTTCACGCTGGCTCCCGGACTAATAGTATAATTTGTGCTAATGTGTACCATTAAAACTCGGATATTTCAAAGTTCATATTCAGAACTACAGTAGACTTACATTAATAGACTTCGTGGTATTTGTCGTATTGGCAATTGGCATTCACCTCGTAATGCTTAATTGTGTATTAAAGGATGTAGAATGCTGTTGCAGTTCAAGCACTCAACAGTCAACCTGCGCGATTTGCTACATGTCTGATAGTTTGTTAATGTACTATATTCCTAGTATATTTCTTCAGAAATTCTCTTACAAGTCCACTTTTGTTGTTCTATAGCTCACTCACAGCGACATTTTCTCTCTCTTTAGCTTTTATGTGTAAATATTTATGATCCAATACTACATGCAGTGTTTCATCAAACTGAGGGATTACTTTATGCTAATGAAGCGAAATGATGTGATTATATACTGTAGCGGACAGCGAAGAGGCAAAATCAGACAACTTGATATTGTGAGATTTGTATTAGTTGTGAATGCTTTACAAAGATTCAAATTTTATATTGACTTCTAATATCTACATTTGCAGAGGGGCTATATCAATGATATTACAAATCACCTAGACATCTAGTAACTGTTAACATAGACAGTGACGTAACATAGCAAAACATAGACAGTGATATCACTACAATACTCTCCCCCAAGACAAAGGTTATAAATATTTCAAGACATAAAAAAATTAGGAGAACGAAGAGGTCGTCCGAAACTTGAACGCGGCGAAGAAATGTCTGAGTCGATGTACGCCGGTTTGAGACGATCGATTGATACCCAGTCCTCACGACCTGAATTCAATTGAATTTTATAAGCTTTGTCTGAACGTTGAGTTACCTTGAATGGGCCTTTATAAGGAGGTGCAAGTGGTGGGCGGTATGACTCATCTCGTATAAATACAAATTCACATGTCTTTATTTCGGTGGGAATTTGAATACCTCTCGGGTTGGATTGAGGAGAAATTGGTCGAAATTGAGCAGCAGCATTTCGAGCTCGAAGTAATTCCAAAGATTCGGAGTTTGAATCATCAGGAAAAAACTCCCTGGAACGACAATGGCCTCGCCAAACACCATTTCTGCGGGAGATGATCCGATATCGACTTTTGGGGTAGTTCGTAGACCAAGAAGTGTCCATGGTAATTGATGAAACCAATCAGAAGTTGAACAACGGGCTGTTAATGACTGCTTCAATGATCTATGAAAAAGTTCTATCATACCATTGCTTTCTGGATTATAAGCTGTAGTATAGTGAACTCTTGAACCCATAACAGATGCCAAATTTTTCCATAAGTCGGAAACAAATGTCGAGCCTCTATCGGATGTGATATCACTTGGAACTCCGAATCGGGAGATCCAATTATCCAAAAGGGCATATGAACAAGAAGCTGAAGTTGCTTCTACCAGGGGTACTGCTTCTGGCCAACGAGTTGATCTGTCAATAATGGTAAAAAGATATCGATGACCATTACTTATGGGTAGGGGTCCGACAATGTCAACATGAATATGACAAAATCTTCGACGTGTGATGGAATAACTGCCGATTCCAGATTCGATATGACGAACGACTTTAGACTTTTGGCATCTTTCACAGGCACGGGCCCAAGCACGAACGTCTCGAGAAATGCCCTGCCATACAAATTTTGACGTAATAAGACACAGCGTCGATCGAATTGATGGATGGTTTAGTCCATGTATTAACTCAAACACTTCTTTTCTGAAAGTATGTGGAACTACAGGGCGAGGTCTTCCAGTGCTAACATCACAAAGAATATGAGTATCATGATCAAATGAAACATTTTGCAATTTCAGTGAAGCCAATAAATTTTGAGAGTTTTGTATGTCAGGATCGGATACCTGTTCCAATGCCAATTTTCGATAATCAAGACCGAGTTGGATTGAGCTTATAGCTGCACGGGATAATGCGTCAGCCGCAGGGTTATTTCTACCTGGGATGTATTCAACCTCACATGCAAATTCTGTTATTGCGGATAATTGTCTTTGTTGTCGAGAAGAGAAAGCTTCAGATTTCTTTGTTAAAGCTGTTATTAAAGGGCGATGATCAGTTCTTACTTTGAATTCAACTCCTTCCAAATAATGCTTGAAATGGCGAAGAGCAAGATAAATTGCCAAAAGTTCCCTGTCAAATGTGCTATAGTGCATTTCGTTTGAACGCAGTTTTTTTGCTGAAAAAGGCTATTGGCTGATTAATACCATTGACAATTTGTTCAAGAACCGCCCCGACTGCGGTAGCACTAGCGTCAGTAGTAACTACTATAGGAGCGTTTGGATTGGGATGATGCAAACACGAGGAAGAAGCCAATGCGGATTTTGACCGAATGAAGGATTTTTCTTGCTCTGGTCCCCATAACAAACTCTTGGGTTTTCCTGTTAGCACATCGTATAGTGGTTTCAAGATCTCTGCATAATGAGGAATAAATCTGTGATAGTAGTTAACTAAACCAAGGTACTTCTGCAAATCTTTGATTGAAGTCGGTTTTGGGTAATTATCAACAGCTTTCACCTTTTCTTTAGTCGGGCGAACTCCATTTTCATTAATGTGATGGCCTAAGAAAGTGACGGAGGACACACCAAAAATGCATTTATCTGTTCTTACAACGAGTCCATTCTGTCGCAGGAGTTTCAGAACCTCCTGTAAATGGTTGTGGTGTTCATCAATTGTCTTTGAAAATACGAGAATATCGTCAACGTACACAATACAACAAGTGATATGACCAAATATAGTATCCATTAGTCGTTGAAATGTTGCACCTGAATTACGCAATCCAAACGTTGAATAGAGGAATACATAGCTACCGAACGGAGTGATGATACAAGTCTTATCAACGTCCTCGGGATTCACTGGTACCTGAAAGTATCCTTTTAACAAATCTAGTTTTGAGAAAATTTTTGCTCCTTTTACTGATACCAAAATGGCTTGAATATTTGGAAGTGGATAATGGTCGGGAATTGTTTTCAAATTCAGTCTGCGGTAGTCACCACAAGGTCGCCAAGAACCATCGGCTTTAGGAACCATATGCAAGGGAGAGCTCCAAGGACTGCTGGCTTTCTTGCAGATGCCCATTCTTTCCATCTCTGAAAATGCAGCTTTTGCAGCTTCTAATTTTGCAGGAGGTAATCGTGGATACCTAGAATGAACGGGGGCTCCTGTTGTGGAAATATAATGAAAAATTCCATGCTTTGATACATCTTGAGGATTCTGCTTCAGTTCAGCTTTGAAAACGTCCTTGAAATCCTCAAAAATATAAGAATGTTCAACTGATGCATGAATGGGTGCAATTTCAATCGTGTTCACAGGAATTAATGGTAAAGATGAGAAAGTATCCACATTGAGAAGTCGTTGACCCGCAACATCAACAAGGAGGCGAAAGTACGCGAGAAAATCTGCTCCCAGAAGTGGTTGTTGAATGTCAGCAATAATAAAGTTCCATGTATAATTGGTTTCAGAAAGGCGTAGAGTTATTTCCTTTCGACCAAATGTTGCAATTTTTGACCCATTCGCAGCTATCAGTGTAGGAATGTTTTCACAAGTCAAGTCATTTCTATTTGAATCGAGGCGAGAAATTGGAAAAAGGGAAACATAGGCTCCAGTATCAACAAGAAAATCATGTTCAGAAAATTTGTCATGAACAGTGAGGGTGTTAGATTTAGTTCTGTTGATGCTGTTAATACGAAGTACCTTGAGCATTTTCACCCTTAATTGTTGGGCCCGGGTAGGGCCGTTGATTATTTTTTTGAGTGAACTTGCCACGTACATCCTTGAACACACGATCGCGCATTTTGTCCCCATCGTATGTGGTAATAGCACAGTCCTTTTCGATCGGGTGTCCTTTGAAATTCAGGCGTCCTTTTTTGAAAAATTTTGGAAAATCTCGGCTTTGTTCTTGAGACATATGACACATTTTGATCATTGTTCATTTCACCATCACTCAAATTTGTATATTGAGATTCAATTTTGTGAATGGAGGATTCATTTATAGATGCAATAACTGGCTTGCTGCCTCGATTACGAAGAATAGCACGATTCGAGATTTGGAGGTTGTCAGCTTTAGTCAGCAAATGTTCAATCGAGAGAGTTGATGAATCGTGGAGAGCAGCTCGAATAGGCTCAGGCAAATGTTGCAACCAAAGTTCACGTTTCAGGTCAATTTCTTTAAAATTCCCTTGCTCATCAACTTCATCTAGTTGTAGAAGACGGTTCATTTCATCCCATGCACATCTTGGAGTACGATCACCGAGTGGTTGGGAAATCATTTCCAGAAGCATATGCACTCTTTCCGATGGCTGGAGGGAGTATTTCTTCAAAATCTCGTTTTTGAGTTCATCATAATCGATGTCAGATGGATGTCTTCGTAGAAATGATGCTATTTTGTTGCATAGTCCGGGAGCTAGCGTGAAGTTGTGCAGGGAACGAGGTAGTACATAAAACTTTCACATAGCATAGTACACCTCTAACCTACTGCAAAACTTCGCGTCTGCCGGATCAGATCATTTGCTTTTCAGAAATAGAGATGATAACAAAATCCTATGTATTTCCAATGGTAAAATTGTGACATCTGAGGTGTTGACTCCATTTTTTCGAATTTTTGCTCATAAAAGTTACACAAATTGGCATTTTGTTGAACTGGTTATTATGGAAATCATCTACAGAACATGATCTTTCAAATGAGTTATCATTCAGTGACAGAGGATGAAGTAAAGTGTACAAACAGACACTTTTCGTTAAAGTATATCAACAATTTTCCTGAAATTTCTGTGTTAAATTTTGCAGTTACACCAACGAAAGGTGTCTGTTTGTACACTTTACTTCATCCTCTGTCACTGAATGATAACTCATTTGAAAGATCATGTTCTGTAGATGATTTCCATAATAACCAGTTCAACAAAATACCAATTTGTGAAACTTTTATGAGCAAAAATTCGAAAAAATGGAGTCAACACCTCAGATGTCACAATTTTACCATTGGAAATACATAGGATTTTGTTATCATCTCTATTTCTGAAAAGCAAATGATCTGATCCGGCAGACGCGAAGTTTTGCAGTAGGTTAGAGGTGTACTATGCTATGTGAAAGTTTTATGTACTACCTCGTTCCCTGCACAACTTCACGCTGGCTCCCGGACTACATGTTCTGGAAGTGCTTGCAAGATGTAATCTGATTTCGTTTGGGAGCGCGTAATGTTTTTAGATCGGAATTGTGCTTCGGAGCGAACAAACCAGGTGAAAGGATCCGCAGACGTAAATGTAGGCAATTTCACAGTGGCTGCATTTATTTCCACTATATCGCCAGTAGACATTTTGAAGTCGGGCTCACCAATATGTAGCGGACAGCGAAGAGGCAAAATCAGACAACTTGATATTGTGAGATTTGTATTAGTTGTGAATGCTTTACAAAGATTCAAATTTTATATTGACTTCTAATATCTACATTTGCAGAGGGGCTATATCAATGATATTACAAATCACCTAGACATCTAGTAACTGTTAACATAGACAGTGACGTAACATAGCAAAACATAGACAGTGATATCACTACAATACAAAAAAGATTCAAGATTCATACAATTTATGTACATAAACAATCGGTGGAAGATAAGAGCACAGTTCACGACGGTAGTTCATAAAGGATGAGAGTGATGCGCGATTTCGAACGCGGATTGACTATTGGACAATATTTGTCAATGAATAGCAGCATGAAAATGAATACGTCATTTTCATGATAACAATAAGTAATAAGTAGCACGAGCCGACTATGAATGAACAGTGGTTACTGAGGTCGGTTAGTTAGCTGAAGATGTAGAGTGACGCCGTCGTCAGTCAGTCAGTCTGAGACAGTACACTGAACATTCATTGCTGGTGCGTTACTCGGTCGCTATCAGTTCATGAAGAAAACTATGCAACGCTGTGTGTGATATTTGGTGTTTGAAATGTGTTGTCACTCAGCCTGGCAATGACTGTTCAAGCAAGCCATTGACCACCTGCAGAAAAGGACAATGACAGCAGCTGTCAGTAGACCGAGGTTTATGCTAGCTTACTATAAATTTGAGCAAATCCCGATATCCCGAAATAGGATTTTGGGATTTGGTCGAGGTTGCAAGCTCTAGTGAAAGACCTTATCTCACGCAAAAAATCAGTCAACTAGTCGTATGATGGATATTTCTTTATATGATGGTCGTATGATGGATAATTCTTTCAAGAATTAAAGTTAGGTAATCTAACTACAAATGAACTACAATTCAGTCATATAAAGCTTACCATTGATTTTTATTGCTTTCCTTGATCTTGACGGTCCAAGCATCGCGACTGAATAGACAGTTTCGAAAACGGAATTCCGCATTGCTGCCATTAGGAGAGAGACCTTGGATGTGTTCTTCTTCTCAACAGCATCATAATTGATAAGAAGGCCCAACGTTGCATTTGATTGATGAATTGACAAAGTTTCGAGATAGATGACAAGCATGCATTCCTGAATCCTCATCTACCTGCTTACAGGAATTTTTCCGATGTCTTGTGCATCGGTATTTCAGGGGTAGCAAATGACATACTTTGCTACCCCTACTCAAACTTAGGGGTAGCAGCTGCTACCCCTGCTACCCCGGTTCCGACGCCCCTGTTCTATTGTGATTTTATGGATCAAGGAACGTGGACGATCTTGCGCTTCAATGCTTACTATCGCAATTCAATCCTTGAGGTTGATTATTTTAACCAGTACACCCTACGGCCCCCTACAACCAAATGTCTGTCTGTCCACTCTGGGTACACAAGATAAACCCTTCTGTCCACACATCTCCTCATTTACCCCTTGCAAATCGTAGACACAAAACAAGACATCTTTCTCTTTCAAGCAAGACAGCACCGGACCTGTGCGTCGCTTCCGTTGGGTGTTCTGAGCTCAGAACGAATAGCTGTCTTTTTTTACCCAATATCAAGAATTATCAGCAGGAGTAGGTTCCCATGTCTCAACATCGACACAACTCCTATCTAGGCATGCAGCCATACCCGAGGTAGTCTTGAGGCACGCAATTAGCATTTTAAGCGAATTTTCGGTTGGTATCCATTAAATGCTGGAGATGTACATATTTCTATTCGGTCCCAACACACAAAACGTTGAACAAACCACGACCTCTGAGCATTTACTTCGAGGAGAGCTAATTTCGATTGATACTGCAAAAGGGAACAACTCTTGATGATTAATTGTCAATGATCTACTTATCCATGACTTCGTGATTCTTAATCCTCATCTATGCGATATCAAATGTCGTTATTATATAAAATCAATTGATTTTTTGCAGGCCGAAGAAGTCAGCTCCATCACTCAATCAGCCAATCTTTCACAGGCTGCTGTCGTTGTACATTTAACGATCGAAGATAAAAATGATTTTAAGCCGAAGTTCGGAAATTCAAGCTATACTGCTGTACTTCCTGAGAACACACAAAAGGATGTGTCATTCCCAGTAATCCCAGAGATTACCTGTGAAGATCGCGACAGTGTAAGTGTCTTTTCATTTTCAGAGGGTTCAGTAATCTGAGACATAGGCAAATGTGGAGATTTTCTGATAAATCGTTGTTAGTGACGATTTGTCTGAGGTGAATATTGATCTATTGTATGAATAATTTCTCAATGATAATTCACTGAGGCTTGATAATATCTGCTTCAATTAATTCATTTATATGAATGTTCGAATTTATAAAGCTGTTGAGTACAAATGTTTGTTATTTTATGAATAAATTTTGCTTAATAATGTGAATGACTACCGCGTAAAGTAAAGCAAGCGCATCGGGACAGGAAAGATTATTTCACTGATATCCTCATTTCTGGAGAGGGTGACTATAGCACGCGTACACCTAATACTACATTCATATGCTAAGCTTAGAAGAATATAGGAAATATCAAAACATCGAAATTCAATTTGCGAAATGTTGACATTCGAACAAGCTGACTTTTCTTACTATACACAATTCAATGCCGGCTTTTCACGAAGTCAAAAAGATACTTCTATGCACCCTGTTGAGCCCATTGAGTACAGAGTTAGCCCCAAAGATATTTAATTTTTTAAAAGGGCCAGATGAGAAAAAGAGGCCCAAATGTGAACCCAGTTTCGGTCGTCTGTTATCGTGGCAAAAACGGCAACTACTATGGAAATGGGTGACATTGTTATGCGTGGTGTGCTATGTGCGATGCAACAAAAGCTCTTAGAAATAGCATATTATTCATAGCATATGTCACTGATGCCATATGCTAAGTTTCGAGAATTGTCATTCAGTTATTTCTCTGGAAAAATTTTAAAGATGACAGCGGTAATATGCAGCAATTTGATGTAATAGTATCTATCCCAGTGCAAGGAAAAATATTCACATGAAGACTGATTGTAATTAATTGATTAACACCCAGTTTCATCTGTAGAATTCATGAATGTTAACAATTACAGGGATTATGCGAATATTACACTAAGGAATTGGCTATTAATAAGGCTCACCCACGTCAACAACGCTCTTCGAGTTATTCACCAGACTGAAACTACAATATGGATCGATGTACTGCAAATAAGTAAAAGAATGCATTTTCAACTTTCAAGTGAAATCGATCATCGCAAATCTGTCAATTTATATTGTATAGCATAGTATATGTTACTTGTTATTTCACTTAAGCCAATATTATATCAAATTTTCTCATAGTTCTTTTTTTCCATTGCATCATGCAGTTTCTTACAGCAAAATTACATATACACGTTAGATTATCACCAAACCTAGCAATCGCGTCTGGCGCTAATGATTATGGCAGTGGTAGGCACAGCAACATATAACCATACCTATTACAAAGAAGCAACCTTCATGCATGATCGCAAGCAAAGACGCGGTTCACTTTTCTGCTCAGAAAAGTCATCTAGAATTAGTTTGTTAAGTCATGCATTCATCTAATCACAGAAAACCCACCCCAAAATTTTTACAAACGATAGTTCTGTTTTGTTTCTTGACTGTCTTTATGATTGAATATTATTAAAAGATGTTTTACTTCTGCAATTACTAAAAAGGTGCGATGAAAATGAATATTTATTCCTCGCTTACAAATATTTTCAAATTCATCCAATATCAGCTGATTCTTACTGACTTCGTTGCACACAAGGTAAAGACACTTATGTTTTATATCTAGCCATGATCTAGCCCTTTATAATATTAAATATCTTTGGTCAGTCATCATAAACTCGACACAACCTGTTACCAAAAAATTTATTGGAAAAACGAAGATATCGGATTATAGAGTCCTTAAACTAACGATTTCATTGTTAATTACGGATGAAGATATGTTACCTTTCAAATGACAGCCTAAATCGTCGGCGCGTAGCGCCAGACGATTTAGGCTGATCATTTGAAAGGTAATATATTATGCATTGTTACTGAACCTAAAATCTATGACATCAAAGATCCAAGACTTTGATCTACAAAAGACTCAAATCTATAATAATTTTCTACATAGCCCATGCAGCTCAGAACATTAAAGTATGTAAAGCTTGAGATATCTACGAGTCCAAATTGAGAGCCATAGGAATTACTTCATTGTGTTTAGGTTCGTATATCTTCCTTAGTTAAAATATTGAACCACTATATGCCGGTGTGGCATACTGCAGTTCAGAATAAAAAACATAGATATATGAAAAACGATTTATTTGAGTCCAAATTTGAATTAGACTTCTATGATGTTGAACAGCAATATGCTTCGTGGGTATATTGCGGTTCAATAGTAGCATATTGCAGTTCAGTTACATAGAAAACCGAAACACAATGATATTACAGTTTATACATCTGAACCGCAATAAGCTATGGCTTCGAGCAAGACGGCCCTCAGCCTCATAGCATATTGCGGTTCAGCTGTCTAAACTGCAATATTACAATGTCATTTTCACCGGGAATGCGAAGATGGAAGGTGAAATGCTCCTACCTCAATGTTATTACATAGCAAATTAGACGGCCTTAATCATGCAATTAAAACCGTCTAATTTGGAGTTGGAGATATATGAACGACTTTCATAGAAAAATGACAAGTGAAATATCGGCTGAAAACCCTACTTACTCAGTAACAATGTCGATTGTGCAATGCATTCGTGCAAGAGCTCTAGCAGTAATTTGGAATATTCATATTTCACGAACATGTATAGTTGCTGCGTAATCTGAGAAGTCAGTTTTCATGTATAACCTGCGCGGCTGCTTAAACGTAGTATAGTTAACAGGCTAGAATCGCATCACAATGGAATAAAAATACAAATCTAAGCACTGTACAGAATGAGAAAAGTACTGACTTGTGTTGAAATTGATTTCACTGCCTTTAACAGTTCGAACGTAAAAGCCGCAAACTTTTTTACCTCTTTTTTGCTATTAACTGATTATAAATGAGACATCATCAATCCTCTTATTGTGACGTCGTCAAGATATCAGATATTAACGAACATTTTCGCTGTTTTAAACGGCTTGCAGTTTACAGTATACAGCTGTTTTCCTCTTAAAGTGGTCTCCGTGGCACAGTGGTTAAGTGCTTGGCCTTACGATCCGGTGGTCCAATGGTCGAGACATGAAAGTGTCATTGGAAGTCGTCAGGGAAGGCATACGGACTAAAAGATACGAGTAACAACGCTCCAGATTAAATCTGACTATGTCAGCACTGTCCAAGCCCCCAGTATGGGGAGCAGTGACGTTAAAGTAAACCATTCGTCATCATCATTGCTTGTCTCAAAATCATGTTTAGCAAGCAAATTAATTTTTTTCCTTATCAGGCAAATTCCATTGAGAAGTCAATTTACAGTAAAGTCACGCGATCCCTGGTCATTCAGAAATCACGCGATTGACTCTTGTTAACGATTACAGTGTAAAGCGGAACCGATCAACTGCGCTCGTTGATTCTTTAACTTATCATGGAAGATAATACGAGTAGAATCTTCACAACAATTCCAATTTTTATTGCTGCAGAATTTGCACAAATAAATTTGCTCGAGAAGGTATTGCTTTCTTATCAAAATTGAGGAAATATCACTGTGCGTCGCATGCTTCATTCCATGATTACATCTTTGAAAATGTAGTATCGCAAATAAGGTGTTGTCTACTTAAACGAGATGATGTGGTTATGTATCATCATATAATGAATTCTAATCAAATAATAGCCGAAAATGTCTTCCTCATCTACTAAGTAATGAAAGACATTGAAAAGATGCGTATTGAAAGTTCTCGAAGATGATAGAGGGTTCCAAACTACCCATATTTATTAATATCCACAGAGATATCTTGATATAAGCACAGGATTTTCAGAAAATGTATTTTTATCGACAGCAGTTAAGAAAATTTAGGAGGACACCGCTTAATCATGCTCAATGAAACCAAAAAAGATCATTGACCGTTGTGAAGACTGTGACCTTTTGAGCTTCTCTCCATCAATAATCGCAATACAAATTAAAGGATAACTCCATTGCTATTTTTCTTGCTGTGAGAACATCAATGTCCTATTGTCCTATTGTACTTTTTCTTGTACCATCTTTCAGTACTTTTCTATTCATCAATTGTTTTGCTCAAACAACACTCTGATAGAAGTTTTTTAAATTGATATTGGAAGCTTTAGAAATCGAACTATTTTCACAATGAAAATTGAATATTAAAAATAAAGGAAAAGTACTATTCATTACCTGCTACGAAGTAGCTGGCAATGAATTCTAAAGATAGGATCTACTCGGTTTTGGGATCACTTTTAAGCATGCTCAAATTACAAAGTGAATAATAGACTTAACTATATTTATCTGAGCAATTGATTCCCATGAATGATTTTCATTTGCATATGCCATCACACTGAGAAGTAATTTATTCATTGGATTTCAGGCGAAGAATGCAAGATTTAATTTAACGGTTATGAAAGATGGTGCACCTTATGACGTATTCTACGTGACACCTTCCACTGTGGTGCAAGTGGCAACCGTAAGACTTCGGGTCGGAAATCCATCTGTGTTGGATTTTGAGAAAGTGAAGCAAATAACGTTTCAGGTGAGTTAGTGCCGCACTAATTATGCTACATGTTAAGAGCAAGCTCACCGATGCTCTAAAGCAAGTTCGTGCATGTGCATGTATTGTATAGTATAACAATCTTTTAATCACCTTCATATCGATGATAATAACAACAATAATAGTAGTGTTGCCCTGTTTAAAAGATAATGAAGCCGTCTTGACAGGGGTATAAATTTCGAATATTGCAAAAAATCGTTTTCGAAGAGCTGATTTTCACATTTTTCATGTCTTATTGAATAAGTGTGTACCGGTACACCTAAAATTCTGCTCTATTACTCACTAAACAAAGCAATAATAAAAACGCGAGTGCTACTGATGACACATTGTCAACGACTTCTATATTTGCCAACCCAATGGTACAGTAATAGGAAATGGCAAACAATAAGCTGTGGGCAGAGGACACCAGAGCCAGTGAGAGATGCGTACGTGCTGTGATATCACTTCGCACACACCAAAACACATAATGTCTAGCTAACATTCAATTCAGTGTATGTACTATACAGTGAGAAGTGCCGAGGAGAGGATGTGAAAACATCAAGTGAACTAATTTTCGTACGCCTGCTAGGCTACTTTCTTTAATAATGATCGGAAGGGCCAACATTATGTAGAAACTTGTGCGCAATGAACTGAATTCTTCGAATCTGAAAGAATTTTGGCAATCGAAGCACTTTGCTGGAAATCACATTAATCCGCAAGCGACGCACGACTTTTTTTCCTATCTCTGTAAGGTATTAGGAATTCTTTTTGCCCACTTAGTAAGTTCCTCGATGTGCCATCGATTTCGAAACAATCACACTTCTAGCAAACCGAAGCAGATAAGCAAAATATTTAATTGCGTGATTTTGATGGTCTCGTCGGCAATCAAGGTAACAGTCTCCTCAAAATAAAGTTTAGAAATGTTCGCTCAAAGAATGGATTTCAAGTGAAATCCACGAGAAGAAAACTTTGTTGCAATCAAGTCCGGAGATTTGAGTTCTTATTTGACTGATGTCTTCAATTTTGGGTAATTTGAGATTGCGCCTAAGCAACTATAAAGACGGATCGTTCGGCGATGCAGGAAAATAGTGTGAGCAGAAACCGGTTCTTCTAATCAAATTGATGATTATGCCTATCTGGAACCAGATATGCATGCTTCGACCACGGATTGGAGTCCGTATCTTATCTGACTGTCACTCAATTGAAATCGGTCATGCGCATCTGGCTCCAATAACCATTAATTTGATTTGAAAAGACGTCTTGCTCTTGTCTTGCAATGATTTCGAGTGAGTCATGTTTCTTCACCTTTGCCCGATTTTAGCAAGCAAGATGCAAGTTCGTTTTGTTTGGCAGTCATAGATCAAAAACATGCAGTCTCATGTTTTTTATTGATGAGGAAATCAATATTCGAAAATAAGACCTGGGGAATTACTATCACACAAATATAGTAAAGCGTTTCGCATAGATGATAAAGATCACAATATTCTAAATGCCAATATTCAAATAGGCCTATCAGTAAAGTAGCATCGCAAGATGTGAAATCATGATTTTCGCTTATTTGCATAATCGAGTAGTAAAGTGCAAAAGTAGTAAACGATTCTTTTCATCTCTGAAGCATCATGCGCAATATTCCAGGATCTATGGAACTGAAGATCTGTAACCAATTTTCTTGTTCCCTCAGTGCAGTGTAGCATGCAAGAATTATGTAACATATTAACAAATAATTAATTGTAGAATAAATATTAGTGCTGGTGTGATTTTTCCGGACGGTCTGAGGACCAAGTCGGCGGCTAGACCACCTGATGCTCGCTTAATCTACACAACATGCTTTTGGTGACTAAAGAAAGCTTAAGAGGATAAAAGAGTAATAACAATTCTGCTGGTGATAAAGGAGCAGGTGAACAGTTTCTATGGACTATTAAAAGTTGTGAGAGATGGCCAACCAGCTGTCCGAAGACATGCCCAGTGTTGGAAATCGAGATTTGTTCCGGAATGACTACATGCTCTTACATGCAATTATTCATGCTTTTAAAGATATCAAATGATTGCGCCATTGCTGAATGACAAACTTCAACATTCCAATCTCATTTGTCGGATCAGAATAAAAGGCAGCTAAGTGCACACCCAAGAATGCGCTGCTTTATCTTCTGATTCATGCTGCTTCTGAGAAACTGATGAATGATGATGTAGGAGGTTATAACAATATCAAAGATAATTATGACGCACGCACGTGTGGAACAATGGATAGATGGTCTTACAATGTTTCATCTTATCTACATATCAAGGATGACAATTTTTCATGGAGGTGAAATCTTTACTCCAAGTGAAGGATTCTTTTCAGACATTGATTATGAAAGAAATCATTTCACAAGAGGAAATAACAATGGAACATTATTATCATTAGTTTCCTGTTTTGGACAACATGAAAGTTAAGCGTCACTTTAACTTAAATGAGGCTTCAACAATATTCACGTGATCTGAATTTAATGGAATTTTCTTCCCGACTTCAAATGACCTTCAGGATGAGTAGAAGATTCGAAGACATGACAATCTCAAGACAGAGCCATTCATTAGCTAGGCCTCATCATGGATCATTCAAATCTTGTATCAAAATTATCTGAAAATTCAAAGTCGCCCAGAAAATTAAATCAAAGTGAATTCCAATGAAATGACCGTATACCTTTTAATAATCAAACATAATACATGGATTGTCTACATGCGAAAATAGTGTTCCCTGTTTGAGAAATTTTATTCACGACAACTTATTGATAAATGAGAATAGATGCTGCTCTGGGCGTCTCATTCCTTCGCTCTTTCTCAGGAGGAATCTCAGAAGCCAAATTGAAGGATCACTTCCTGCTTGCCGCCATCTTGTGAAGTATTTGTTGTCGAAGAACGTACGAAAGCAAAAAGTTCCATTTCATGTAATTGCTCGAAAACTTTGCTGAAGGTCATCTCAGAACATTTTTTGAACAAAATATGGACGCATTCCAAATACTCGTAGTTTCAGCTAGCTCTCATTATGAAGTGTTCTCAAACCGATCTCACCGATTGGCATTGACTCAATGCTTCTAATCAGGACTGCAGAGCCGATGAGAGTTCAAATCGGTTCCTGCTCCAGCTCTGTCGATGTCACACTATATATAGCTCGGCAGAATAAACCTCAATTCTTTACATTTACAACTCTGCTAGGATTCAAACTGTACGTTGGAAATATTCAAGTATTCAAAATGCACGCTAAAGGAAGAATAAGTAAATAAATTACATATTCTCACAAGCAGAAGCCCCTTCTTCAATAGAAGCACAGGCTTGAAAAGTGCATGCATTCTATTTTTAAGCGCACCGAGTATCTGGATTATCTCTAAGACGAGATGAACATTAGCTCGACAAATTTTGAGGACAATGGTGCATCTCACGTATCGTCATATGTGCTGTGATGCGAACCAAGTTAATGACCGGAAAGAATTTTTTGAAGTAGATGAATTACATGTTCCACATGTGATAGCAGGCTTTATGTAAATGAAGCGTGTGCACTAGATCGGAAAATGAATGCCGTTCTCGTTTTTTGCTAGGCTGGAACTAACTTCGATTATTACTTGGAACTGCTTGATTGCAGTATTACGGTATCAGAATCAATCATCAAGTCTTTCATGCATTTTACACATTATTGCATAATGCGACTTGTATTTATGTCATGGAAGTCTGCATATCGTCTTGATATTTGTGGATTGCCTTGTCGTTTGTTGACTATTCATGCATTCATTCTAAGCTATAATAATAATAAGCGAATATATTTTGTGAATGGCAATCGAAAGTTACAAGTGACAGCAGTTATCGTAAGAGTAAATAGGTAAATAAAGTATATAACTCATCTTTGTACCAAGAGTTGAATAGTGCTGTTGCTTTTAGAATAAAAGAGTCAGTGAGCTTTCCTGTCGTCTCGGCAATGAAAGAAATCGACCAAATGTTGACTGAACAGGTAACAGGCTATGTATAGCACATGATTTGAGTCCATAAATTTATTCAAAGTTCTAAAGAAAGAGTATTCCTTCGTTCCTCAAGAGTTTCAAGACATTGGGATTTGCAGTCTTTGACAAATAGAATTCTATGAAACCAATTTTAAAGGCGCTCCCTCCGCTGAACGGCTCTTAAGTTCATTCCAATTAAAAGAGGAGCGCAACACTCTATTATTGAGCGGACAAATGAATTTTACGCAAGTTTCATATTTGAAGCTCATAGACTATCGTAAGACACGAAGAACGTACAATCGACGCGAAGAATTACGCATGACGCTATCAACATATGATATCTATCGGTATTCTAAAAAAATCCGGTACACTTCGTCTTGTCCTAGAAATTCAAGACTAGTCTCCAATAGAAGTCCATCTCACTCTATCTGAAAACATCAAAAAAATATAAGGCCTGGGCTACTATAAGAAAAAAAGACAATAAATACATTTTTCATACATCTTTCTGTAAATGCAGCGGACAGATAATGCAAGCATATTATTAAGTGTGTTAGTGGTAGATCGTGAAGCTGATACCAATGACGTCCTGAGGCAAATCAATAGATGCCGAATATCAGAAGAATTTATTATTATAATTATATATTTTTTATCTGACGAATTTGATAATTGTTTCTGCTGTGAATATTGCTCATCCGCTAGCAGGTGCTGAAGGCTGTATGATATGGTTTTTCCTATTTTTATCATCACTCTACTTCATTCTAAAGATTCTGCTATGTTGCGCTGCAAGCCTATCAGCTTATTTTAAAGAAACTTACCAAAAACGTCCATTTTGTCAAATTTGACAAAATATGCTAAAGGAGTGCAAAATATAAACAAGAATTGACATGTAACTTATCGCCTTCAACGTGTGCTTTGCACGTGCTTTATTATATTAACGTCGAAAAAATGACACTGGAATGGCAAGCAAGAAGAAGAAGAGAGTTTTCATGTTGCCAATCATGCACATCAATCCTGAGATGAAGTGAAAGAAAAAGTCATTTCCAATATTATTTCATGATTATCACGAAGTAGGTGTGGAAGCAGCTGATTTTGTGCTGATGATGGCTCTCTACAAATTGCACAACTAGAAAATGGCCGATGTCGTTATGGCATAATTTGTTGGATATTATTCTATTGAAATCATGGATCGACTTCACACGAGCAACAGGTAAAGATCCGCGAAAATTGATCTTGATGAAGCAGCTTCAAGTAATCCACGATCAACTGACGGCTTGCTACCAATGAATTCACGTAAAAGCAACTGTTCAATTATAATTGATATAATTCATGTACGCGTATGATGTGCAAGAGTTTAATAAAGGGCTCTACAGAATTCGGGCATTTTTCAGGTATCTTATGCAGATTGCTCTAATGAAGTTGAGGACGTTAGTTTGACGATGTGGAATTCATGCTCCAAAGACATTATGGTGCAATTCATACACTATCTGAAAGCATTCAATATTTTCATGTGAAGTTGATGGTTTTAAAGAGCGCACCGCTTCCAGATTTACATAGATGCGATTGCTCGATGCAAACCGGCATGTCAAAACTGTAAGGCCTACAGTGTTTATAGCTGCTTTTTCGCGAAAAAAATTGTGAGAAAAATTGAATAACACGATGATTTTGTTGATATCATCGACTGATCTTGCCTTGTTTTCCCAACCATGAAATGGCTGACATGCCTGCAAGTCAATGAAAACTACATTATATTTGTAATAACCTTTAGCATCACTATGCATACAAGTATGATGGCAAAGCCTATTTCACTGTCAAACTGTTTGCTAGGTAATTAATGCAGCTATCAATAAACAAAAGTATACAGCATGGACTAAAGTCATCAATAATCAAATGGAAATAAACAGAGTCAAAGTATAAATCCTTTAAAATGAATTTTCAGTTGATTTTTAAAAATTTCGCCTTTTTTGACGAAATGGACGTTATAGGTAGAAAAAATGTCGGACGCTCTAGTGTTAATGACTATATTCTATTTCTTACGTAACCCCCTTTTGTTTTTGATCTTGTACAGAACATCGCCATCTCTTTCCAACTTGTACATTTCTCCGAACCTATGCACTGGTGAACTTTGACCTCAGCGTGTGAATAATTATTACATTCTGCTATACCCCAGTGCGATATTTAACTTAACTACATCGATATTTGCCATCTGTCTTGCAACTATTGCCTGACGACGCAGCAGGATCTGTGACACGTCGTGAACATTCAGTAAACGATTTACGGCAGATAGGTCTTTTTTAAAATCACTGTTTCCAGCTGACAGATATCAAAAAGTCTTCTAGATATTTGCGATAAGATAGAACATACACAGAAAAAGATACTCTCTGGCTTCATTGAATTTCCAAACGTGCCGTTCTGAAGTTGTTTTCATGCATGAACGACGATAATGTCAGAGTAAACCATCAATTACATAATTTGATATCGCTAAGAATTTGTTCTTTAGCAAATAGCACAGCTTTTTATGGCTCACCTGAATTGTGAATAGCTGTTTGAAAACCCGAATGAATTGAATGCAACCTGCACAGTTAGAGAGGCAATTTATCTGTGTGGTTGTAGCAGTGAAACGACAGCCTTACATCTCTCAATCCGTCACATTTGATTCCTTTTAATAAACACATGTTTTCGTCTTTTTATTCACAGTGACCTGCGGGTATACTGGCAGCCGCCCATATCCACGAGTAGAGGATATTTTTGAGACAGACTACTGCAAGTAGAATCCGAATAAAAATCAAAAGTCAATCGCCGTCCGTTCACTTGACACTTTTCTGTCATGGGACTGTTGTGCTACATCAGCTGATATCTATACACTGCACCTAGACTGCAGTATTTCTACACAGTTTACAGTATATATACATCCCGTATGCTATAGATGCAAATCATCCTTAGATGACTCACTCAGCTGCACGGCATTGATCATGACAGTCATTTATCAATATAGTAGCTACAGTTACAAGTTGTATTATATTCTACTACAGTCATTGGTATTTATTAGTAGTCCTCACATTAAGATACTTGCACATCTCTAACTTAGGTGTGACTGTTCGAGACGAGTTGTGGCTTCACATCATTGCGACTTATAACGTTGGAGATCATAAACAGCGGTTATCATTAATTGGGACAGCATTTAACTGTCAAGTTTTAAAAGTACTCGAAAAGATGCAATCTTTTAATTGATAAAATGTCCCATCTCGTGCGTATGTACGCAAGGTAATGACAGTCAAAAACGTCGATTACCTTTTCTCAGTTGTAGGGATTCTTCTTATATTTTCTTCAAGTTATTGGAGCATCGGCGATTGGAATTATTGCCGTGAGGTGCTCAGCAAAAAGTATTTTAGCTATCAATGCATTTTGATTTTTTGCATGGGTCAGTTAATGATCAATGGGCTAAGCATTAAGTCATTGACTGAATTGACTCAATAAATAAAGTGAATTAGAAAATAGCTATCCAATGATGACCACTTCAAATGACCGGAACATAAATTGGGCATCATTATTCTAATCAAAAATGCTGTTGTTGGTCGTCGCACTATAACGTGTGATACTTCTATGTATAGAACCATGCATGCACGTAAGGGTGCGGCCGGACACGGGTACCTATACGTGCGGTTACGAGCGGGTGCGGATCCGTATGGATAAGCTACTTGCGTAGTCAGGGATGCAATTGGTAAGGGTACCGAATACTCCATACCCACAAGTCACTATTCGCAATTTATTTTATGAAATGTTTTACAAAATTGCCTTCTAAACAATTTGCAATGGTTGAGCGAGTGATATTACGGTCATTTGTTCGAGCACGAGTCACTAGAAATCTGCTTAAAAGGCATCCGAACTGAAAACACTTCAGCTAAACCCTGAAACGGAGTCTGACAAAAGTCTTATCCATGATGAAATCAATAGCATTAAAGAATAGTATTTTGGACCAACACCGATCACCTCTACTTCTTGTTCGAGAAGAAAGTTCCATAATACCCAATACGAATGAAGCTCTTGGAACTGCAAAATATTATTAATTCACATAACTTTCTTAGGGACTCCTTAACTCTTTCAAATTAAAGCTTGTAGATCAACTTTGCATGTACTTCGAACTTTGCACAATCAAAACATGTGAATAATAGTTAGGAATAACAGCTTAGAAAAATAGTTTTTGTCATTTCAACAGATTTCAACTCCAATTTTTGTCTGAACGAAACAAGTCATAAAAATTATTTATCTTGTCTGTAATTAAGTATGATTTCAACTGTGATGTCATTATTCACCAAATTGAGACGTCGTCAAATTCATTTGTTAATCTGCAGTTTTGATAATGATAGTTTTGCAAATGCTCTATGTGAACGTTGGCTATTCCTTCGACATTTAAACGCTGCACTGCAATGCAATTTCTGCAGCAAGCACAACAGGTATATTCTTAAGTATATTTCAAGTATGAATTCTACAATAAGTAGGCTGCAGTGCTAACATAGAGTTTGTATTTACATGAATGGAGTCTTCACAAACCTGAAATCTCTTGTGATATTGTAGAGAACATTGCAATTATCCCTGTAGAATCATGTTTTAGCCATTGAACCAAACAACAACTTATCATTTTAATTTTCCATGACGATTGCCAACTTTTGAAAACATTGAATTGTCCAGATCCAAGGAATCTGACAAACTATGACGACGATAGCCAATGTTTCTGAGGGATTCGTTTGCAGTCGACAAAATCGATTGACCACGTCACCCGCATAAGGGTTAAGGTTGGAACTGGCCGGCGGCCGTCGGGTGACCGGGCCGGCGTTCAGAGAAGTCGGCCGAGTCCGTGCCGGCTTATTAAAAAGCGGCCAGTCGGGGATGAAACGGTGGCTGGCGTCTCTGTACCGATTGGTCAAAGCCTTGATCGTCAGACATTATTCGGTCAACTTATGCCAATAGACATCAAACATCATTGAATTTCCACATATCATACATGAAATGCATGAATAGTGGGCCATCTGGTACTCCGGATAAGTGAGAGTAACGTACGTGTTACAATACAATATCATACAATGCAATTATTCGAACTTTGATAACATGTTTTGTGCGAAATGACGTATTTACTAGTATAATGAGTTTTAGGTGTATTTTAATAAGTTTCAACTGCATTTTCAAAGTCAATCAAACACAAGCAAGTTGAAAACAGATAATCAAAAAATGACCCAAAAGGGTATAATAACACTGATACAATAATACCATATGCGTATTTCTACATGCACATATCCCACCTCCACAAGAAAGCTTTAAGCGGTGAACAAATTCTAAGTTTCAATATAATAATAGCTCTTCTATAGGAATAAAAGTTCCGAGATGAACAATTTAATCACTGACTGAGTGCTGATGTTGCGAAATGTTTTGACTGCGTTGTGCGATTTAAAGTGATTTACTGTCATGATACGCAAATTATAGTTCTGAAACTTTATTTGAGATAAAGTAGGGTTCTGAACTACATGTACAAGTTGACGGCAATCATTTTTCAGCTGTTTAAAGAACAGTTCGCAATATTTTTATTACAAAGAATACACGTAGATACTCTCAAATTATGTTACATTTACACGCTCTTAATGTTGCAATGATTGACAAACAATTTATTTTAGACAGTCGACATCGATCTAATGTAATTAACCGGCCGGCCGGCGGCCGGTTCCAACCCTGAGTCCTGCATACAATTGAATTATTTTCTATACATACTATTTATATTTAGGAACTGTTTCCTGTTCACAAAGTTGATGCATGATCTAACATTGAAACATGTCATATTGACGTGCTTCTAAACGTTATCCTATTTGGAAATTAGACGTCTTCAATTTTGAATGTTGAATTCTGACGCATAATTCACCATTTTTGTTCCTTTAGATTGTGGCTCAAGAAACGGAAACTCCATTTGCAAAGACGTCTGTAGATGTCACAGTCAACTTAACTGATGCGAATGATCACTATCCAGTCTTCAATAAAACTCTGTACAACTTCCAAGTGCCTGAAAATTCGAATTATGGTACTCCAGTTGGAAAAGTTACTGCCTACGATTCTGATTCCGGATTGCTTGGAAAGATTACATATTCGGTCCAAGGAGTTTCAAAGTGAGTCCGAAATGATATTTAATTATTGAAGTCAAAATGCAATCCTCTAAGAGAAATTTGTGGATGTTTTTATGACATTTTGCGGCATTAAGTTACATTACCGATCGTACTTGGGACATTTTTCGCCCCGCAAGAAAGGACGAAGTCCTGAACAATGGACTTTTGAGACGATTAAGTGTCCAAGCCTTAAGTCACTTATTTTATCTTCGTGAAAGGGTGTAAGAAGTGGTCCTGTGAATCCTTTTCAAGGAGACAATTGTCGCTGAGTGAAGATGCAATCTACCCAACGCTGGGCTGGTTTGTGAGTAGGCCTATAGGCCTACAGTATATCCGTCACCGTCACCGTAGCCGGAGAAGAGTTTAGGAAGTTCAGACTTGTACCACTCGGGTTGAGCCTAGTCATTTTGTACTTCATGTTCGCAATTTTACGTGTGGAGTTGTCTTTCATCTTCGCGTCGAAAATTAGTAGCTGCAAAAGTATAGCATAATTTGATGACGTGATTAGCTAGCAATAGACAGGCTTCTACAATCCACTTGATCCATTGAATTTCAAATCCTAACCGGAATATTTAATTTGATTTTTTGGATAATTGTGCTGCATTCTTTCAATGAACTCTTGCTTTGAACTGAATGCCCGCAATGTTTCTTTTGTGGTGATATTTTCCTGTTAGGTGCAGTCGATTAAAGCTTTTCTGCAGCGTCACAGTCGTGTTGGAGGAGTGCAGTCGATGTGTTTGTGTTTTCTTTGAAAGATTTTCTTGGGAGAATTTGTATTTTAGAAGCTATTTTAACTTGAATCATATGATTGCAAGATTGTAAGTACGAACACCAAAAGTTCTCTGTACGTACATTGTCATCTCGTCATTCTTCTAGCTACGAGACTTTCAGATTGCATTCTCTGGTAGATAAACTAAAAGAGAAATGATAAAATATGCAATGACGGTAAGCGGATGCAGTGATAGAAGTCTTCTGTAGCAAATTCAACAATACCTCAAGGATCATATAAATGACAGGACGATATAAGTCTATTGATATACTGAGATATCACCTGACTTCGCTTTTCGAGCACATTTGAATGTTTTGTCATGTGTATTTGTGTCTGTATGTTATAAGTAACATTCCGGAAGAAAAGAGCAGTGTTTGTATTTAAATTTGATCTCGCAAAATGCTGTTTATTCCCAGGCTGATGACAGAATCTAATATTATTGCAATATCACAATTTCATCGCATCTCAATTTTGTTTGCGCTGCTGAAATTTCAACAATTACTTACGCAATTAATTGAGAAAATATGCAACCATTGTAGATTTTTCATCAACAATGAGACAGGAGAAATCTTCGTTGGAGTGAATGGATCTGCAGATCATACTTTGCTAGACAGGGATAATTTCGGCGGTTCCACGTATTCCATGAACGTGAAAGCGGAAGATGGAGGCAACCTAGCAGGATACACTCAAGTTCAAATTCAACTAACGGACAAGAATGACAAAGTTCCTGTTTTCCTTCCACGAAACATCTATTACGCAACTCTGATTGAAAATAGGACAACGTTCCAACGCGGAGTAACAGTTTCAGTGAGTCTATTTGCAAACAAGATGCTTGAAATGATTTCCGAGACAATTGATCCGTGTGAGATTGCGTCACTGATTAGTCTTTCATGAAGTTACTTATCTGTAATAAATGCTGTTGCCATTAAAGGATGGCGCGCTTAGCCGGTCAAACTATGTTCAACATTTTAGCCGGCATTCAACGGTTAGCCGGTCAAACTATGTTGAACATTGCACCTGCTCTGAAGCACATTCAGGGCGGCCGTCCATCCTAGTTGCAGCATTACTCAGAATTGCATGAAATTCTCCGCATTTAGAATGTCAACTTTCTAATGCTGGTAATCATTCGCTCTGACTAGCTTATCTTCGTGCTATGTACTGTCTATAGCAATTCAGCATTATAAATGTCTTCCTTTTGCAATTTTTGAATATGTTAGAAAGCCTAAAGATGCAAGAAGATGTAATAAGATGAATTTGTGCTTGGAAGTCACCTCACATGTTTCTGAAATGAGGGCGATTTTCTTTCAAATGCATCCGTTTCAATATTTTAGTGAGAATATGCCCTACAAGACTGGACATTTTCAAGGTAGATTGTAGGGAAGAAAGAGAACTCACAGATACCCAAGCTTTTTAGATTATTGGAAAACAACGAAATAAATGTTACGTAAATGTTTGATTTCGACTTATAATATTTATTCAGTAGTATTTACATAACATTCAAATTTCCAGGATTGCAGGCGACGTCTGTGTTGTAATAGACTATCATGATACAATTAATAGTCGTCTAAAATACAGAGCTGGCGAAATTCTATGCCTTTCATAGAGAATAATTCTTCATAAAATGTTTGCAAAAGTGACAAAACGCAGATCTTTGAGAAGGGTGATTGGCCTTCTAATAGCTCAAATACAACGCCCTTGATGGAAAAGTTTGAAAATGTGTTCAAGGTAAGAGTCACGAATGTATAGGTCAGGTAGTTGAGCATTTTTCATAATTTTGCAGCGATGACTTCAAACAATAATGTCTTTGAGAAATATATGGGTACTTACTGCTTATCTCCCTTCAAGTTTTCACATCTGTATGAAATCTTTTGAAATAGACCAATCACCACAAAATGTCAGATTCTTTCAGATGAGGGAATTTTCTATGCACACATCAAATTTCATGCAATTTCCATAGACACTTTCTGCATTAGATGCGTTATTTTTAGGGAAGAGCTATGGAGGTACAACTTCCGAAGTCTATCTTTCCAACCCACCCGTTGCATGCATTGTTCCGTCTGGTTTGTCATCTGATCAGTTGATATCTGAAATGATCTCATGAATTCTTCTGACCTTAACTTTTTCATTACAATGAGCAATTATATCATGTAATTTTCAAGTTGAAAGTCGTGGGCAATATCACGTTGAAGAAAAAAGTGGTGCACGTCACTCAAGTTACATCTGATTAGCAGAGATCTACCTATTCAATCTACATATGAGTTTTCACAGAGAAAGAATACACTTATTTATAAAGGAATATTTATAATATCTGAAGTTTTGTGGCGATTGATTAACTTCGAAGGCGATGAACAAATTCGAAAGGCTCGAGACAGATAACCTATAAGTCCATTATCTTATACGGAATGAATTCCAAAAATAGTAAACGTACATGTAGGTAATTCATGTGACAGCATATTGGCTACATTTGCCATGTTGCAATTATCACATTTAGAAGGCAGCCAAGGGCTCATGGTTTTTGCTCGAACTTACAAGCAATATTAAATATGAAACCTTAACTTTGGTACTCCCCACCAAGAGCTTGGACGGTGCTAACATGGTCAGACTTCAGAGCTTTGTGATAATTCGAATGCCCTTGGTGGCTTCCAATGACATTTGGGGTTCACGACCAAAACGTCACAAAGCCAATTAAGTAGCCAGAGTGTAATATGGAAGTCTGAGAATGCTAACTTGTGCTACTTTGGAACACCATTGCCGGATAGATAATGCTATAAAAGTAATGAAAGGTAGTTGTGGAATGGGTAGATTGATTTAGCGGGCTGATGAAAGTTAAATGAAGAGACTTGATTGTTGAATAGTTTGTATTGGTTTTTATTGACGCCGTCTCTTTTTACAGGCCAGTGATTTGGACGCACCACCCAATAACAATATCTCCTACAGCATCATTGCTGGAGATTACGGCTCCAACTTTGCTTTGGATCAGTATACAGGCGTCCTCACCGTTTCCAAGGCTGTGGATTTGGAGAATTTACCACCACAGATGAATAAATCCAATGTCTTCACTCTAACAGTGGAAGCAAAGGATCATGGAGTCCGTCCATTGTCCAGCAATGCAACAGTTATTGTCACAGTCGAGGTAATGTTTAGAAATTTTCAAACAGAGTTGAATAGTTTTATCACTCAAATGATCACTCATTAGTTGATCCATATGCAATTGTGTGCAACAATACAACTATGATTGTATCATTTTTATCTTTAAAAAATCTCTGAAAACCTCTTTTGAAAAAGATGCGGCCATTAATAGGATCATGATGAATGCATATAATCAATATAGGATAATCAGTGTATAATCATGAATCATGACAGTACTGAATTACCTTTCTCACGTACTTTGTTACGCAAGTCGTCCTACATATTTTCATGTATAAGCCTGATAAATAACCAGTGCTATGATAAAATGTTAACTTTTTGACTTATTTTTCTTTGACTTATTCATGAATGTTGTGATTTTCATTTCTAAATATATACGTTTTACTACTACAACTACTACTACTGTTGTAGATGTTCTATGAAGCCAAGAGGGCAAGAAGATGCAGAAATCCAAGGCCACGAAGCGGACGAGGATTTCAACGATTTTCTTGCCCGCCTGAAATCATACATGAACTCACATTTGTTATATTTCTAGGAGTCCATGACGCATAGCATATCTTATCTTGTAACTCTGTGGCAAATGTTCTATGACCATTGTAATCATACGTTATTGATCTACAAAAAGGGGCATGGACATGTACTTAGGGTGCAAGTGGTCTGTAGAAATGTCATTCGACGTGATCTATTGAGGCTCATCTTTCTCAGATTACCGTACAGAAAATAATTTCAAATTCAAGCTGAAGTAAAAAAGAATTTTCGGTATTTTTAAGTCTGTCATATTTCTAGATCTGCTGATTTGCTTAGCACTAGATGCGATTATAAAATCATGAAAGAATGTTCTCGGTTGCTGACAGCACATGAGTAAGACACATTAACATTAGAGTAATAGGAACAAAAATTTTAACCACACCATAAAGTGTTCCTCTGAAATCGAAAGTTCGATACCCACGACAGTAATTTTTTAACATGTTTTAGGTCACTTGAAATTGATAGAAACTCTGGATTATCTCTAAGATTAATGAAAATGGATTCATCAAAATATCATATTAAATCTGTGCAGGAGCAAAAACTTTGAGAGCAGCTATGGAATCCATCGAAATGATGCTGGCAAATATCCAAGTCGCTTTCATGGATGGTTTATGTAGAGATCGGTAAAGCGCATGGGAAAATTGACGAGTTCGTTATATTTTCAATATTCACTTCAAAGATCGGTTCTTAGAGCAAAAATTATCTTCTTGAAACTGTGATCTGCTTCTAACCTTATTTTCTCTCGTCGTCCGGTCAATGGCATCAAAGCTTTCCTTTTCTCACATCGGCTTTAAACTGATTGAATTGATCACAAATTGGTTCAAATTATGAAGTGGGCACCTTGCTCGTCTTTCAATTCTATCAGTGAAGCATTGTATTTCACACGTCAGCACTATAGAATGACAAGTGAATAATCTGAACTGTTTCTCATGTTCATTCCCTTTTAAATCATCTATATTCAATTTACTGGCTGCTATGGAGGTTAAAAGAATGGATTCACGCAAGAAGCTTCAGTCATTCAATTTGATAAATGTAATATTATCCTAATTTGACAGTAAAGAAACCTTACACAAGGACTATTTAATAGCTGAATAATTGAGCTTCATGACAATAGAGCAATAGAGCTGACTTGCATTTTGAAAACAACATTACGCCGTGGACATGAGTTATCATGAAAAAAACCGCCTTGAGAATGGTGGCTTCGGGTGGCTGACAGCGGTTAGGTACCGGCGCGTTTCATTGCACGATTGCTATGGTTTTCCTATGAACTTTCTATAAAAATTTACTTTTGTTTCATTTTATTTTTCCATTTCTATAAAAATCATTCTTATTGAAGAACTTCGAGTATGAAATGTAAAGTCATGTAAATCTACATTTCATATTTCATATTTATGGTTTCAATGACAGAGGCGGACCATAATGGAGGCCGCCCGTGTCGATGGAACCGGTACTACATCTATATAAATAACTGACAATCTCGTATATTATTTTCAAAACTCCGATTCTGCCAGAGAGGAATGACACTAATATTATACATCAATCTTAACCATCCAACACTGATAGCAATTGGAAATTATATGGAAAAATTTTAGATTTTGTCGTAATTATTGACATTATCTCAACATCGAAATGAATTGAATGCCCATATTTTCATTTGATTCCAAGGAGGCAAGCACAGAGTTAACAATCAATGCTTTATTGTTTGAATTCAACCTACATTATGAAATGATAATTCATTACTAAAAAACTAGATAGTATAATTATATAATAGGCCTATGTTTACAAAAATGCTGTCATTTTATTGCAGGATATCAATGACAATTTCCCGAAGTTCAGCCAGAGTTCATATAACGTCACGATCAACGAAACGACGCCCTCCAACACGAAGATCATCCAAGTGCAGGCAACCGATGCAGATCGATCTGGACCGGTCTTCTACAGAATAGAGAGCGGTGCTGAAGACAAATTTGCCATCGATGGAGTTACAGGTAATCTATATGTTTATACAAAGTCACTTGTGTTATTGGAGACGTGAAAAATGATCTGCCAAGTATGAGCAAAATATTAAATAAAGATTCGGTTACGCATTAAAGGAGAATGCAAGGAAATTTCAATCTCAGAATGTTGCTTGCATTATTCAACTTCCTGTATCTCACGTAGACGCAAGTCATCCTGTTTTTTAAATGCGGATTATCAGGTATCTCAATGAATGCGTCAATAGCACTGCCAATATAGGTATCTTATTCGCATGTAGCATGCAGTTGAATGCAATATTATTATTATTATACATATATTTGTTTACGGCGCGCTAAACCCGAAGGTATCAAGGCGCCGGTGTACAGCTCAAGCCACAAAACTAAACAGTATTAGGCTTGCATTGGATTCTGAAGTCGTAAAATCGTCAAATTATGATGTTTTGATAATTCTTGATTTGATCAGGATTATATTGTAAGTTGGATGCAATCAACGTTGGGTTACAAGCTTAGAGATAGGATTTCTATTAGCTAGGAATTACTGTTGAATGCAGTCCTTCTCTTTTCATAGTATTCTTTGTCAATAAAAACAGAAGCCCTAGGCGATTGATAAGCGTAGTTGAGCAAATTATGTATGCCAACACATGGCTATGTTTCATGGTTTCTACAGCCTTCCAAAGTCAATGGCTGGCAGAACATCGAAATAAAGGAATTCTTAAAATTTAAAATTCTGTATACAGTTGAGCTTAGAAGTGTTGGATACCGACTACTGAGAAATACGTTCTAGACAACTTTTATTGATAAAAATGTATTATTTACATTCCAAGCGACTTAGGCCAATGTTTGCCCTCCCTGAAAACGTGACAACATTTGCCCCTTATGTAGCAGCGTCACACAATACACTCACTTACATGCTCCTCGTTTGTTGTCTCTTCGTCCCCAGGTTGGAGGGTTGGACCAATGTACGAATTATATCATCATTGCATACAATCAATAAATGATTGTGCAATGGAACTTCTTCCATCTTTCTCGTACACTGTAGTTGGCCATTGAAAGAGATAATTGTAAGAGGATATTTGAAGATTAGGGTTGGTGCAGAGTAATTTAATGAACACACTAGAGAGATACTTGTTCCATTGCAATGCTCTCCGCTTAAGGGAGAAATGCCGACCATTCGTTTCTATTCGTGAACGGAACCATTGTTCGGATAATTGGCACATCCAGAAAGTCATGACAAATCGCGATATTCCGAGGTATTACAGAACAGCATTCCACCTTCTTGTTCTCAATAGTCTATTGCGATACAGCAAATAGCACTAGAAATAGCTAAAAGTTCTGTTATCATATCACAACAAATTCATTTTGCAAGTGCTGCTTATATCAGAAGTATGTCAGATGACAGCTTAGCTTCACTAATTCACTGGTTCTGAATGAATTTATTGCCAAGACCAGCTTTTGAGTGCGTTGACTAAACCAAGTGATTTGAATTAATCCAGAAATCAGAAAACACTGACAGCATTAATAGGCAACAAGAGTGAGAAATATATTAAGCCAATGTACTAATTTTGCCAATGCATCCAACTTTGGATAGGATGTATGTCATGGTCGCCAACTGGGGCGACCGCACAGAAACACAGCTAAGCTAACAAATCTCTAGCAGCATGATTCACCCATTGAAGTTTGCTTGTCACTAACAGCTCACTATTGTAGAAGTGTTTCTGTGCGGTCGCCCGTGGAGGTTTTTGCAATTCGCTTTCTTCATCTTTAGATGAAAAAGCAAGCAAGTGATCACTCCCTCTTTCTGTTGACCAAAACACGACATAATTAAAACAAAATGTACAGATGCCGGAAATGTACAAATGGCATTTGTACATTTCTTTTAATTATACGTCGTGTTTTGGTCAAAGGAAATAAGGAGTGATCACTTGCTTGCCTTTTCAACTGAACTGTGAACTTTGGATAAAACCGGCACAGATGTTACAAAAAAATCACTAGTCCTGTATCGTTGAAATTGCGGTTTTAATACATCGACGATAACAATGAAATGATAAATAGCTGCTACCACGACTTCACCATGGTGAAGTGATTTTGAAATGACTGGATATTGTTGGCATCACGAATTCTAAAATTTTACCTCATGCAGATAAAAAACGAGCCCGTATAGCTGTGATCGACTGCAATGTGGAGCAGAACACACGTTCTATCCCCTCAGTATGCAATATGACGGACTCATTGTTCGCCCGTGTTTGTTTTCATCAATATTGATTCAAACATTTAATTCAAATAGTCCATGCGCTGACACTAAACACTTCCATTGTAATTGGATGATCTTTACAACAGTGATAACTAATTTACACCTCCTGTTTTGGCAACCACGGGTTGAAGCACGACAGTGCTTGCGTGATAGATTAAAGTTTCTCTATTTTATTGAAATTCTCTAAGATTTTCCCATCCAGTGAATTGAAGAGTCTTATTTCTGGCATATGTTTATCATTGGTTTGATCTTAACAATCTCATTCATGCAACTTTCACTCATGCATTTCAAGCGAAACTTTCTGTGTACATTACTTAATTCTCATTGAGACAAAACAGACTGGAAATGTCGGTTAATCTAAGCAGAATCTTATTATCTGTCCAGTGAGTTTGATTCATGTCTCATGGAAATCATATGTACAATTCTGTCAGTTCTATCACTGAGACAGCTGTCGTGTGGACACTTGAAATGAAATTAAGACCATTATTAAGACAAATGACTTCAGATTTACTTACATGATATGTGAGTGTGCGACGTTAATTTGATCAGAAGTAGATGCTGATTGATTTCATTTCATAGTTGAAGCAATAACAAATAAATCATTGATTCCGTAAAGATGGCTGTTGATCGGATGTCTGTTAGTGATATGCAGCAATATTCCAAATTACGCGACCAGAGAAAAAGCCAACAATGATCCTCTCAAAGACCTGATGTTTTGTTGTATTCATTTCAAAACACAGAGAATGTTTCTATCAATATTTCAGTAGTAAAATTTGAATTACAGGTGTTTGTCTTCTAATATGCCTAATTAGTAAATAAGTAACTACTCCGCTCTCTCTCTCCTCTCCTCTCGAGGACCGAGGAAGTCTGTCGAGTTTTTGATCGGGGCCACAGTGCACGAAGCACAGGGGAACAAGCTTCTTCTTCTCTTCTCTCTCCCCTCTCCTTTCTCTCTCTCACTCAAGATTCAAAGAGTTTTTCGTCTGAAAATACCCAAAGAACCAAAGAAAAATGTACATTATGTCATAGAGGTTCCATCACCAGTGAAATATTGACATTAGATGACGATATATGAGTTAATATAAATGTTGTGTACCAATATACAATATGAATGAAAGTTTGCATAGATGAATTTGTAAAGTTCATAGAGAGATGAAATTGGGCGACGAATATTGTTAGCAAGGATATGTACATGAGTTTTGATCTTTGACCATTAAATCAAAATACCGGGATTTGAAATTTGTTAAGGGAGAGGAGATGTTATGTAGATAACATAAATTTTCATCATGTTATATTTAATTTTCATGCGACATAATTGCACTCTTTCATCATTTAGGTCCACAATCAGTCAGTCCTTTAGTGATCATTAATAAGATCAAGTCGTCTCGCATGGGCCGGCAGAAATGCATTACGAGATGAACACTAAGAAATGTCACACGTGAATTTCTCTCTCCTTTTGATTCTTTATTTATTTCTCCATCTCTTATATTTAGTCTTTTTCTTTGTTTATCTTTATCATTATCTCTCACTCTCCCTCCCTCGCTCTCTCTCTCTCTCTCTCTCCTGTCACAGAATAACTGTTTCAGGATAAATACAAACGTATTTCGATAGAAAGGCGAAGAAGCTACACCTAATCTGCTTTTGTTGATAATATGAGAACAATTACATTGAGAGATACAAAATAGTTACAATTGTAGAAGCTCACTGCATCCATTTACTTCTTACTGATATTCAGTTGCATTTTTCTGCATTGCCGTGGAGTTGCTCTCGTCATTGTGCCTTTTGAATCCGCTCTCGGTTCACAATTACTAATGTAGGTATCTCTAGTGCTCTACTGACAAGAGACGGAGTAGGAAGATAAAATATTCATAGATGTCGGGCTTTAGTGTGATTAGGATTGCGTACGACACACTCACAAGTACTGACCATCTGACAGAACTGCATTGATTCATCGTTACTCTGTTGGAGTCATAGGTTTCCAGCAGAAAAGAAATGGGAAGAGATCAATCGCCTTATAAAGTATAATGGAGACGCCAAGACACTATTCATAGCGAGTGACGTGCAGGAATTATTTCTGTGTTGTGTGAAAGGCAAATTACGAAAGCTGCATTTGTGTCGACGAGATAATACAATGAGGAAAGAATTTCTCTCCCGCTGAATCATTTGAAAAGATTTTGCTCAATAAGATGAAATTAGGTACAACAGCAAACTCATGAACATTTTTGAAACTTTTATTTATAGACTTGAATCTCACGTAGAGACTGCAGTGTTGTTCATATTCGATTATTCGCAAATATTCGAATACACCTCGAGAGCTTGAAGCTGAAGACAAATAATTTCATAAGAAATTGCGACACCATTTGAGGCATAATACTGCACAAATTAAAGAAGCGTTGAAGGGAGAAAATGGTGAAGTAGGCTTTGTATACTACAATCTGTATGCACAGAATTCATCTGCTAGTAAATAATTAAAATCTGAGCACATGATAAATAGCAAAGTCAAATAATCAAGTCTACTCATGTTACAGCTAGTGCGCCCAAGTTGCGAACAGCTACATAATACTATTGAATCATTATCAAATCAATCCCCGCCTACAAAAAGTACCCGCTTACAGTGCTTGAATGTAGCGGCCTGAAAATGTATATTTTTCTGTTTTGTCTACAGTGCCAAGGGATCATCAAAGGTAGCTAGCGGTGATTCGCACTGACGTGTGAAGTTGACATTTGAGAGATTATTCCCTACTACCTTTGCTATCATCGAAATATGTTGAGTGACCATTTTGCCTCCATTCATAATAAAAATCGACTCTGATTATATGATTATTTGATTATTTACATGTGCGAGATTTTATTCATGCGTGTTTTGGATTTCTCCATTATCAATAGCAACAAATTATGTTCAGGCAGCGAGTTATCATATTAAAATTGATACAAAATCATGCATATGAGCATTTTAAAAAAATCCGAAACGTGTAACACAACAAACCTTCGTATAAATGCGCTGCGGCCTCTTGTCCTGAAGAGCATTCGATCAATCCCAGGCAGCTTGCGGCAAATTCATGTAGGTTTGTGTACACCTTTTAGAGTGTGCAGCAGGTTTTGGGAACTGTCTACTGTCACCACCAGCGAGGACTCGGCATATGTCCACTTCGTTAAGTGGGGAAGCATATGCTGAACATCATTTATATTCATCCTACGTGTATATATAAAATTTATACCAGACCTGGATCCGGTCTGAAAAATCAGAAACCGGACGGAACCGGTTCAGAGACCGGAAAATTAATTTTGCTGATTTTCTTCTTCTATTGAGCATTCGGTGTAATTAATAAATTGATCAAGAACTTATTAATTTATGAAATGATTGAAATAATGCTCATTTAAGCGTATAAATCGTTCGAAATTTGATTTAAGTGAGCTCAATAGGACCAACGTTTTTAATCTAATGCGCCAATTCGATGAACATTCACTCACTTTACTAGGTTTATTTTATACCACATCCTTTTGTTGAGGAAGATATAGGCCTACTGCATAAAGTATTTCTTGTAGGATATCAAGCATTGTATGATTTCTTTGTTGTCTCTTTCGTAGGAATTTTTAGTACTAATTTATTTAGGTATGTAATGATTGTTGCATGTGTGCACATTACTGATGTCGCATGTCGCACATGCACTATATATGTCATGTATCGGCATTGATAAATTCAGATTTACTTAGTTTGAACAGAATCAGCTTCCCACCCGACCAAGCGAATAAACCAAGAAAAGTCCAAGAATAAAGCAAAACAGCTCAATTAAATTTTGTAAATTTAACAATGATCTATAAAATTCTGTCAAAAGCTTGAGCAAATACATATGAAATCACTTCCATAGTCCGCATTAAGAGCACTTTTCAAAAAATCTACAGCTTCGATAGTCTCGCCATCTATGGCACCGTTATTTGTCCTTAACAAACTGACTAAAAATGGGATCGGTCTGAAATTTTAGACCGGACCGGAAAATAAATTTACAGACCAGAGTGACAAAAATCTATGCCGGAAAATACCAGTGCCGGACTGGCAAACCGGTCGATTCCTATGTCTGTCCCAATGCATTTAAGCTCACTTAAAATAATATCGTTAAAATCGTTTTCATTATAAACATTCCCCTAAGCACATCGAACAAAGATCCTTCTAAGTACTTCCGAAAAATTGAATTTTTTTGAGTCCTCGTAAAATTTAAGATTCGTGCGACTCGATCAGATTCGTTTAAGCATGGTTCCGAATATATTCGCACAGGCATGAGATGCATAATTTGTGAATCTGTTTTGATGAATGAAAACTGATGCCAGACAGTGAATGGCAATGGATTCAAGGCCATGTGATTTGTGAAAATGAATGGAGTGTATAAGCAAAATAAAAGGACATTGCATTTGAAATTATCTGCCGATGTTGGATTCTTTTAACAATAAGTTGTAATGCAACTTTAGCAAGCGGAAGGACCCAGTTATTTCTATATTTTGTTGACACTTGCAGTTAAGCGACAGTCAGTCGATGGATGTAAATTATTGCAAGTATCATTTCGTTTCGTCTTAACTCTGTCTTGATCTCGGCTGGTGGACGCCAATTGAATAGGTTTAATTAAATATGATATACAGAAAAGGTAGGTTATCAAAGGGCAACTGTACATTATGTTTCAGAACAACGAATCTTTATTGAGAGTGATTGCTTGATTCAATAGAAGAGACTTCGTTGTTCATTTAAGTGCTTTAGAGATGTTTGTATCCAATTCAGTTTGTCGATTGTATTCTATATCAGAACAATAGTGTGCCTAAACTATGAGGTCATCATCTTTTAAACAAAAGCATTAGCTATTTCAAGTCAACTTCATGATTTTGCATCGGAAAGTGAACATCGGGCGTGCCTGATAAACAATGTTTGGGACAAACTATTGGCGGAGGTCATCTCAAAGAAAAAAAGTACAAGACACGATCTGTAACAAGTTTAGATACTTCTATATAGACGATACAGGGTGTTGTAATAATGTTGAACACAATGGACGAAGCTTAATTGGAAATAAAATTCATTGAAGTAGTGTTACTAAATGTCAAGGTCCATTCATAACTTCAAACGTTAGGTAGTAACAGAAAATCGCTGGTCGCTCTCGCTGATTGACATTGCGTCTTTTCTATCACAATGAAAATATATATTTTTTGTTATCCCAGTGAATCTAAACGCGCCAACCGTGCAACGATTCCTACCAGCTGAAAACAGTCTGGCTGTGTCTCGATGATTCATTGGAAAAACAATTACAATTGTTTTTTCTTTAAAATTAAAATTTCTTCCATTTCGTGCTAAGAGGCTTCGCTACTGCAAATTCATTCTTTCATTTTTAAGTTTAGATATCTCATAGGCAAAAACAAAAGCAGATTAAGCTACAAATTTGAAGACAAGCATTTCTCGGCAATATTCACGCAAATTCGGCAGTATTCATATGTGCATACACATGTTTTATCCTAAGTCTATTGAATAAGTAGGCCTTGATGAGACCAAATCGTAGTAGGTTGTGACATATGTCAGAACGAACGAATTTCCCGTTCTCTTATCTAACAAATCAGACAGCATGTTCGAGTGAGTTAGCTTTTTTCACTTGGTATGTGGCTCAGTCGCTTGATTTCTGATTTCTCATACTCGCGGACACAACCTCATTCGCTTTGCTCATTCAAACCCTCTTAGATGAGCGACAAATGCTAGGCGCGCTCGATCTTTCTTGCTCCTTGTTCTAAATAACTTGCGGCCGCTAGTTAAAGAATGTATATATGTGTTTTCACCAACTTAATTTGTAAATAAATACAATACTAAATTTACTTTTTCAGGTTGGCTGCGTGTGGAAGTCCGCGCTAAGCTTGAAGTTAAGAAATATGACATTACTGCTGTGGCCATTGACAGAGGGGCTCCCTCAAAATCGTCTACTGCCATGGTCTACGTCAATGTGACTGACATAAACAACCAGCCTCCAAGCTTCCAGGCTGCCACTTTTACACGCGTGGTTGAAGAGAACAACGAAGCCGGCAGCGAACTCTTCAGATATCCAGCTAGTGACCCCGACAAGAACGCCAACCTCGTCTATTCCATCTTGAAGGATGACATGTCGGCCAAACACGGGTCTACGCCGGTCGCCCGTTCCATTTACCTTGTAAGTGACTAGCTGTGACCTTGAGTTGAAGGCTGATGATTACGCAGCGTTGATGGACAAAATACCGCCCATGTGCAGGTCAAACCGATAAGATTAGGACATAAGATTACGACTGAACAGCAGCTTTCACTTTGAGAGATTCAACAGTATTAGAGTCAGGAATTTTCACATATGGTTGCCTTTTGTTTCAACAAAATTTCAATCACAGCCACCATATTCAATTAATATTCAGACTTTGAAGAAAGCTGTAACACAGAATTCTTGAAAAGAAAGTAATGACGCTGGATGATACCAATCATAAGCAAAGAAACTGCTTACAGCTATTCAATTGACTTTACGATAATACACGTAGTTCGTATTAATTGTTATTTGCGGTGACAGCAAAGATCTGTCGTAGTATATTAATATTTAAAAAATAAAAGACACCAACACCCTTGATTTCTCAACTGCACTCGCCTGACCCTAGAATAGAAACCGAAATCCGCGGTGGAGACGAGTTCGTATTTTCTTCATTGCGCATCCTTGTCTGCACTCGCATTCTTTTTACGCCGTCGGCGTGACCTAGTGAAGAAGGCGTGAGCCTCTCTCCAACACGGACATCGGTTCGATTCCTGGATCAGGCGAGTGCGTCGGGGATCAAGGTTGTTTGTGTCTTTTATTGATTCAATAAGTTGTCATTTTCTTTGGATAGGCTTTTTAACTTGTTTGCCCAGTTACTATGATACTCAATGTTCTTATACAAGATATGTGCAACGTATTAAGTGAAATGATGCATCTTTTTCATAATAAAAATAACAACTATGTTTTATTCCAAAATGACAGTCGCACATTGGTTTTAAACTAAGAAGTTAAGTATGATTATAAGAAATTGGCATAAGGCAAATTAGAGTATTCAGTAGATGTTGAAGTCAAGCATTTGAACTACAGTTTATGCAAACATCGCATGAAAAAAGTTCTTGTGTTATTTGTTGCACAAGATTTTATCTGGTATTTGTGATGGCGCTGCCGAAGATTATATCCACTTTCTTTTAAGTCTGGGAAGAATTTGTGAAGAACATGGTTCTTGTCTTTCATGATTTTCTTAAATGAGTTTATTGAATTAGTTAATAAGTCTACGAAACCAACAAGACCATAGAGATGCGAGTATTTGCTCTGACAGTCAGGGACATCGCGTCAATGCTTCAGTGATAGTGAATGTCATCGATATCATATCTCAAAATTTATTCTTTCATCGGAATTTGAATCAGACAAGATTCACCCATTCATAGCAACTATGTATACTGCTTAATACACTCCACCACAACATGCGATGACCTACATTACAAAGACATATTCCTACTCGTACGTTATGGGCCAAATGCTTTAAGAAAGGTTCATTTAGGTGCCTATCCAATGAAGATATGAAATGAACCGCTTTCTTTTGAGTAAAAGATAATATAGTAAGCATATCTGTGGTGGACCCGGCTACATCTGGTCTCCTTTGATGACGCAAACGAGAAATGTGCAGACATTTAATGAATGTTTTCTCAACTATTTTTTTCAGAACATGTTTTCAATTACAAGCGCTGGTGGTATAATCGCTAACACAGTGTTAAACAGGGAGATCGTGGAGACAATTGTGTTGCCTATTATGGTGAACGATACGAATGCTGAAATCACCGTGCCTCCTCAAACCGCCACTTGTGTCATCACCATCGTTGTTTCCGATGTCAATGACGAGCCTCCACGCTTTCAATTCCCCAACGGTTCATCGTCTTTCACCATGAATGTTCTGGAAAGTCTAACGCCGCCGGCGGACACGTCTTTGACTGTTCAAGCGATAGATCGAGATAAGAATGATGTCATTCGCTATGCTCTCACGGATGACACCAATCATTTTGAAATCGTTCCCACTACTGGTGTTATTCGTTTGATAAAAGCTCTCGACTACGAAACCAACAAGACCATAGAGATGCGAGTATTTGCTCTCGACAGTCAGGGACATCGCGTCAATGCTTCAGTGATAGTGAATGTCATCGACACCAACGACAATAACCCCATCTTCACCGTCTTCAACACGCCATCGTACGTGTCTGAAGGCGAGAATGTGGGCTACAAAATTACTACAGTGACTGCGGAAGATAAAGACAGTGGAAAGTTTGGAAATGTCTCATATTTCTTAGTCACCGATGTTGGGGGTAAATTTGCTATCGACATTCACACAGGCGACATAACACTTGCGAAGAAAGTAGATCGTGATGTGACTGGTGGAGCCTCGTATCGATTTGCGGTTGAAGCCCGAGATAACGTTGGTGGAACATCGTATCAAGGGAAGACGAGTCGTCTCATGGAAGTCATTGTCACGGACGTGAATGACAATGCCCCACGCTTCCCGAGTGCATCCTATAATTTCTCTGATCTGAAGGAGAACGCAGGAACTGGACTGAAAATTGACGAAATAGCAGCTCTTGACAGCGATGCCGGAAACAATTCCAAGATCACATACAAATTAATAGCTCCAGCAAGCGGTGATGTGACAGCGCTAAACCTGTTCGAGGTGAGATTTTGATCTGAATTTCTAGAAGGAGAAAATCATTTATTTAAAGATGAAAAGTGCGATATAGGTACACTTGGAAGCAAATTTATTTTCATACTAAAAAGATGTAGTTGTGATAATAAACTTCGAAAGGAAGATCTTTTAAGGAGGGGTATCAAAATTTTATTGTAATTAGATTAGGCCGAACTATCAATGAATTAATTTCAATTGCATCACAAAGCAATCAATTAATTGCAATTACTAGGTGGCACCAATCAATTAATTGTAATCATTGTTTGACATCAATCAATTAATTGCAATTTTTATCATGAGAACCTACATATGCTACGTCTGTAGTTGCTTTATCATTGGTTATTTTCATTTTAGACTTTCGTAGAGAAAATGCGTGAATATCATGGCTTGTTAACCATGGAAATTAATAGTGAGTATGTCAACATGTACAGGCATTAGGCATTAAGCACAACGTTCTATAAATGCTAAGATAACGTACATATACACAACGTTATACTTATTTCAACAGTTAATTCCTGTTTGAGGCCAATTGAAAATTATACAAGCGGCACATTTATATAAGAAATATTTAAAAATATACTACCCGGGTGAAGATAATTGCCTACCGCACCATGCCAACGCTCCAGAGTCCTGAAGGTAATAAATGTTTGATTATGCTTAAGCCTATATAATGTCGCTAAATACCTACGTGTAAGCGATGTCAAATTATGCTTTTATTCATGTTAACTTAAAGAATGATTGGTCGTATTATGAAATCTTGTATAAAATTGATCGTTAATAGCATTCTAATGCGCTCATAAACATCCAATTCCACGGTTCAGCTATGGATCTTTGAGTGAGTAAACTAACGAATCTATTGACTTGTTTTATATTTTGCAATACAAATTATTCCATCAATTAATTCCATTTTGATATCCCTGCTTTTACGTCCTAGTCGGTTTCTTAGAACATTGATTCCTGAGACTGCAAATACGATGCTCCCTATTTATGTAACAAGCAATCTAAAGCGCAGATTCTGTAAGGACACTTGTAGCCGTAGTGCTCTGAAATTTGGCTACTTCTGTTGAATCTGGAGTGAAAATTACCTCCATAATTTTGTGGCACTTGAATTGAGATTCTGTAATGCCAACGTATTGTTTGAGGGCTTGTCTTGTATAGCATCACTTACTGTATAGCGTCAACTGTGGCTCTGGTTCCGGGTATTGCTTTCGGTCCAGGTTCGTTTCAGAACCAGAATCCAGAATAGAAGATGTTCATGAAAGCCACCAGATTTTTAGGGTGATTCTGCCAATCCAGGAATGGCTTTTGAATGGTAAACAGATTCATCTGAAAAGTCAGCACAAACTTTGAAGTCATAATTTCACTGAAATAAAGGTCTTATAATCTGCATTGATTGAACTATGTATTACGTATAATGTATTTAAAATTATTATTTTATCTACAAAATGCATACAAAAAATAGTCACAAAGATGGGTCTTTCAAATTCTTTATTATCAATGAAGTCACTGGCTCAATATTTTTCAGGTGCAAGTCACTGAAACAGGACTGTTTCGAACTTCAGCTGCATAGATTGAAATAATTTGAATGCTGATTCATTGCTCTTGACATTAAACTTAATTTTGATGGGAGAATTTTTGATGAATGTTTAATATTTTGATGTATGCATGTGCAGCTGACATTCCTTTCTACTTCGACAACGAAAATCACTTCAGTTTTCAAAGCCAGAAGGGTATTTCATTCAATACATAGAAATGGTTATTCAAAGTTTTATTGATGATATGATGTCCTCCAAAAGTTAGCCAGTAAATTATGAACAAGATGCCTTCAAAGAACTGACAAAATAGTAGTAACAATATTCTTGAATGATTCTTTCATACTTCAATAGTTTATGGAGTAATCATAATTTTTTATAGACCATAGGAAAGTAGACATATAAGCTTTTATTGATTCCAGACTTCTTTTTTCATGCAGTGGATCTACTTTGAAGCTTGAATGACCAATAGATAGCTGAAAACTGGGAATTAATTCAATCGTGTTCCCCCTTAGTTGAAAGGTGGGAACAGACCTGAGAAAGTAACACATTGTTTAATTATTGCAGGCGCCTTAACTAGTCGACATGTCAGTAGTATTCTTAAGGTAGTATTCAATGAGCGGCCGTCGAAATTTCACTTAACATGCTCATTGCGCATCCCAATCATATACTGAACTCTCGCTTTAAGAATCACTCGCTATAAGAATAAACTCGTTATTAGAATCAAATCCATTTTCCCAAAACGTTTCTATACAACGTTATAAGTTTTCCGCTCGTTATAAGAATAATTATCATGTCACTTTCGTTATAAGAATCAATGTCTATATAGTCATTCAACAAATTAGTATGAAATACTATGTATTTTGCACTTGTTATAAGAATAAATAAGGACACACTTTCGTAATAAGAATCAGTGAATGACACTTAAACTGTCATTGGCTGAAATACTCACCAATGGCGTAGTCCTACTTTTTATTGATTATATTTGCCAATGGACGTCAGATAAAAGCGTCAAGACGTCACGATTAACCTTGAAAACATGAAATCCACTGAAATCCTCACCAATTGTGTTATCCTACTACACCCATCGATTAGAAATGATGGGAAGATAGGAGAAGAAATCCTAAAACGAACCAATGAGAGACTTCACCAAAAAAAGATATCGGACTTTTTTAGACGAAGTTGAAGCTGAACTGAAAAAGAATGTTTCTATTGTTTTCTTTAAGTATAAGGTATAATTAGGGTAATAGGAACCACAAACAAACATCGTATTTGATAGCTACGCAAGCACTTATCTATACTGATTACTAATAAGGATGTATATAGCATCATTACCACAAATAAAAGGCATGAGTGCTCATAAAATAAAAACTCATTATAAGAATAATCTCGTTATAAGAATCAAAACATAATTTCCCGATGTGATTCTTATATCGAGAGTCCACTGTACCTTATAGATGATCAAATGTGATTCGTCGGTTTTTTTATTCAAAGATGGTTTACATAACATAAAACGAGGGATCAAACATGAAAGACTCTGTCGTTTTCAATTTTCATGAAAAGTTTAAAATGCTACTTTTCATCTCAAACCTTTCCGCACGTAGCCTACATCAATTTACCTGCATACTACATGTATACCTATTTCATATAGGCTCACTTAAATGACAGTGATGTGACTGTCGAATTACTATATGCATAACTTTCGTATTCAGGTGTCAACGTTGAAAGACAGTTCGTCCTACCGTGCAGTCATTAGAACAAAGATTGCATTAAAGAATGCAGTTGGGTGTCATCACGCTATTCTCGTTGCCGAAGACGCAGGCAATCCAGTCTTGAATGGAACAACGAAACTCATGTTCTGTGTGTTGGACGTCAACGATTTCACGCCAGTATTCGAAGTTCCCCCTGGAAATACAACTACGGATATTCAGCTACAAGAAGTGAGTTTGTCATAATATGCAATAATAAAGGTTGTTTGTGATATTCTTTTGATTTTCCTGAATTGTCATTTGGACTTACAATTTAGCGAAACATTAAGTAATTTCTCTTTCATTGATATTGGTCAAGAAAAGCGATTTGTTCCGAAACAGTCAGGGTTGGTCGGCAGAAAAACCCACCCAGAGTTTTATCGGGTTTTATCCGGGCGAGTTTTTTTATACCGGGTCTAATCGGATTTTATCGATTTTCTTGTAAATAAGATGAAATCTCTTACCATAATCACCATCTTATTGAAAAATCAAACTGCAATACACATTTCAGCATAATGTAAGCCCTAATTAAAATACAGTATCATGAGAAAATGATTGATGAATACTTAATACAGGCTACTGTATTTTAACCGTACCAAATATTCAGATAAGAAATTCAAATAAGAGAGCAATGAATAAGCAAGCTATTCAAATAAGAAATCAGATGATGTTATTCTCTTGCCTACACATCTATACGAATACTTTACACAACATTTACTGTTATCTTAACAACTTATAATAGTTTTCTTCCATTATGGTATTATCAGAGAGAAAACACATGCAGAAGTCTATAAATTGAATTTTATATGAAAACTATGGTTAAAAACTGGAAAGATCTAAAGAGTCATCTAATCATTGATCACCAAACATATGTTTGTTATTCCATCAAAAAGCAAGAAAATATAGGCCTAGACAAAAATATAGACAAACTGTTAGCAGCACTGATATTAAAGCTAAATAATAAACAAAACGTTTCGTCAAACTTTCATATCTTAATTGACGTAATTATATACCTTCATACATAGTAGTGTATGATTTTTTGCGAAGAGACAGAGTCTAAAAATCAGAAAAATGAATTGTCATTACTGTCTTTTAATCAGAAGCACCGAAAATATCACCTAATTTGGCAAAAAAATCTATTCCACCGATTTCGCTCGCCGGGCGGGTGAAATCGGGTTTTTTTCTGATAAGATATAAAAAAAAACTGATAAGATATTAAAGTCGATTTCGCCAGTTCGGTCTGATCTCTTAGTTAGTCTAACTAAACTTTGAAAAACTGTTGTTGTACGAAGTTTATGAAATGGACCAAAAAGTTCGATTTTAGTGTCATATTCTTTTGTGTGCTGAGACTTGCATTGTAATAATCATTTTAAGTATCATATTCAGCAATAATTTTGAAAAAGTGAGTTCCACATTAAGTGAGCTTTACAGCGTTTAATCAAATTGTGCAATCACGTATGGAAAAAGCGTGTAGATTCGAATTCACGATAACGTAAAGAGCATTGTGAACTATGTAGACAATTGTAATCGACATTGTGAAAGAGTGATTGTTTTCATGGCAAGAATTCATCTCTTCGGGATGCGTGAAATTGATCTAGACAATTATATGTAAAATATAATACTACCACTAGGCAGTTTTCACGTCTTTCAAGTCGGCTGGTTTCTTGAGAAAAAGCGCGGTTTCGATTCAGTTTGGTTTTTACACGTTCAAGCAATGAATATAGTGCATGAAAATTTAGATAAGCACTTAGCTTCAAAGACGTTTTTCTCATTTTGATAGACACCGGTCTTACAGCTCTTGCTCTTCCTCTGTTTAGGATTCCTACCGCGAAACTTTAACTACTATCGCAGTTTCCGATCGCAAAATGTAATGCTAGTTTTAGTTTCTGATCGCAAGCTTAAAGCATAATTTGATGGGTACATCATTGATTCACTGTATTTTTTATCAAATTTATGATTTCAATGTTCGCCATGATTCTGTGTTCAGAAACCTAGGGAATGTGCTTGCCGTATATACCCGGTATATTATGTTATTCTGTTGTCCACTAGGAAAGCGCAAACCGGTTTTTATTTTCCTAGTAGGTTTATACAGCTTCTTTTCGGAGAATAAGACCAAAGGAACTTAATCTCGTAACACGGTTCTAAAAATACTCTTTGAATAAAACATTGGAACATTTACACTTACTCAATAAGTACAAAACGCAATGAAAATCTCATTGCACATTGTGCTCTTATAAACTGTTTTTCTCTCTACTTACAGTTGTGACATAATTGAGTAACAAAACTGAGCAAAGATTTCGAGCTGTAGGCACAATTGCAATTACTTCTCATTCTAGATTTGAAATTCAATTTTGCAGATAGTTCATAGATATGCAAGTTTTAGGCCCTCTGTTTTCTGATGAAGGTCACATGATGCTCTGGGTATTGATTTTCACATGAAAAATATCATCCCAAAAGATATTTGATTCAACACATCGATCCCATTATGTACCTACAAATATTCAGTATTGCATGCTTGACATGAAAGTTGCTTGGTAATTTGCAAAAATGTTAAAAGACTTCGTTATGATGACTATCATTTAAGTAAAGAATTTGAAGTAGTAAATGAAAATGCGTGTGGTTCAACTTGAAAGAGACGTGGAGAGTTTGGAAGAAATGAAGCAGGAAAGCATGAAATTTTTGGCATTCCGTTACAAGGCGTGATCGCTGAAGGCTGATCCAGTTATCACGAAATTGATGCTGTGTGATCATCTGCAACAAAACGACTTCGTAGTGATAATCATTGTTTATATGGAGAATTGGAAGTAGACTAGCTTTTCCAGTCAGTCGTTGTTCTTTTCATCTAGTTTTTTGGCTTTCTAGTTCTTCTGCTTTGCATGTACATTATACTCTCATCCTCAAAGGCAATTGCTGCAATATTGGTTATGGTAATAAAGATGTGTATTGGCTTCAAAATGAAACCATATTTGTTAATTTCTGTTATATAATTAGAAAGTTGTGCTACATTTAAATTTAGTCACGTTTTTTATGCCGTACCCTGCAAATGTTCCGAGGATTTATTGAAAGAACAGTTCTAGAGCAGGTGCCTTTCAAAATGAACAAAGTGCTTGTCTAAATGTTCATATGTCTTGTGCACTGCGTAAACCCGTTAATGCTAATTTCAATGCACGTGTATATCAAACTTGTGTTGTTTTTTGCCTTATGGTGCACGTGTATCCATAATTTGATATCCAATTGAAGTTGAAATGCACATGTAAAAGAAATGCACATGTAAGTGAATGATAAGAAATTCTATGTATGAAACTTAGATGTTTCGCAGGTTGTTGAGTAGAGCAATTTCACCAAGTTTTCTGATTATATTGTCAAGTAATTATAAATCTAGTTATCACATTCATTCTTTGTACGAGTACAGCAACATGTACTGAATTAGAATGTTAATCACAGCATTTCTCTCAAACGAGCATCTTGCCTATACCGACAAACAATTGCTTTCACTATTTGTGGTTGCATTGCGTGAATAATATTCGATGGCATGAGATAATATTACCTTTCTGATGTACTGAATTTTTGATAATTCGATTGCCTTAAAATGAATTAAGGAAAAGAATAGATGATTTCTGAATAAGTCAAAATTCCTAACTTTCTCTGTTCAATCAATGGTTTCATTACCCCTCCAGATGAAGGTGAACCAATCACTGATCGTCATCAAGGCAAAAGATACTGATCAGGGGTCAAACGGTGACGTACGATATCGTCTCGCATCAAGCTCTGGAGATCACGAAAAATTCGCCATTGATGCGGTTACAGGTGTGCTTAGGAACGTTAAAGGTCTGGATCGCGAAGTCAAGGCTTCCTATAGATTCCAAGTGATCGCCTATGATCTTGGAATTCCATCGCTTTCTAATTCAGTTACTCTACGGGTGTCGATCGTCGACGTTGATGATCACGTGCCGACTTTCCCGGCATCTAGTAAAGAACAGACACTTTCCTTAAAGGAGAACTCAGCTTTAGATGTACAGGTGATGCCCGGTGTAAAGGGACGATACATCGGAAATGTGTCTAAGGCAGCAGATGCTGATACAGGCTCCAATGCAATCATCTGCTACTTCATTGTCAGTGGTAAGACATCTTTTGTCATTTTCATTTGTTTCCTCAGACAAGCTCTCGTGCTGTCATAATTTACTTTGTCTGATTACTGATTCGGGGCAATTTGTGGGGAGTTAAGAAGGAATGTCCGAAAATCCGGCCGCACTCTTACTCTGGCTGGAGCTATGGACATCAGGTGGCATCCAGAGAGGACATATAAGATTATGGATAATGAATGGATTAATTGCATAAGATTATGAATTTCACTTAAAATGCTATTATTGATAATCTCACATTTACTCTGGGTATGGCTGCAAGCTTAAATAGGGAGTTGTGTCGATGTTGAGAGATGTGAACTAGGCCTGCCGATTACTTACTCTTGATATTGGATGAAATAATAGCTATTCATTTCTCTTCCTATCTTTCAACTGAGGATGCAACTAAATATATAATTATTCTATTTACATTGTGCTTGGAAAAAAACTGCATATATTAACTATTGCAGGCGCACTACACGACATATGAATATCCGCCGAATTTTCAGTTAATTTGCTAATTGTGAATTTCAGGGCATAAGATGACTTATATTATACTTCTCAACTCTGTCAGCAAGTATCAAACCTTATGTTTATATTGACGACAGTCTTACGGAACTTTGTGATCTCCATGGCACACTGGCTAAGTATTTGGTCTATTGGCTGTATGCTCGTGCCCCGAGAATGTCACTGGTTTTTCATGTCTTTTCGTTCATAAAATGCAGCAGACACTAGTTGTTGAAGTTGATTCTTTGACCTCCTCTAATTCATAGATGGCATAAAAACTTTCGTGATCTCTCACTGTAGGATTTCCTTACTCCATTCACATTAATTTTCAATCGTACAGCTCCCGTCAAGTAAATGTCATTAATTGGACTGTCATGTGTGAAGACAGTTGAGCTGACTTAATTCGCAATTGATGGACATTATGATGAGGATTTTCATCCTTCTGTAGTACTGAATTTTCCTTGAAAACAGACGTCTCATCAGCCGATACTGAGATTTTCGTCATTGATGCATTCAAAAATTTGTATATGATTTGATTTTTTTCAAAATCTATCAAAAATGATTTTACAAAATAGTTGTAATAAACATACTTCTGCTCAAGTATCCCGAATAATTAATCAAAAATTAAATTCGTACCGCATCAAATGAAAAGTTAGCAGCTCGGAAGCAAAAGTTTGTCATTGCTTATGCTCAATTATAGCATCATAAAGAATGGCTCATAAACAAGATTCCAAATGTGACTGTCCTGTTGTCTTGGCTATTAAAGAAGAAGCAACTATGTCGTTTTGAAAGATTGTCTCTGGCATTATTAATTCGAAGTTATTCGACTTCATTTTTCATTAAACCACAGCACTGAACTTCAAATTTTAGTAGATGTAGCAGATAATTTCTGTAACTAATTTAAAAATGTTAAAAATGCATAGAATTTACATGACAGCAAAAGAAATGTCCTGAAATGCTCATCTTGCCATAAGCAACTGCTTACTCACAGTTGACATGAGAAGAAGTTACTATATATAGAAAAGTTGATATCCTAGCATGGAGAGTAATACCATGATCATGATTGTAACAATTGGTTGACTGTGGAAATACCAAGTAGGATTACTTTCATCTCACTGGATTAATAGGTGATTACCACGCCCGTGTTCGTCTGACATGGTAAGGTGAGCAACTGGATGAATCCAAGTATTCAGTTGCACTTGATGATAATCACAGGCCAATGGTTTATTTACGTCGCGAACTGACAGTGATTCAATTGTTCTGTAGCAGCAAAGAATTCATCTCAAACCATGAAAATTCAGGTTTATTAGCGGGTATACATTCGTCCCGCCTTTCAAATTCAGTGTATTCAATACGATAACAAATACTTTCTGTGTTTTCACGGGGGTTTGCTGGGCAGGTCTTAAACTCACATTTCAAATTATGAATGAATTGACAATGAAATGACAAATGTCAGTTAATTACTCCTTACCATAAATCCTACACTCACATCTCACATCTGCCATTGATTGATGAAAAACACTCACGACAGCATGAAAACGGATAATCGAGCTGCACAAATGCTAAAAAGAGCACGTTTCTTATCTAAATGCACGTAAGGACCTTCTCTTCATCTGCACCTATTCAACCTATCTTTAGAGGATTTACTGAATGAATTTAGAGGAATAGAGTAAGCTGGAGTGCCTGTATGAGGGGAGATTTTAATGCCTGTTTGTGCATATACTAAGTTAGTTGACGGGAACCGTCAAATGAAAACAAAAGTGAACGCTTCGATTAATGTTGGACAATGTTTATTGTTTAAGGTGCGATACCGGCAGCGCCTGGATTGGTCATGCAAGAAGTTAGTCGACCAAATATCTGAGAAGTCGTGGTTCGATGTTTATTGAAAAACTACACTTATGTTTTATCGTCGAACTGTTGCAGACAGACCCAAAAGTCTCTCAGCTTGTCTACAAATATGACCACGGGTCGGGTGTCCAGCGCCTTTTATGGTCGATCATGCCGGATCGCACAGATGCAACCTTGAGGCCTGACAATATTTTACCGCTAACTTTTATTAAATCAGACTAAAGCAAAAGCAGGGAGTTTTGCCCCTTTGCGTCGTTTAATGTTAGGTATTAGATACCTATAACAGTGGGTATGCATCTTTTCAAAACATTAATCAAATATGAGAATCATCCGCTTCTTTACTTGACACCTGAACAAAATCAGTTTTCGAGAACTTACTGCCTTCCCATCATTAGGAGTACTCAAGGAACGAAATCATTTGTTGTCAACATGATTCAAGTGGCGAATAGCTGTTTTTAATCTGATAATTTTTTGCTTGCTTCTTTTGTTTATGATGATGATGTCTTCTCATGTCGGCTTTTCATTTTGTAATTTTGTGGCCACACGATTTTCATTATTGTGGCATTCTATGAAAATATACGATTATTATTATTATTTGATGCAAGTAAGCCATACTCGCAATGCGTAGAAATGTTTATCTCATTTCGATCTGAATTGACAACGCCAGACCACCGAAATACTTCTTGAATCATGATTTACAAGTTTGTGCTTCGAAGGACTAAATGATATCATTTCAGATTTAATTTTTTAAGTGACTAGGTGAGTTGAGTGCTTATGAAGGTCTACCTCTCTTGACTAACCTCCTGTTCCCTTGCCAGAAGTTTAGTCTACTTCCGTTTCTAATAGGGGATCTATAATGCGGGTTGAAAACTCATAACAGTAGCTAGGAGTGTTACCCAGCTGGCCAAGTATAAAAGTTATCTTTTGATCATAATTCATTCACTATTGATGATTTTTTTGTTTTTAATGACCGGAGAGATTGTCTCCGACGATTTCATGTATGAGAGAGGATGTATTCCGGTCTCCAAGGAAATACAGAGCACAGTATTACATACAAGTCCAAAGTTACTACCAGTTGCAGAGAAATTTCTGTCGCCACTGTCGTCAGGGTTACCGTGCCGTAAATGATACAGGAGACATCAGCATGAGAGACGTGAAATACCTTCACAATAAACTTCAAAGGAGTTTCCGGAAATCCTGACATCAATCATGAATAAAATGATGATATCGCAACCATTGCAAAGTGAGGGAGAAGCAAACATTGATGTTATGAAGAAAGGAGGGCCCGTTTAGTTCGTGGTTTACAGTACTGATGTTGTTTCCTTTGTATTCGGTTTCTTTCCACTTTCCAATTTAACAATACCGTCAGAATGCATTTGAATTTTGAAATTTTAGACACGCGAGGATGTCCAACCGCAAATTCATTGCTTTCCAATGGCTACAGTAATAATATAAAATGCATAATATATTTCATAATTGAAAGATGCGCGACGTTTTTCTGCTCACTCAGTTACATAAATAGCTGTAGCAAATTTATCAGGACATTCTACGCCTCTTACTCAGAGTTGCAAGCGGTTCAAGCCGTGGTGAGTCTTGGCATCTGTTCTACTTAAATAAAGCTTGAGTTAAACTGAATTGAACTAGAAGCTTCGAGTTAGGATATTGGTACTTATGGGTTATCTCCCCACCCCATAAAAAAAGAAGAAATGAATCAATCGTCACAAAACTTTAAACATGCGTAAATGAGGATATTCTCCAGCCACATACCAAATTTTGGGCAAATCAGAAAAGTATTTTTTGAATTAGGAAAGATAATTTGAAGTGCAGCGATGCCGGCAGCTTGATCTGACTTGTCAGTGACCTCATCGTCTGAGCAGAAGGCACTTGAGGTCAACAAAGTCATTTCCCGACAACTCGTGAAGCGATGATGACCAGGCCACATCCCTCACATTAATATGCTTCTTAAAAAGGTGTGGCAAAGTAGTGGTCGTGGGCAGATTTCAAGTGGCAGTGGATGAGACGAAGAGGGAGAGAGAACAATGCACACTCGAGTAGCAATGATGCGTCGAACAGACGAAGTCAGATCAAGCTGTTGACATCGCTACACTTTACGTTATCATCTCTACTGCAAAAAGTACTTATCTGATCTGTATAAAATTTTGTATGTGGGTAGAAAATATTCTTAAGTACGTGTGCCCAAAGGTTGGTGACGATTGATTCATTTTTGCAGATTTTAGACAAATTTTATTATAATATTTGATTGTAATAATTTCGATATTCATAATAATTGTTGAATTAATTTAACTTGCTTTTCAACAAGAACATACATGTATATAGCTATAGCAAAATCCCATCATACAAATCGCAAATTACCTGTAAACTATGTAGTGAAGTTGGCAGGGAAATTTATTTCAATTCAAATTTTCTTACGGTGATTCTTCTGTTTTCTTGCAACTGGCATTCAATGTTGAGGGAAGGATTTCTTGGAACTCATGGCGCCATCTGCTGTGTCCCCATATCTGCACTTGTACTGCGCGTGGGCGCGTGTGTTCAACATTTCTATTTGTTTCAGTGCAGGTGCTAGTGTCAGAAAAGGGCTGCAGTTTCATGAATTGAATAGAATTTGAAAACCCTTTTATGTAGAATGTCTTGAACAAAGAAATCGGGTTATTTTTCTGTCTTGTTTCTGTTGTTCTATATTCTTTCAATTTGCATTGTTAATTTCCAGTGAAGCAGCCTGTCATGAATGTTTTGTCGGACATTTGTGACGTCACCGCATGTCAGTGGATAGTGCCACATCTGCTGACATGCAGTGATTACTGTTTGGTCAATATTCTCTCATTCAGTCAATAAACTTCTGGTCCTCGAAGCGGAAGTTCTCGATCACACTGGCGTCGCGACTGAACATGTTGCTTACAACGTCCATTGACTTCCCTGAAGGGCGGAAGTTACAAAGGAAATTTACCGTAGATAAGACAACTGCTGGGTATGGCGATGAAAGATATCATCCTCAACAACGTTGACAATAAGTTAGCTGTCCACTTGGTGAGTGTGTTTCAGAACAACCGAAAGACGTAGGAGACTGTGGTGGATACTATAAAAGAGAAACATCAGTAATTGTCGATGCCCACTAATATTCAAGAAGCCTTCAAATCTGTCCGTTTGAATGTTCCTTCGGATGCTTTCCAAGTAGCTCGTGAGTTGAGACAGCTGCCGGCATACGTCAGTGGAGACAGAGTTCCTTGTTCATCATTTCATTAACTTTATTGCGGACTATGATTTCAAACTACTGATGCAGCAGCGTGTGACCGATTCTTAAAGTGCTGACATAGACGATCTGCCGGAGTTTTTGTCGAAAATGCCCCCGAAACATGATTATGCAACATCTAGAGCTTCCTTTAACACCAGTGCAAGATTCAATGTTTCGCGAACAAGAACGTGTTTCAATTGCGGCGAGCGTGGTCATCGTGTGATGTCCTGTCGACAAGTAAAACACAACTATGGAAAGTGCGAAGAACTCGGCGGCCATCTTGAAAAATTCTGCAATCATAAAAACTAGATTGGTTCCAAGCTATGTGAAACTAGTTTGGCCAATGTCAGTAAACGTTTTCTTGTAACTTCTTTTGAAGTTGAGACGGGTTTGAGACTGATTACGTCAATTGACACAGACAGTGGTATATCATTTCTGTCTAATAGACTTGAGTAATGCTTTTTCTACACACAAGTGTATTCCATTTTTGTGATGGTCGCGTCACTGTTGGCAACTATTGCAGACTGGAAGGAGAAATAGACAATCAGTTGATTTCTGGAATGTATTATTGTACTTCTTTGCCGAAGGGTATAGATTTAATCTCAGGTCATGATATTCTCTGTGATCACCGCCCTGCTATTACTTACGATCCTGACCTTAGCATTTATTTCTTATTGTCTGACAAGTGTAAGCCCGTACATTATAATGCCGTGTCTAGTCAGGAAATGATATTTGATATTAAAACAAGAGTCTTCCGAATGAGAAAAAACAAGAACTTGGTGGCATTTTGACAAGTCATCCTGGAGTATTTTCTCAGGGTGCTGATGATATTGGTCGTACTAATGTTACTCATCACATAATTGATTCTGGGGATAACGCTCCTTTCAAATCCCCACCGTATAAATTGCCACATGGGTTAAAATCAGAATCAGAGGAAGTAAAGAAAAAATCTGGTAAATACCGATTTGTTTTGAACTACCGCAAATTAAATAAGCTGACGAAAAAGATACCTTCCCTTTGCCGGTGATTCAGGACATATTTTCAGAATTGCATGAGACGCAAATTTTTTCCAGTCTTGATTTATCGAACGAATATTGGCAAATAGAGCTTGCAGAGTCTAGCAAGGAAAAAACAGCGTTTGTGGCTAATAATAATCTATACGAATTTAATGTTATGCCATATGGAGTATGCAATGGACCGAGTACATTTCAAAGAACAATGCAAAATGTTTTGAAAGGGTCCGGCTGTTTGCCACCTTACGTTGATGACATAGTTATTGTCTCACATTTTTTGGAGGAGCATCTCGACACGTTACAGGATGTTCTGAGTCGTTTGCAGCGGACAGGCTTGAAATTGAATCCAGAAAAGTGCACCTTTGCTCAAGAAAGTATAGTTTATTTGGGCCATCTTCTCATTAGAGACGGATTAAACCTGATCCAGCAAAGGTCTTTTCTTCGCTTGAGATGAAAAATGCTACCTTCAGAAAGGAAGTTCAATGGTTGTTTGGATTCTCTAACTACCTCAATGAATATGTACCAGATTTCGCAAAAATTATGGCTCCAAATTCCAAACTTATGAATAAAAAACTGTCAAAGTTCTAGTAGACTAGCGAGGCTGATGATGCATTTGAATCATTCAAAAAGGAAGGAGCTCAACGCAATTTCCCAAATTTTGATAAAACATTCGAAATTTCAAAAGATGCATCCTCGAATGCTATTGGAGCAACCCTTATCCAGGACGACAAACCAGGGGTACGCTCGACTGAAAAAAGGTGGGTAGGCCCAACCAGAAATATGGGATTTCCTAGGAGCAGATTCTGATAATGAAATCTTCAGTGGCAAAATATTAAAGTACTATACTCATAAACTCTGAAGCAAAAATATTCAATGTTCAAGTGCTCAGCAAAACGCGAGCGATATCCATTTCTATGGATTGCTTCTACACGCAAACACGTAGATTATTGAGAGCAATAACATTTGGACAGTTCATGCATGAAACAACAGAACGCCGAAATTTTGATGTCGGTAAAGAGACTCGAACCACCAACCTCGGAAATCTGGGCGGCCACTCTATGAGGCGAGAACATAGCATAGCATGTGGATTACCTGGTTGTTTTAGATATATCGAACTTGCGACAAAATTCAGATTGTGATCAATTTTTGGTTGGATTTGTTTGATCAGCAGTACCTCTACTCAACTTGCTAAATTAATAATCATTTCTACCTTCATACTTTACACTGATCTGGCAAAATATAGAACTGGCCGTGCAAAATAAGAAAGTACAAGTAATTAAAAATTTATCATATCACTTCCTTCCTAGATGAGCAGAGATCCAACCAAAAATTTATCACTTTTGCTATTGACTTTATCGGAACATATTTTGTACTGCTTCAGCGTCTATGAATATTATTGATCACTGCACAAACTGCGAAGCGGATGCATTCAGGAAATGCTAAAATCCTTATGTAGCCGTAGTTTTAATGAACACTTTCTCGACAGAAGTCAAATCTTTCTCCATGACAGCAATACGTTTTCTGGAGAGATTGTCGGTTGCATGGTGGTGTCGCTTCAGCAAGACTAGGAGCTGGATCCCAAAGATGGGAGGGTGGTCCATTGACTCCTATAAAGAGAAGGGACGAAACGTTCTGTATCGTTAGCACAGACCTACTTGAAGTGGAAACCAAGTTCATCTGGGAAAAGCCTCGTTCCGCCTTGGAGGAACTCACGGGGATCATCATGGCCAGTCCATATATCATTGACTTCTGAATTTGCCCAGGCACTTTCATCGGGTTTGACATATATTCGCGGAATGAGGGAATAATTCCTTCCTGAGGAATAAAGAACCTCTCGCAAAGGTGTCGGATTGTGTTTTCACCCTCAAGCCAGGGAATGTCATAATCTTCAGGCCAGTTTTCCGGGTAGAGAACATCTATCAACTTCAAGTATGGCTCCTGTGTCTCAATCGAGAGTCGTGCGCTCACGTTGTCGATCAATACCTTAATGAAGCGACCATGACTGAAAGATTGGTACTGGGTTCTCCTGGTAAATTCCTTCAAATCAACACCCATGAAAGTTACTTTGTGTTCACCTTCGGCCTCAACACTGAGATTTTCCTGTATTTTGTCAAACGCATATTGTCCGTTAGCCACGCCAGATTGCATGCTCTTCAGGGCAGAGATCGTCCATTTAATGTGCTTGTTTGCATATTGATGGTCATGGTCCGATTTTGAAGAGTTTCGCTCAATTCAGCAAGTGCTGCTAAGCAATCTTTGACGAGTGCCAGATCTTGGATGAACTCTTTGGTCGTGAGTTTGGAAACTATTCCCGAATCTTTCATCTGTATCTTTCATTCGATTTCACTATGTCATCCCTCGATAATTCATTGAAATGCTTGACCAGGGCGGCATAGTCACTCCATATCGCGTTGACGGTCCGGTACGATGAGGCAACCCATCTCACATCGAACACTTTGCCAATCTTCTTCAGATGAACATGGAGATTCCTTGCTACATCGTTCAACTGCCGCTGCATCTTCTAGGAATATGAGTACCGGTATATATTGTGAAGCTTCGATAGCATAGATTGAAAGTGAAAAATGCCGTCCACCGCCTTTATTGAGTCAGAGACACTGAGCTCCAGTCTGTGGTTCAAGCAGTGCCATAATGCAATAGATGGAAATTGCTTTTCAGCTGCGCTCCTACACCGCTTTGCTTTCCTAGCATCACGGAGGCTCCATCAGTGCACAAGGAAATCAAATGGGAGGACAGGTAGGCGTCATCAAAACCATTGGCTTTTAGCGATGTCATCAATCAGTTCAACACAGTGGATGCATTCTGGGCAGGAAGTTCAACAAGGTCTAGAAACACATTCAGTGGAGGATCCTCCGGGGTTATCTTTCAACGCATGTAAATGATCAGACATGATCGCTTCGATAACGAGGTTGATTCGTCGATGATCAATGAGATTCCATTTTTGCTCCATCTGATCTTCTCACAGAGTTGGCGACGCATTGTGCTCGAGATCACTTTAATCATTCTTGTACATGTGTCATGAGAATGCAAATTTCGACCCAAATCTACGCCATTGGTCTCTTGAAGATCTATCAATGTTTCATAGTCTGTATAGGGCCGATTATTTTTGGCAATGTAGTATGCCGTTCTGAGGCATTTTGTAGTGGTCGCTTTGCTTCGATTTTCCATTTGTGCCGACAGAGTTCCGATCTGGTCCAATTTCCCTTCCTGCATAATTTTTTGCACAGCGCAGTGAGCGTTCGAGTCCCGTGCCTATACACTTTGTTTCTTAAATGCTTCTGGCGACTGGCTTTGTCCGCTTTGTCATTTGTGCTGTCGACAGCAGATATTTCGCATGCTGCCCATTCTCTCGATACATGGACACCTTGCTTACTGTGTGGTCCCAAGTTCGATGTCTTAAAGTCTCTACAGAAACTGCACCCAAGCTTTCCATTCTTGATAATAAGCCATTCGTTAGCTTGCATGAAGATGAGTTTCTGTTTGGCTGACCAGGTTTCATCGACATCTCCTTTCTCGTCATTTTCTTGTGTTCTTTCAGTCTCTTGAGACGAGGCCATTGATGGCAATGATGGCTCCGTATCTGCAGGTAGAGTCGACGTTGGCGAGGATGATAAATCATCACCTGCAGCTTGCTTTCCAAAGAAGTCCAACAAACTTCTTTGACGTTTACCTGGCTTACCATCCATGTAATTGTGCCTGCAATGAAAAAAGAAAATATGCTATTATCACAAATGCATTAAACTGTAGTTTTTATACACGTGTATATATAGGTAGCATTTCATAGAGCCAAAGATCGACTTAATCAAGTAAATCTACAATGAAAATAGTAGTGGTGGGCAGCGATCACAGCAACCCATGCAAACAAAAGCACCAACTATGAAATGCCTATAGGTGTCCTTTCAGCTCGGTCCGGCTATAAATTCTATAAACTGCAATATTCAAAAATCATCCTCTATCCATATCAAAATCAGACTCATATGAGCTTTAATGACGTGTGCTTCATTCCTTGATGTAACAAGTGTGAGAGTAAAAAGGTGGAAGAAATCTGACCACCAATATGCATCAGGAATCTGGGAAATTTGTAGGCCTATCTGAGCTTTTGCAAGCCTACCCACCGGTACCGGTCATCTACAAAACATCTGAAAAATGCTGCTTGTGCTGCAGAATTTGTTTCTTACAAGTAATTTGATCTACTTGTACATATGCATGCAGCTTTTACAACATCAATAAATTATCAAAATGGAATATCGTATAAAAGCTTATTAACAGAATGCGATTGGGAAAATGACTGACCATATTCATCCCACCGGATGAAAAAAAGTAAAATGAAACCATTAAACGAATCAATAATCAACCATGAATACTATCATCTTGTTAACTCAGATATAGCTTCTCTGATCTTCTCTTGATCTCAACACAATCGTATCAAATGAAAAAGATGCGTTGCGCATTTTGCAACAACAATGTTTTCAAGGGGTCTAAAAAGCATTGTTTCTTGCAAAATGAAAATGTCAGATTTTTTACTTCTAAGATGATACGGACGCATCGTTTTCTTATTCAACTGAAGCAAATAAGTTCTTCAAATAGTGATAATTCCTCAGATTGCAGTCCCTGGTGCTTATTCCAGGTTAGGTGACCCAATTCTCCCCAACTGACCAGGTGCGCCATAGGGAGGGCTAAGGCTTTCCCACTTTTCAAGAAGCACGCAACAACACTTTTATATTTTTAGAAGCATTGTGGCTAAAGCCTTCCCATTTTATAGACACTATACCGGTATCAGACCCTACCACTGCAAAAATGCTTAAATGGAGTGAAGGAAGTAGGCCTATCCCGTGTTATAATGTACCCAAACAATTGAAAAGGAAGCCTCTAGTTTTAGGCGTTCCTAACTTACAAAAGTGGTTTTACTTGAAGTAAACGAAGAAGGTTTTCATACACGCCTATCTCACAAAAAAAGACCAGAGGAGGGCAAGGGCCGGGCTAGGCTTTCACATTTTATACAGAATGAAGCCATGAAGGAAATGGCCTTATTATTCCAAGATTCATGCCTCAAAGCAAATCTTATCAGGTTGATCATTAAGGCTATGCCTTTTCAACTTCACCAAAGCACTTTTATTTTTATAGGCCTCGGCGTATGGAATGAAGAAAATAGGCCTATTGCAGTTATCGCACATTAAAACAAATTTGACGGAGGAGAGCTTAATTGCCGCAAGCTGTTGTGACTTTTACCGGTCATTAAGCATTTCAAAATCGTGATTGATGTGTCAAATAAAGCAAAAATTGCATTTATCAGAAGAAATTCAAAATATCACACGATGCCACTACCTTGAAGTGCTCGGGGTTACCTTCACTGATCGGCTTAAAATGGACCAACATATACGAAATCAGCTTAAGAAATCGAATGGCAGTCTATGCGTTATCAAAATTATTAAAACCCGAGGAGCAAGCCCGAAACTCTACATCAAGTCTACACTGCTCTCATATTGAATCGCCTTCTGTATGCGGCACACAGCTGGTGGGGGTTCGTAAGTACAACAGAAAGGAAAAGAATTGCCAATTATGTGGGAAGCTCGCTTCAAATACTGCAAGCAAATTGATGTGCGAGGTTCAGTAGAAATATCAGACAAACGGCTGTTTAAGAAAACCACGACCTTTAGATTCCACGTCCTACACAAGTTTTTGTCTTCGACCACCAACCATAACCGAAACCTTAGACAAAAGAGTCATAGCTTCAAACGCAGTGCATTCAACACCAATACCGGCCGGAATTTCATAACTCGAATGCTGCACGCTGACTTCCTCCCGTGACATTGACACCATATCGTTTTTCTTCTTCTCCCGCTCGTGATCTACCTCCTTCCTTCCCATTGTGACTTGTAACTTCACTGTTCCTTACTGTTAATCGTTATGGCATGTCATTTCGAAATAGAGTTCTTTTATTATTATTATTATTATTATTATTATTTACGAGGGAACATCATCTAATACTCTTTAATAATGGATTTCGTCTTTTATTAACTACTTGTATTGACATGACAAAGGCCCAGCAATGACGAGGATGTATAAGAAACTATTTATCAACACCGACACGGACAATCAACACATTAATAACGTTAAAAACTCAACATCAACAACAAAAACCACGTGAGGTGGTTGTTAACTATCAAAAACAAATGATAATACATAGATGAAATAATTGTTTACTTATTTCTGCTGACATTCCGCTATTCGCTGCTGAGATTCAGCAAATTAATGTGTTCAAGGTCATGTCGTCATTACCTTTTACTTTTGTAGGTAATATGTAAAGGTACTCACCAATTTTCTGTTGGATATCCAAAATTTGAAGAGGGAAGAAATACGGATGACAAGCGTGTAGCACCTTCATATTTTAGTAAAATATTCACTACAGATTTCACCATCTTTATCAATAAATCATTCAAAATTGGAGAGCCTACCCGAACCCCCCGGAACTGGGCCATGAAGAAAGTGGGTAGGCTCGGCCCCCGGGCACCCCCCCGAGTGTACCCCTGCGACAAACCTATCGTTTTCGACAGCCGCCTATTAAACAAAACCGAAAGGAACTATTCTACCACAGATAGAGAATTCCTTGCATTAACCCATTTCTGCCGGAATTAATTTAACCCTGCGATAGTTATGATTTCTTTGTATATAGGTTAATTAATGCATAGACAACTATCTCGTGATATTTTGAAATTCATACACCCTTTTATTTCAGTTTTACAGGGTGACCCATATTTGGGTCACTAGGCGTTCCTCTGAAACTACCACTTTTTACAGGCTGACCCATATATGGGTCACTAGGCGTTCATCTGAAACTACCACTTTTTACAGCCTGACCCTTGTATGGGTCACTAAGCGTTCCCTTAAAGCTACTCGTGTATACGCACGCATAAAAGTAGAAGATAAAAGTTATCCATCTATTTTTATTAAAAAAACAGTCATCTTAAACAGCTGTGCGATACTGTTCAAAACAATCCAAGCAAATACCCACGTCGCACTTCGAACATTGCACTTTTGTTTTTAGGCTTGAGCGCCACGTTTGAGACACTCCGGATTTTGGCACCTTCTTCGGCCGTTATTCGGAACGACTTGAGGCCAGTGGTTCTTCTCGTCAAACCTGGCTCCTTCTCCTCTGGCCGATCTTTGCCTTGTCCTCCCAGCTCCACCTAAAAAAGAATAAAGAGATTATTTAGTGATTAGAAAAATGAGTTTTGATAGGCTACGTTCATACTCACGAGCAGCAATGCCAAAGGATTTGAGATAAAAATTTGCAACCTCTCGCTTGAACTCCAAAAAGTTGCTTTGATTCCCAGTCATTCTGGACAAACGCCAGGCATTGTTAAGAGACACGTCTATCAGCCAAGTGAAGATGCCAAAATAGAACTTTTTCCCGTGGATTCCAATCCGATATTTGTTTACCATTTGATTCATTTTGTCGGTACCTCCCAAACATCTGTTGTATTCTCTGATGGCATTTGGCCGGTCAACCATTATGTGCTGCGTGAGTTGTTTTGACCACCTTCGAGTTTGGGAGATTGGATCAGAGCCGAAACGGGTAGAAAGAACTGTCACGACCTGGTTGTCCCTCCATCGAATTATCTTCATTTCATTTGAGGATTTCGCTGATTCAACGTAACCTCTATCCTTTTTCCTCATCTCATCGACGCTTGAAAGGGGGTCATTTTTTATCCTGTTCTTTCGAACTGTGCCAGTACCATCTGCACCTCTTTCTTTCAGAGTTTGGAGGAGGGGCATTGTAGTAAACAGGTTATCCATGAACACGTGAAAGGGAAGCTTTTCAAATTCCTCTTTGGAATTAATTTGATCAAAAAGGTGAATTACGGTGTATGCAGTCTTGCCCAACCTTTTCTCTAAATCATTGTTTGCACCAAAATTCTTCCCTTGATACAGATTGAAGGCAACCAAGTAGCCATCCATAGTGTTCATGCACCACACTTTGTAGCCGAAACGGATCGGCTTCATCTTTATCGCTTGTTTTAGAGAACATCGTCCAAAATATTTTATCATTGCCTCGTCATGAGATAGATTTTGTTGGGGAACGAAGTGCTTTAGAAAGTTGTTTTGCAACATCGTGACCAAAGGACGAATCTTCCAATATCTATCATTTGCATCAAGCCGTTCGTTTGAATTGAAATGTAAGAATCGCATTATTTCTTCAAATCGGTCTCTTCGCATTGCGTTTGCAACTGCGCTTACTCTCACATCTTCTTTTTGCCAGTACAGCCTCCGACTTGGTAGGGAATTATATCCACTGAGGATGAGGATGGACAAATACACTTTTAGCTCTTCTTTTTTCATTTGGAAGCGTTCTTTTCCTTTGTAAGCAGCGTAGAGAATTGTCTGGTGAGTGATGTGATCATACAGTGTTTCATCGAAAAAAAGTTCGAACAGCTCGTGCGGCTGGAAGTTTCTATAACGGGCATAGTCTCCGGATGGGAATAAACCACTTGGTGAGTCTCGAGTTGGACCTTTCTTCCAACTAACCACTGTTTCTCGCTGAATGTTATGACCCCGTCGTCTAGTCGTTGATTCTTCCAACATTCTTTCTTCGTCATCATCACTGTCATCCGATTCTTGTCTTTCAATGTGGGCAGGAGCTAGTAGTTGCCTTCGAGGAATGTGGTCCACATCAAGTTCTCCCAGATCTTCTTCGTCTCCTGAAAATTCATCCGTTTCTTGTGCAGGATCTGGAGGTTCTATGTATATAGCTGGCTCTCCTTCTGTCTCCTCATCTTCTTGGATAATGTCCAATATTTGATTCAGAGTCAGTCTGCAAAAAAGGGTAATTGCTTCACATCTGCTTCAAATGACAGGGTAATTGATATTATAAAAGGAAGAATGAGTAGCGTAATCATCAATTTAGAAGCAATTGATGTGTATTATGTATATGTGCATTACAGTCTACAATATAAAATCAAAAGCTTTTGCAAAAGCTAAACTGTATAGAGCAGAATAGAATAGAATAGAATACACTGCAAGTGAGGCTTACGTGGGGGCATCTCTCCAACTGCTTCTTCAAGATCTCAATCAAGGAACAGGTTGTGGTGTGATGCAAGGTAGAAAGACAGGCTTGTCGCGAAAAACCACCAGGTCGTAAGACGAATAGATTTATTGTGTCTTGCACATTGCGCGCGTTAGCTGATCTAGCGTGTGGCGTAAATCGATCTCACCGTGTCATGCGGAGAACAAAGGCAGCTTCGACAACAATAATATCGGTAACAAAACGAAATGCAGGCCTTGAGATTGACTCATCTTCCCTGGATGTCAGTACACATCGGTATGGTATTTCCGAGACTTCGTAGCACCTTCAGTTGTTCTTTCCGACGTGGGTCAACGCCTCGGAAAAAATTGAAATCAATACTTAGGGTGCGCCTAGTGACCCATATAAGGGTCAGCGTGATATTTACTGTTGCATCATCGATAAACATCAACAATTGGATTGCTATTCATATGGAAAACAAAAAGCAAACATCTGACTAATAAATCATCACAAAAGTTATATTGAAGCGCATCGCTTCCACGAAAAAAATTATCGAGAAACATCACACACTGTGCTCAATCTGATTTGCATCAGAAGCATTTTGTAAAACACATTTTTGTGAGAATATCAGGAAGCACAAGTAAATCTAACTTATATAGACATAACGAAGGACTACGTATGTGACACCCAATAAAGCTTCAACCCAAAATATATTATATTTAACTCAAAAATCAGCAATAAAGTGTCAGACCCAGCCTGACCCATATATGGGTCACTAGGCAGAAATGGGTTAACTTGGACCTTCAAAAATTTACTTTATTATCTCGTAAACCAAAAATGTGTCATCAAAGCAGATCACAAACCACTATTAGACCTAATTAAAAATACCCCAAGGAATGGTCGCCATGCACGATATCCTCAAATTTGAGAAATTCGAGTTTGACATTTTGTTTGTACCTGGAAAAGATAATATCTTACCTGATGCGTTAAGTCGTTTTGTAAAGGAAAACCAGCATTCGTCATCAGCACTTGTGTGTCATTCTACTATGGTAGCGTTGGAAACAGAAATTCAAGAAGCTCAAAAAGACAACAATGAATGCAAGCACATACTTCAAGCATTAACATGCGGTAGAAAGTTCAATTCTCCCCTACGCTGTCCGAAGGAATGGATTATCGGTCCTGGAAATACCTTGTGGCATTCAGACAGAATGTATGTCCCTTTTTCAAGCAGTAAAACCAGGGCTGTGGAGCCGGAGCCGAGCCGGAGTCGGAGCCTTAAGGAGCCGATGGTTTTGGTCGGAGCCGGAGCCGGAGCCGGAGCCGATTTATCACAAAGGCTCCGGCTCCGATAGTTTGAGCGTTTATATAAATCTAGAATTTTGAAAGTTATTAATTGGCATCATAAAAAATTGAATCATTTGAAATCTAAAGATATGTTTTTTAAGTATACCAATGATCTGTCCTCCACGATATCTTTCTTTGCAGTTGCCGCCTTCTTTTGTATTATATTTATTATATATTTACACACATGTGTAATATTTTTTTATTGCATATGTTTCGTAAGACTAATTTCCATATTGACAACGTATTCTCCAAAATCCATTAATTTGAAGACTTGTTATATGCATGCTAACTAGATGATTGTAGATTCCTAGAGACAAGTCGCCAGTCATTTATGTACACATTTCCAGTTCAGTCAGCAAAGATAATATAGCTACATTTCTTGCGCAATGTCTTAAATCTAATACGGTTACTATGTAGGCTATCATCTATCGGTATGGCTACTGGCATCTGTGACAATGCCAATTTCCTTAGATTGTATTGTAGGCTCTTGTGCAGTCCCCCACCTACATTTTTCAAAACAATCGATTATTCAATTTGATCAATTTTGATTGGAGGGATAACTCTTCTCACTCACACGAATGACCTGACTACAAGTCCTCAAATGGCTATAGCAATAAGTGACCCAGCCACTTCTAGTAGCGCCCTATTATTTTAAAGGTATCTCATTCACAATGAATTTCCTTTGACTTCAAAATTCAAAGGGTATATTTCAATGCGAAAGACCCGAAGGCAAATTACAATGTTGACTTGCTGACGAAGTTTGCGACCATGACATCGCAATTACCCACGTAGATTTTTACAACAGCACGGAATGGTGATGGAATGCTACTCATGGTTTGATACACTCAAACCGGTGATGCTGAAACGGACATCCAATGGTGCTGCATCTTTTGACCAGAGAAAAAATGGGGGGAGGACTGCACAAGAGCCGTATCGTGTAATAATATTTCCCCAAATGTCATAGACCTGTGGATTTCAAGAATTTTCATTATTATTTTTTCCGTCTGTCAACACTTTATGGTAATATCATGCTGACTTATATGTAAACAATAAAAAAAGACTGAGACGCTCTCAATAAAGGCGCCTTTTGACCTCCCTTTTCTATTGTCTGTGACATTAAACCGCACGCGCATTCGAAAGCTAGCAAAGTAGATGGGATTTCTGCTCGGTGCTCGCAGTCAAATTTTTATTATGCATAGCACCCTGCAACATACTGTGTGATACTCCGAGTTCAGTTTCATCAGCCTAACCATCATCAGAGGAATAGTGATAATGTGTTATACATAAATTGAATATAATAATATACATGAATCATTGATGAATTATTTAGTGCAACTTTACGCCATAATGAAAAATACGAAATTAATATAATGTAAGTTAGGCCTTAACTTATTAAGTATGCTGCATAGAATTAGAAAGCTTGTCCTAAATTAGATATTTTGAATTTTTTAAGTATAATTTTCAATTGTACATTTCTAGCCTACACTGCAATGAGGCTATCTAAATTACAATTTCTACAGATGATGAGTCGTGGGCTACCCACCGATCATATTTTATTCATGAACCAACAGACTATTGAATAAAGGCAATAACAAATAACAATAACAACCTAAGCTAGCCTATATACACTTTAATATTCAATAAAGCAATTGATATCTTTATTGATACGGTATATTTGGCTATATAGCCGATACCCTTTCCATGTTCGAGTAGATACAGGCCCTATAAGCTATTTAGAGGCATACGCTATCCAGTTTCATATTCAAGCTTTGTTAAAAAGCTTATACTACTATTCGGCCCCTGTGACGGCTAATTAGGTATATCATCATCACTCATGTGGTCTTATTTAATGTAGCCTCGTAGTAGACTGGTTGCAGGCTAGGCCAATTTATTTTTAGCCAGTGCGGGAGATCTTTATCTAATTTAACCAATCCTGGCTATAACTTTATTTTATCTTTCAGAGATAGTCAATTCATGCAAAAATATATGACAAGTATGTTATTTGTCATTATATCAGGCTATTATCATTTTTATTATTAACTTAAGTCGTTGCTTGTTAATGAAAACTAATTTGATGATTGTAGCAAGCCTCTAAAGGCCACACCGTTATCCAAAAAACCCGTTCAACGGATCCAGGATAACCAGCATAGATAGAACCTGAATTTGAAGCCGGAGCCGGAGCCGAGCCGGAGCCTTTCACATCAGTGTCGTGGAGCCGGAGCCGATGAGATAACGCATCGGCTCCACAGCCCTGAGTAAAACGATAGTGAATCGATTTCACAACTTCGGCCACTGCGGCATCTCAACTACAGTTAAAAAAATCCGTCAAAGATATATCTTTCCTGGAATGTGGAGCATAGTGCGGCAAACAATTCAAAATTTTATGATTTGTCAATAACAAAAGAATTATAGTTCACCAAAAGCACCATTTCAAAGATTGCCGGAACCCGATCCATTCGAGTTTGCTTGCATCGGCATTGCTGGTCCAGTACATTTATCGGGAAATTACAGGCACAGATTAACTATGATGGACAATTACTCTAACTGGGTGGATACGGTTCCGCTGTGTTCGATTAATGCGGATAATGTCGCAGCAGCCTTTATTAAAGCATGGGCATATCGTCCACCTGTTACACTTCACTCGGATCAAGGCACAAAATTTGAGAGCTCTTTATTTTCTTCAATTCGTAAAATGCTCGGAACAAAGATGTCAAGAACAACGGCACATCACCCAGATGGGAATGGCTCCTTAGAGAGGTCTTTTATCGGTCACTGAAAGACAGACTTCGCTGTACACAAAAAAACTGGAAAGAAGTTTTGGATGAAGTACTCTTCCAATATCGTGTAACTCGTAATCAAACAGGATGCTCACCTATGAAGTTACTCATGTGATTCGATGTTCAAATTCCTGCACTGGCCTGAAAGATTCGTCAGACATAACCATGACCATTCAGTAAAGTCCTTAATAGACAATTCTGCTTATGTTTCTGAGAAGCAGAGTGAGGTATCATTCACAGGAAAATATGAAGTTAGAAAACATGTATGGGTAAAACGCCTGCTTCGTTCGTCTAAAGACAGTGCTTAGGTTGGTCATTTTGAGATTTTGCGAGTACGTGGGCCAGTTACTTTAGATGTAAAATACATTGTGAAAGTTCATGTCAATCGCTGTAAAGTTTGTCATTTGTGATTTGTAAAATTTATAAATAATGCATTTTTTAAGGTGGGTAGGGAAGGGATGTCATGAATGTTTTGTCTGATATTCGATGGATGCCATGAATGCATTGTCTGACATTTGTGACGTCACCGCGTCAGTTGATAGTGCCACATCTGCTGACATACAGTGACTACTGTTTGGTCAATGTTCTCTCGTTCAGTCAATAAACTTCTGGTCCTCGAAGAGGACGTTCTCGGTCACACGACCTGTTGAAAGAATCACACTATTCGTGAGTTTGTTATGTCGTATGTTGATGTCATATTACTTACATGGGTTGGCAGCAACTCTAATTCTTTGGTAATATTCTAAACCTTTTATCCGCCTCCGCAGCAATCCATCGATTGATCGAAGGATCGTTGATTCATTTGTCTTAATCTGCTCTTGTCTATCAACATATCTCTCCGCATCACACTTATCAATCGGTTTCAAACCACTTAGAGGAAGCCACTTAGAAATTCACTTAGCAGAAGTCCACTTAGTGGAAATCTACCAAACGGATAGCATGTACGAGTATTAATAAAAAAGAGAATTTCTGATATTCTGTGGGCTCACTTCATTACATTGCCGAATTGAAGGCAGTCAATGACCATTATTTCAATCAGCTTACCTTAAAGACAAGAGAATAAATGTCTGAAGAAAAGAGGAGGAGCTGGACAATCTGAAGTCAAGAAGCTCATCCCTGACTTAAGTTTACTCACTGAATGTTTTTGGGCGGGGATGAAGCTTCTGGAGACCCCAATGTGGTAAAAAATGCTTTGTGAACACTTTCGGGATTACAAGAAAAGAAACTCCAATGTCGTTCAATGGTGTTTGGCAAAGTGTAAAGCAGAAGAGGTTTGTAACTTGGCAGCAAGCGTGACATTGCATTTCGTTTACACTTAAATTAATCAATCCTAATTAATCATCTCACTTAATAGTAGGAATCATCTATTCCCAATGAAAGTGCTTGGCTAAATCTCTGGAACTTACAGTTCACGATAAATTGTCTTCCTCATCTCAAAACTTTAAAATGCTTAAATGTCGTCAACTCATGTTATCGACTTCTTTCCCCTTGCATTAACAATGAATCAGATGAGTGAATTTAGACGGTGCCATTAAAGCGATAATGCGATAACCTGAGTTTCAATCCCTTTCCGCTTTGTTTTAGGATCCGAGGAAAACTAAATTAGAGTCAATTTCTTTTCAGAAAACGTTACAGGTCTCTTCTATCTCAACAAATGGTCTGGAGGACTTTACGCGATATCTGTATTTGACAGAGAGACAGCTGGAGAATACACAATGGTGATAAAAGCAGTTGGACAAGCGGAATGCAACACTAGTAAGCCATAAATCTGTCTCACTATATCTATGGAACAAAATAAAATTTTAAATAATGAGAATTAGGGATTATGGCAATTTGTGTGAACTTAGGCCAACACTGAAGCGATGACTTTTATTCCGCATATGATGCATCTATTCTATGCTGTGATTCAGCTTTAAGTAAAACCATCACATCTGAGACTCGCAAAAGTGCAGAATATGCAGATAGTCTAGAGGGATTCAGACTCTTCCCATGAAAGATGCACAGAAGTGTTCATGGATTAGGCCCAGGACAAAGCATTGCACTCATGGGTCGTGGATGGGCCCGGGACGAAGGATTGGAGTGATGAGCCTTGGATGGGCCCGGGACCAGGCATTGCACTCATGGGTCTTGGATGGCCCTGGACGAAGTATTGCACTCATGGGTCGTGGATGGGCCCGGGACGAAGTATTGGAGTGATAGGCCTTGGATGGGCCCGGGACCAGGCATTGCACTCATGGGCCGTGGATAGGCCCGGAACGAAGTATTGGACTGATGGGCCTTGGATGGGCCCGGGACGAAGTATTGGACTGATGGGCCTGGAATAGGCCCGGGATAAGGCTTGGGACTGATGGGCCTTGGATGGGCTTTGGACAAAGCATAGGCCTTCTATGGGCCCTGGACAAAGCATTGGACTCATAGGCCTTGGATGGGCCCGGAACGAAGTATTGGACTGATGGGCCTTGGATGGGCCCGGAACGAAGTATTGGACTGATGGGCCTTGGATGGAGTCGGGACATGGCATTTCATCTATTATCCTTGGAAGGCAATTATGGGTGTCTAGTTGTAATGGGCTAAATGGTGGATGAATAATCAAAAGAATGGATTAATTTGTTTGATATCATCGTCCATAAAGATCGAATGGATAGTCAACGGTTTGCTATTTGCAATAAGTATATAAATAAAAATAACATCAACATTAGTATGCCGCAGCAGCAATTTTCCTAACTCATTGATGTTCATCAACATATTTTCAGAAAATTATGTGTGGCAGTCATCTTATTCAACAAGAAGAAGACTTCTGTGGTTGACCAGGCCGATAGCGTATAATGCGAGTGATCCTTCACTTTCTCGCGTCAGTGTCAAAGTTGCCGATGTCAACGATAATCCTCCCGTCTTCAACAGAAAGTTCTTCTTCGATGGAGTGACCAAGGACAGTCCTCCCAGCACAGAAATAATTGATTTCAAGGTAAGGATATTCTTCTGATCGCCCGTTAACTTCATTTGACTGAATACATTTTTATGATTACGACAAATGATGATAGGTAATTGAAGTAGGACAATTCGCATTCTGATCACATGTTTGTGAATGCCGGCGCTGATTTAATAGCAACAACAGTTGGCATGTAATCCGTTGAGTTTTCGAAATAGAAAGAAGAATAAATAATTAATAGAATAAATTAAGTTTTATAATATTGCTCAATTTTCAACAATAAACAACACGTATCAATCTTCCGCTTGTTTCTGTTTTTGACCAACTAACTGACTGATAATAGCTCAATACATCTATCCGTATCATTGGTTTGTTGTTTCAGTATTTCAAATCGAAATCTTGCTTTTGCAGTCTCCTACTTAGTAAGGTACCTGTTGTTTCAAAGGAAACTTTACTAACGATCGACCTTTAAAACGCAATTCTTGCAGGATACTCGTGAAACTGCACTTGTTTAATCATCGCTATACTGTTGAAGATGACTCCTATAGGCAATCAACGTCGATTTCTCGCCTTTGGTACTGCGGTGATCATCTTGCTACACCAGTTGATCATTGAGCTGCTCACGTTTGAAATGTGCAGAGTGCCATCCATGTAAGGTATATGGATACCCACATAGCTACATCGACCACTGAAAGCGCAGGACGCTGAACTACTGTCTTACTGACTTTACTGACTTAAGGTTAATAGAACTTTCGACCATAAAACAGGGAAGCTACTTTTTTTACTTTTCTCGACTATGAACATGCTCTCCCGTCGTTTGGTCAACTACGTGAATATTCATTAAAAGAATTATAAAAATTTTTTTCGCTTTTCAAAAACAATTTCATTCAGCTTAAGTCGAAATCTTTAACTACCAATATTTCTATCGAGAAGACTTATCATACAGTAGAAAAGTAGCTACAGAGATGCTCAGTAGGCATTATCGTAGTTCTATAAAAATCGTTTATACATTATCCAAGTAACTACTGCATTATCGCGAATGTACAATCGCATGAGATTATGAGCATAGATGCACACATATAAAAAGGATATGATGTGGAACTCGTCCTTAAAGCGAGCGATTTTTGTCTAAAAACGCCATCATTCAATATTAGGAATAAATTCCGTCAGAGTAAACCATCAAGTGGACTAAACTTGAATCCTTATCCCAAAACATTATTTGAATTTTGCAATTTCTCGCATTGCGGGATGAGTTGCTTTCATAGATGATTTTTCCCGGATTCAGATGCATTTGCCGATCCAATTGCTAATGTGGATTTAGAAAACAGATTCTTACTGACTACCTTTGTATAAAATTCGTCGTTAATTGCAAACAAAAGTTTTCATCTTTCAGACTTTCGTCATCGACAAAGATGCTGGGAATAACAGCAAGCTTATCTTCAATATCGTTGGCCAGATCTCAATCACAAACCCTTTGAAGCTTCAGCTAGAACAGAAGGGACTTCGAGATGTCATTGCGATCAATAGTTCGTCGGGAGTATTGTCCACAGGAAAGAAGATATATTTCCAGGTGATATACAATGCACATCACATTTTTTATTACATCATGTCTTGTATCTGTGTTGTATTGTGAATAAGATTTCATAAGCAGGGTTGTGGCAAGGCTATGGAAGCGGAAGTGGAAGCAGCTGATGGAAAGAGTGGTTGAAAGTCATAGCTTTACATAATAAGCAGCGTTTTATCCATTCGAAGAGTTTTTATGCATGAAGTCCATCTCCTGATACCTGAGTATTGAGGACGTCTAAAAATAATTGTTAGTGATGTTTTGAAGGTTTGCAGATCCTGTATGATCTCACACTACATTAATGAATAAAAGTGCTAGTAAAAAGGTACTGCAGGTAATTTGTTGGCCATGAGATCACACTAAAACAGTTTTTGACAGACTTCGAATATTAAATTTCAGAAAAAGATATCGACTGGTATTAATGGAAATTTAAAAGAATGGAGAACCAAGTAGATGTCTGGTAGATTGGACACAATCAGTGCCTTTGTTGAGAGCTCGGATGGGTATTCGGCTGGGGTCAGTACTGAGTCGTTCACTAATCACAGTGGTGACGCTATCGCTAGGGATGTGGCTAATGATCTTCCCTAGAATCTTCTCGACGCAGTCGATTTGATATTGTCAGCACTAAGTGAAGATCTGGTGAGAATGGTAGCAGATAGGAGTAAAGTTATGATGACAAAACGATGAATGCAAAGGTCACGATGTGTGCATAGATGGAGGAAGCGAGCTAAACAGCCATGGTGAATGTCCTTGTGCGATTTGGTGTTATGGTGGTGATATCATTTCTATGAGCTGCTATTCTGTAAGTCATCGGTACATGCGAAGTACACCGGAGTAAAATGTAGTCTGTGGTATATCGACAGAACTGAGGAACATGCATAAAAATGATCAGATGCGTGGCTGGTGTGTCTCTTCGAGCTCGAATAAGGAGCAAAGATCTGCGATGGGTGCGAACTCCGAAGCCTTGTCAATGTGAAATGCAACAAAATCATCTGAGATGGTTTGCTCACGAGGATAGATGAGAAAGATGTTCGCGATATGCAGTTGAAAAGGAACAGAGGAAGACTGAGGAAGATCTGTTTCGAGGTTCTGAGAGATGACGTGACTCCAGCCTCACGATGCAAACCGCAGAGACGTCTAGCCCTGCTTATTAGGACGAGCGGGCGATTAGTGGATAGTATAACATGGGCACATTGATTATTTCTATTGTGTCAACTAAGCTTAGCTGACGGTAATATTGAACTAAAGACTGAAATTTGATTTGAGAGAAAAACATAAGATTACTCCTAATTAGCAACCAACGTTGAAGTAAAACATGCTCTATGTAATGTAAAGTCTCATCTTCATCACCTCAAATTTTTCTTCTGTTTCAGGAAAACATGCAAGGATATTTCCGGTTTGTTGTCAGTGTAACAGATGGTACAGGCACTGATTCAGCGAATGTCACTGTGTACTTGTTGAATCAGCCTCAACGTGTCGTTGTTGTGTTCCGTGATTCTCCGGCACAAGTCGGTAAATTCAAGCAGCAGTTTGCGGACTATCTGTCTTCCATCACGAAGTTAACTGTCAATGTGGACAATATTGTTACCCACAAGAACACCGACGGTCAAGCTGATAGCAGCATGTAAGCAATAGGAGTATTATAAATTTTCTTTTGGTTGTAATCTTGATGTGAATAGGACCGGAATTTTCAAAACGATCGAAAGACGAAGTCATGGGAAAGATTTCGATCAAACTAGTGAAGGAATTACTGAAGTATTACTGAAGTGATGTTCTCATATTACATCAACGTCAATATGTATTTTTAGAGTTGAATTATTAAACATAACTACTTCTACGTGCAGATCATTTCATCATAATAAATATAACTTCATTTCATATTTCTAATTAATATGTTATTAGAGTTCTATTATGCTACGCTTGAAAATTTGTTGGATAACGTGCACAAAACAATTAAAGTTGAGAAGAATTTGTAATCTTTAGAGTGCATCTGTGCAATTGATTTTCTTTACCAAAATCTGGAGGATAAAAACCACAACGACCGAAACTCACCGCAATCATATTTGAATTCACGTGTGGTTGGAAGAATACACAATTATGATGCGCTCTCCTCTCACATTGGTTCCTAATAGTTTTGTACTCATTGATATTGCGTTACTGGCTACACAACAGTTACACTTGCATTTTGACCATTTAAAAATCACGTTTTGCAAGTGGAAAAATGAAAGCGCGTCTCATTAGATGCATCAATGAGGAAATGTATCTTATAGTCAATCAGATTTTTACAAAAGATGACATTATTTGATTATGAGGACATGTACGAAACAAGCTGATAACTGAATTCTTGAAGTGATAATAAATACAGCATGAAGCTATAAAACGCTCATGTATTATTTGATTATCTGACATCTTAAACGGTATTTTATTCTGCTAGAGAAAGCATTTTTGGAGTCGACCCGAGCAGTGAAAACTGACACTTAAGTTTCCATAATTCAATTGTTCCTATGAAACTGCAATTCTCTTCATTTTGTAAGGCATTCTATTATCTGCAAGTACGAGGGGTGATTGATAAGTTCGCGACCTGACATAGAAAGCTTAAAGCCAGGCCATTATGCACATGTGGATTGATACAATGGAATGTGCTGACGGCGCATGACGAGTGATCAGTCGATCCGGTGAACTGTTTGGTAAACCACAGCTACTTAACTTCAGTTACTAACTTATCAGTCAGTTAGTCAGATAAGTGTTGCGTAAGATGGATCACGTTTCAAATCGAGCTGTCATTCGTTATCTCGGCTTGAAAGGACTCACACCAAAGGAGATTCATGATGATATGGTTCCGATATATTCCGATATGGCACCATCGGACTTTCATCTCTTCCCAAAAATGAAATTGGAGCTCAGTGGTCAGCACTTCGCATCCAACAGTGACGTTATGGAGGCCGTTGAGGAGTATCTGGACTCCAAAGACTCACACTTCTATGAGCAAGGGATCCGCGCATTGCAGCACCGTTGGGCTAAGTGCGTTGATTGTAGGGGCGATTATGTCGAAAAATAAATATGTATCGTATGCGAAATATGCTTTTTTCTATATCGGACCGCGAACTTTTCAATCACCCCTCGTATAGGCATTTTGATATACGTATTTATAGGTATTGCACCCACAAATAGAAGTAATAAAATAACATTTCCTAGCTGTCTATTTCATGAACAAATTTCCTTGATCGAGTATTTCGACATAAGAAATGTTCGAATATGCCAATTATCAATTTATAATGGGCGTATTCACACATTTCATTTATGCATTGATTATAAAAATGTACACAATTCATTTCAGTAACTAATTACTGATGACGTAGCCATTTTCTAGAGAATTTTCTTGATAAATATCATCAGGCTTTGCCCTCTGATGATTAGAAGCAGCCATGAAAAGGTGCTTAGACAATTTTTAGATTTTCTATTTGCTTACTTGTCATAATTCTCTCATTTTTTTACGGATTTTACGTCACTTTTTACCCCTACTGGGGCCTTGGACGGTGCTGACTTAAGTCAGACTTTGTTTGGAGCGTTGTGGTGCTTTGTAGTCCGGATGCCCTTCCTGCCGACTTCCAATGACACTTTCCGGGTTCGACCTCTGGACCATGAGATCGCTATTCCGATTATTCGGAATCTGCTGACTAGAAAATGGGACTGGAATCCCTTTTTTAGTGAATCGTATGAAGTCAAAAACACAATCAGTGCTGACGAAAATTCTTTTATTCAGCTGAAGCCTTTCGAGAGTGTCTCTGATGATGACCAGCAGTGTTGGTGGAAAGGACTATGCACTGAACTTGTTTCAACATCTGTTATACGACTTTTCGATAATAAGCAATGTTGCAAACTTTACTTTCATGTTTAAAGATCCTTGTCTAGTGTTCATTTACTCAAAGTCGCATTAGATTTGAGAGGGTCTTACCGATTTCGTTAGCCGGTGTGGGCCCAATTTCCGACCCCTCGGTGGACCATTGCTATTCCATGTTTATCCACATTTCTTGTAGTTAGTCAACCTCATATCATGATTTTCATTTCAGGACTGACATGTACATCCATGCTTATAATCCCCAAACTCATCGTATTATTCCCGCCACAGAGCTGATTGCTCTTCTTGATACAAAATGGCAATCCCTGCGAGTCATGTACAACAGGTATAACGTCATTCAAGTTAAGAAAGCTGTCCCTGACGCCACACCGACGAACCAGACGGAGATATTGAGAATATCACTCATTGTGGTGGCCTGTATTCTTTGTCTGCTCATTCTGATCACTTGCATTGCCCTATGGACGTGTCGGCGAATGTATCGACGGAAGCTGAAAGCAGCGACCACTTTGGCTTTTGGTGAGTAGAATTTGAATGAATCCATTTTGTGGCTGATCACTTCATTCATTCTCATTCATTTAAATGTTACACGAACCGCAACGCAGCAACGGTGGGCAATTTGTGCTAAACTTTGACCGACCTGGCACATGATTGTGGCCCCACCAAGAGATACTAAAATTGTAGGCATAGGCCCTCAGATTTCGCTGTTCGACTGATGCAGTGTTTTGATGAGCAACACCTTTACTTTATATTCTCATTTATTTTTAAGTTATGTCGCATTATTCACTGCATACCTGCACATGTAGAGGCCAAATTTTGAAATGAAGATGTGTAACTACGAAACTACGAATGGACATTGGACATTGAAGAAAGATTGGACATTGTGTTATTTACAATCTTCGAGTTGAATTGCTTTTAATTGAGAAGAATTTGAAATATGAGTAACGATTAAAACTTGCTTTTTCAAAATGTCTAAAACAATAAGCTATTCGAATTCGAATTATATCATAATCTAAGTATGAATGCTTAATTATCAATGTGCAGATGATAATGTATCAGAATAAAATGTAAAAATAATCGAAGTTGTTTGATGAACACTGCTATGAAATGAAACGTTCGGTTATATTCTTTACTAAACGTTGGTATCCGAACGCGTAGACAGACGTTGATATTCATTCGCGATTTGTTTTTCCCTCCACCAGGTGCTGAAAATGGACACGTCCATTCCACACCAATGCCCGGAACCAATCGATACACGTACGAGGGGTAAGTTGATGAGGATTGACACTTGTCACGTTTTGATTACAAACCGCATTAATGGCAAGCGGAAGTAAGCAATAAAATAGATAAGTATATACAGATTCAATTAACATTGCAACATGAACCAAGAAATGTAACATGTTTTAACCCACCATACAATGTCAACGTTAAGACGAATATTGGACGTGTATTTTTGTCATTAATTCAGAAACATTTCCCACGACATCACAAATATCATAAAATTTTCAACAGAAATAATTTGAAACTCTCTTCGGGTACTCATAATGAAGAAATTTTCGATTCTCTCAACGGTCTGTCCGAGTACGTGGAGAACCACATCATGCATTCGTAATTTGAAACTCAGTTACAGTTGTATGATTAAGATGAAAAATGAAATACAGATTCACAACTCAAAAATTCTACATAAAGCAACAGAAAGCGGAAAACAAAATTCTGATTCATGTAACTGCCGCATCAAAAAAACGTCCATAGAACGGAAACTGTCTACAGAAGTCAATTGTTATGAAGTTAATATTACTACAGAAAGATAAGAAGAAAAAAAGTATTATGAAATCTGTGAAGGAGATTTCAAGACAATATATCGCAATCATGAAAAGTCGTTCACAAACATCAATTATATGAATGAAACTTCCCTATCAAAATATGTATGGACTCTCAATGACCAAGATGTAAACTATGAAATTAAATGGAAAGTCGTACATCATAGCAAGCCCTATTCCTGTGGTAATTGGCATTGCAACCTTTGTCTCTCAGAAAAATTTTATAGCCACTTCAAAAGAAAGCAATCTCCTCAATAAGAAAAATGAAATTGTCTCAAAATGTAGACATCGAAGAAATTTTTTGTTATCAAGCCTTAAGCCACAATCTACATTTACGGTATACCTTGAAAATTTGAATTTCATAGTGCATCTTCAGTTTTTTCTGTAGAAATTTCTTCTAGTTCACTGTGGTCTGATGATTGTTTGTAATCCATCCGTGAAACTACTACAGTAACGTGCAGTGAACTTGATCTAACTTTCTTGAATTTATCGATACATCATATATCATTTATCAATATATCATCGTCTATAAAATGTATCATAATACACAAATATATGAATATTCGAATATTCGCAATTGAATTGTCTATTCAATTATTGAACCCTAAAACTTCACGGCACACCGTTCCTTTGAAAATTCTCAAAATACTATCAAAATTGTCTTCTATACATGTTTATTAGTGATCTCAATTTGGTGCGGCCGCCAGCACGAGTTTCTGCAGGGTTGAGAGGTAGAAAATGAGACTTTCACTGAATAATGTGCAACCTGTGGCTACTACCCGCCTCCTCTTCTTGTCAGATGCAATCAAGGAAACCACGCAAATCCAATGGGAAGCAAATTGAAGTTTCGGTAGTACTGACATTTTCTGTGTTTTCTCTGATTAAGTGATGACTACTGAGTCTACAGTCATAACTTTTGGCATGGACAATGTCTTTAGAATATTTCCCATCATGTGATATTAGTATGCTAGCAACACCTCCGATCAATGACGTATTCGAGAATGTGGTTAAATGTTTCTAACATTAAATCAAAATGTTGTGTTCATCAATATTAAGGTGCTTGGATGTTTGACTTCATAGACAAAGGTGTGTGAGCACATGATTATTTGACCTGAAGACACTCCCTGGCAAAAATTATGACTTAAGACCATAGAGTAAGTATGTTAGGTAGAGTTGTAACTCCGCATTTATTGAATCCCCAATGTGTATACACTTTCGATTTTTATTAAATGAACTCAAGAGAGATGCAGTCGGAATTGTTTCAAAATGTGAGATATGCACATTTATGCAGTTTTGATGAAATTACAACGGAATTGACTGATCATGATAGCAAAGCAGAAGGAAATGATATTATTTTACAGGTTGTCCGTGTCATGACAGACTTGAAGAGGTAGTATTTGTTAAATTAGCAACTCGATGACCTGCTATTGCTTTCATGAATTAGAAATATGAAATTTCAGCCAAGAAACCACAATAGGATGTCGACTTTTCCATTAGAATGCGGCTCATGGAATTCCTTTGATAATCAGCTTAATTTCCGCTTAGTTAGGATGCTTATTAGCAAATATTCATTCCTTTTGATATCCAACTTGTTGCATGCTACTTACATAGAGGAGTCATCTCGGTAGTATATAAATTGGCAAAAGTTTGACTTTCTTAAAAGTGCTCAAATAATTCTTTGGACCACGTGAACGTAATCTCCGCAAGAAACTGAATCTTTCCGTATAAAAATGTTCACTGTATACAGATACTTTTTTTGAGTCGACACTCTACCTATTTATCCCTATACTCTATGCTTAAGACATAGTATTTAAGCCATTTAATCAGAAAAAACACAGAAAATGCAATTTTTGCTGAAAGCTTAAATCTACTTCACATTGGATTAACATGTGTTTTCTTTGATCCTGTCTGACTGGAGAGGAATCGGGTAGAAGTCGGCAGACGCACAGATTCGCAGTTGCCAAAGGAATCACATCATTCTGTGAAAGTCTCATTTTCGAGCTCGTTCCTTGTAGAAACTCGATCTGGCTGCCGGATTTATTGTGTAGATTCAGTTTCAGTCTTTAATCAAAGGATAGATGAAGCTTTTTTGCAGAGTTGTAGCAACTGCTATTACAACGCAATTAGCTTTTGTCAGGTCCACTAACAGCTTTCCAATCACATTCTGTTCCTGTGCCGTAAGATTGTGTAGCTTTTCACTGACTTCAGGGAGTGTTTCTTGATATAGTCTTGGACTTGTGAACATTATGATGATTGTTATCTGGATCATTCACGATGCACCACATATGATGTGAAGTCAAGCTAAAAGTATTTTATTTTGTAGAGCTATGCTTACCATGTTTGATGACTGGGTAAGTCCTACACAGAAGCAAATCGCTAAAACTGCCGTTGTATTATGCAAGCACATTGTAATGTATGAAATAGCGATGAAACTTCAGAATATTTTTCGACGTCATTGTAACCGATGAAGAAATCAGAATTTTGTGACTTTAATTACATGAAGTGAATAAAAAATAAGTTACGCTTCATTCGATCGTATATCCAAGACATCTGCGTTATAAAGGATGAAACCCCGGAGTTATAAAAAGCAAAACTCATACCACTTGTTTTATGACTTGCAGACTCCCTGCAGTCTTTCATGTGCGTATTCTTTTCAAAACTGCCGCAAGATATTCATCTGAATTGATTTAGGCCTACTTACATGATCTTCGTCAAGACGTATTAATCGCATTACTTGCTTAGATTGCGCAGAAAATTCACAATATGAGAATTTATCGTAGGTCTGCTTCTTGTCAAGTAGACGCGACCTGGTAATTTGACGATTGCTTGTCTCAACTCAATATCAACTGGGAAAAATGGTAAGAGAAGCATGACTCCTGATGCGAAAGTTGGCAAGCGTTCCTAACGGCACAAAGATCGGTAGTAATGCATCTCAGCGGTAGTAGTTGAGAAGGAGCTGCCGTTATTGAGATCTGACTCCTCTATCGTATGCATCAGCGGGATCGTGTGCTAATTGTTGAGAAGTTTGAGTTCATCATGCGGTTTTCTTGCAAGGTACCGCTGCTTTGTACAGATTCATTTCAAGTACGACAGATAAAAGGAGCATCCATTCAATTGCCGGCGCACCTTGTGAAGTATTTTTGCTTCTCAATAACATTCTAAATGAGTTATCCTTATGTGAAGACAGGGTTCAACTCATCCATATCCTGACCTCTCCGCAAAACTACAGAAATAGAACATCTTTCGCCTCAATGAAATTACTTCCGCAAATTTTTAGACTTGATTTTCGTTTGACCTTTCGATATCTGCAATAATGCGACTCGATAATGTGATAACTGCGAGTTTTTAATTTTAGGAACAAAAATTATTATTTGTTTAATCCTTTAATGAGTTTTTAGTAAATTTAACAGTTCGTAGGAATTGTTTGCTAGGAAATGTATAAGTAAAATTTGTCAACAAATGAATTGCATTATAGTACATGTATTTACAGTTGATATCAGAGCAAGAGATATAAAAAGCGATTGATTTTTTTTGAGCAAATTGTGATATCACAATCTCATTTTCTTCTTTTTGTAATAATTTATTTTCCTGTCAGCTATCATCATAATGTAAAAGTGATGGTTCACCAGACCGTAGGCTATCGCTGAAGAATTGATGTAAACTTTGCCGTGACAAGGCTCGCTATCAAGCATGTCAATGCATTTACAGATACCCGTACTAAGTTTAGTTGATATCGTTGTAAGCCTAATTAAGGGTAAAATGTTTAGTCGATTCTGGAGTTGTCGTGTTAAGAGTTCAATGCGAAGTTTTGGTTGCAGATGATGACTCTGAACTGAGTTCATTAACGAATTTCGAAGTCTAAGCTATAAATCTAATGGTATGATTTTGTTGAAAGTATAGTCAACTCAATTTTGATAACTGATATATAAATCACTCTTTGAAAACATCTACCGTATATCGATCTGTAGCTCCTACATGGCACTTCTGCATACTCGAATATTTATGACACAGTCGTGTTTAGAGGAATTTTTGCAAATCACGCATGAATATTCACACAAGAAAGTACTAATATATACAAAGTTTGAGTGTAACACAGAAGCTCACTGTCAATATAGACTGCGTTCACATTAGAATGACACCACGAATTCATAGAGGCATGAATAGTATTAGGTATTAGGAAAACTATATTTAACAATATCAATGATTTACTGAATAGAAAGCTTATTTCAAAAACTTTTTATCACAACAATCTTGATCATGAAGTCTTTATCAACTTCAGGGTGTCTTCATTTGATAAGATTTCAGGAGGTGATATAGGGTATCAAAGAAGCGAGGCTTAAGCATCACTACTCCTCTCCTCCATATTGGAGGCTTGAACGGTGCTGACATAGTCAGACTTTTCTGGAGCGCTGTGGTTCTTATAGTCCGGATGCCCTCCATGCCGACTTCCAATGACACTTTCGGGGCTCGACCTCTAGACCAATAGATCGCTAGGCCAATCACTCAACCACTGTACCACAGAGACCAATCAATATTCAATATGTTCAATATTTAGACTATTTCAATATTTCAAGTCTCGAAATGACAAACGTAAAATGAAACTTTTCAAAATGATTTCTTCAACATTGAATATGCTATCACATTTTTGCCAAAATATGATTGAAATCAATGTCGAGCAGAATTGATAATCACTTTTTTTCTAACATCCCATTAATGCAAGAAAATTGATTTTCTTTTGAATTTATGCAAAGTCAAGAAAAAATGAAAATTTATGCACGCTCCAACTTCACGACAGACATTTCGGGTCCAGACCCTCTGTCAATGTCCAGATCCTTCGCAAAATTATAGCAAAAATTTTTAATGAACTCTTATTGAACAAATTTGAGGTCCACCCCCTCTCTCTCCCACATCGTATACAACTGTGCTTTCAAAATCCTGCAACTGAAAATAAAGAGATGTACAAAAGCTAACAGAACATTTTCATTTTCAGTTCAAACCCTATATGGATGGCCCAATACGACAATTATGCTATGAAGGACGATATACCGAGGTAAGACAGATAATTGAATACGAAGTTATTGACCAAAGCTGCTTCCTATTGTATGCATGAAATGAAAGTGAAGCTTCAGCGTCACTACTACCTACCTGGGGCTTGGACGTCGCTGACACAGCTCGATAGGTTGTGGCATCTTCTTCATTCTGGATGCCCTTCCTGTCGACTTCCAATGACACTGCTGGGCTTCTACACCCACAGAACTGAATATTTTGTTTATCTGCTTCGTTTTGCTAGAAGTGTGATTATTACGAAATTTGACGGCACATCGAGGAACCTATTAAGTGGGCAAAAAGGAATTCCTAATACCTTACAGAGATAGGAAAAAAGTCGTGCGTCGCTTGCGGATTAATGTGAGTCCCAGCAAAATGCTTCGATTGCCAAAATTTCTTCAGATTCGAAGAATTCAGATCATTGCTCACAAGTTTTCTGAATAATATTGGCCCTTCCGATCATTACTGAAAAAAGTAGCAGGCGTACGAAAATTAGTTCACTTGATGATTTCACATCCTCTCCTTGGCATTTCTCACTGTACAGTATAGTGTATGCATTGAATCGAAGCCATGCATCGATGTGTGTTTCGCCCCATATTGCTGCATATACGTACTTGTGTGTGTGCGAAGTGATACCACAGCACACACGCATCTCTCACTGGCTCTGGTGTCCTCTGCTGACAGCTTATTATTTGCCATTTCCAATAGCAAGCGATGCACGAATTATCCATTCGAGAAGGAGCAAGTTAGTTGTCTAATTTTGTGATGTTCCATTTCGACATTAATGTTGCATATAACTCTTCCTTTCTAGGAAATCGAAGCGCGCGCAGATGTATCTAATTCTGTGTCTACACCTGTATCAAAAGATCAACAGGCCAAGCACATGTGCCACGGAAACCGCATTAGTTTATTGTGCGATTTTCAACTTGAGATGAGGACGAGTCTTTTATGAATTTATTACTGAATAAAATATGAATTAAATAATAATTAAAATATAAGGCTTTCACCGCACAAAATTATAATATTGTATTTATGATTAGCATAATAATTTTGTGCTTTGAAATACTGCATTTTAATTATTATTTAATATATATTATGTTCAGTAATGATTTCTAAGTCTCTCATAATTTGCGTTAAAATAACAAAAAATTTTATGATTTTGCTATGTAACAAACTGCACCAACAACATGGCAAATTGAATTTTAAATCATTTTATGAAAATTTTGGATAGAATTTTACAGTTTTTTAACGATATACATGTATATATATGTATATTAACGACAACAAAGAAATGCAGATGATGTTTTAATTTGATAAACACCGCGCTCTTATCAAATCTGACTTATGTTTTGTAGCAAAAAATCAAATATGAGACACAGAATGACATCATGATCCAATATTTTGTCTCATTATATCCATGCTGATGATCATCTTACTCAGAATCGAAAATAAAAGAAATTAATGATTCGAGTCAATTACGACTGCAGTTCAAGCGCTGTTTCCGAGTTCAAAGATTGGAGCTGTCTTTTAAAATGCAGTCATGAATCGGAGCATGCATTGTTGATATTCTGATCTATGTTTTTTTAATCGTCCCTTGAGATTCTTAAGGTCGCAACTCACGGTTTGTGAAGAGTAGATATACTCCTTTATCAGAAGCAGAATAGAGCAAATTGAAAAGAAAAAGGTTTCAAGTAACAAGTCTTTTTTGCTTCAATGCTTTAAAATCTGTAGCCATAAATATAGTCAATTAGATATTTTGTTTCTAAAATGTTAGTTGCGACCCTACCGATCTGAGGGGCGGAATGATCTTATTGAAAATTAAGGACTGTGCATAGGTTGTATGTTTAAATGAAAAGCTGCTGTTCAAGAAAGATAATAGATGCGTCATTCAATACTAAATAAATCTTGTTTGACGAATAAATATTTCAATTATCAATTTTTAGTATTTTCAGTAGATTGATATAATACAATATAGCAAGAAGTAAAACCACAATATATCTGTGAGCAAAAATGCAATCTATGAAAAAATCTGATATTCTTCGGTTCATAGTTCAGCTAGTAACATTCGATATACCTAGAGAAAGCATCTGGTATATGAAATGAAAACAGCACTGAAAGTCGTGGATCCTTGTCATAAGTTTTCAGAATATACAAGTCTGGTCACATACACTTATTTGAATGAAGTCGCAAGCAATGTGCAAGTATAGGTTTTCTCATTGACATGTGTGCATTGTACAGTTTAATGTATATTAAATATTGCCAATCATCATGCGCTTTATCTCTGCTTTGATCAATTAAACTTGATATTTAAAAAAATTTTAATTTTAATTTTGATAACAGATTGAATAATCAGTTATAATTCTTTTGGGAATCAGAAGTGCAGCGGTATATTTGAATGCGTTTGTCATAATTTGGTTTCATTAAGGCGTCTGATTTTACCTCCAATCGATGTAGTTCCAATAAGATGCTGAACGTCGATTTATATTCCATGCATAGAGTATACCGGCATTCATCTCATTTTTCCTAGTTTAGTCCATGACAGTTTTATAACATTCTAGATTCACCACACAGTTACATAATGTTATACAGATTATTTTAGGTTGATAATTATTCCCATACGACACCGATTTTCATTTAGATAATATTAATGGCACAATAACAATTGCTAACAGAACTCTGATATAATGAAGAGGATATGAACTATTGTTCATTTCATAGTGATACATAATTCCTTGTAGGCAAGGACATTTTTCAAGCAGACCATTGTGTTGTTACTTCTCACCATTCTCACATGACATTGTTTCACGAAACTTATATAGTCTCAAACCTCGAAGATATTTTACCGCTCCTCTCCACGAAGCAATAATTTTTTATCCGAGGAACTTTATTTATTTATTTTTAACCTTTGAATAATTGACAAGATTTTGAAATTTCAATCCACAAGGATTTTTAAAAACTTCCTCTTCGGTGTCACTCAAACTTAATCTGGAATCTTAACTCAGCTGACTCAACTGTATAAAACTTAATCCAATAGTTTTAGCTTATAAAGTTTATGAATGTCAATTGTGTTTGAAAATCATTTCATTTCAATTCTCCTGTTGTGTTCTTTAGCAAAGACGAAACGAATGTTGTTATTTAATTTCTACAAACGTCAGATGCAGGTATCTGATTGTTATATCAAATGTCTCAGCTCATATGGTGGTTGTGAAATTTAACATTTGTGTGGTTGATGATTTTGGGATTGGCGAATTCGCAAATTGAATTTTTGGAGGCTGTCCATGCTCCAGAGAAAAAAAACATTCATTTCCTTTTTATTCCTTTTTCTTCGGTCAAATTTTTCTGAAAAAAAGCAAAAAAATATGTCGCATTTCATGATGTGTTACAGCAGAAGTAGCCATTTTTAAAATCCTTGAAATGCCGCGCTAAAAATACTCCTAATAATGTCACGGGTGATCAAAACCTGATTATTTCTACACCTGATTTTTTTCTAAAACAATGTGAATTAAACCACACGAATGGTGCATTCATCAGAAGAGGCAATTCAGAAATAAATGACAACTTCATCTTGCAAAATTACTGAATTATAGGCTACATGAAGTCAATTTAAGCATGCACTCTGTGTGCATGATCCACAGGGGCACTGTATGGACGTTCGTGGCACTCGGCGACAGCTTCAGCTGTATACTGCTTTCAAACATACATTGCCTGCTTCTACATTCGATGGTAAATAGCTCGTGCCTTGATGATGTTCGACTTGCTTGCCTTTTTCAACCAAAATTTCTTGGTTTTTGGTTCCGATAGCTCCTAGGAGCATCATCAATTCCAAGAAAATGTTTCATCAGCAGTTGTTGCTGTCCACTGTAGATACCAACCGTATTTTCTATTGAGCCATTGTTTATAGTTCAGAATCTCAGCACAAATCCTTTAATTGTCCAGTCAATAAATATGCGAGAATGTATCCTCTTCCGGCTGTACGGAGTTCATCAATTGAATCACGAAATTGCTAAATAAGCATACGCCTACATGCCTACATGTTCACCTTCATAACCGAATTATTCCATGTAGTAAGCGTGTGAAGTGCAACCCATCATTGAAATAAGTTAGTGCAGCATGCTGGATTGTAGCTATCACTTAATTATCAAAAGCCTTTTTTGATTGTCGTCAGTAATTAACTAACAAGAAGCACACTTCTCTGTGAGCTGACTGCATGAAGAGCTTGAAATAACAATTCCTCTTTTCCCATTATATGCAAAAAAACTGACAAAGTCGGGAAGCATTAAGCATTTAGATAGCCGTTTTGACCTGTGGCAGTTGCGAAATCACACATTCGGCCGTTTTGACCACCCTTGGTATTTTAAGTGTTAAGCTTCATTTAACAGGGAGCGTCTGTCCCCTGTAATGGACATCCGCAAAGCCAATAACAAATGACGATGGAAATAATGCCAACGTCATTCTAGCCCTTGTATCGACTAACCCGAAATTGTGACTTTACACATGGTTCACCCATTTTTCGTTCAACACTATATCGTTTAACGCTATTTTCGTTTTAACACAGACTTCTTTCCGAAGCTTTTCGGCTGACCGCAAAACTTTGATTTTTGGAAACATTATTATTAGTAAATTTCATAATTATCAGAAGTTGCATTCTCCTCGTCAAAGATATAGAAGCAGATTTTGATTTATTTATTAAAATACACCAATAAGTGCAATAGAGCACCAAGGCAGGATGATGGACAGATGAATATAACATCATATATTCTTAATTTCATATAGAACATATATGAAATTAATGGTTAATATTTATCTAATTTAAGACAACATAGCTTCTACTTTTTGTGGCCATGGATGGTTCTTGGATGAATATAAATTACAATACTTAAGTAAGCCTAATACGCAAAGCTAATGCACCTAACAATAAAATGTGCTTCAGTAGATCATAATGGCAGATGTTGGCTTCATGTTATGCGGGCATTTGCATCCGGTACGGAGTCCGGGCTTTATGAGCATTACTGTGACAATGAGCGTCACTGATGAAGTGTTTTCTATTTCAGCGAGAGGGACCGGGATTCCCTTGATGAGAATGCAATCATCAAACAAAAATCTCCAAATCACTACGATGAACAAGAAATTGTTCTCAATCTCAATGCTGAATCAGATTCGGAATCATCGCATATTCCGACTTCGACCAAGGACACCAATGAGCTGTTAGATGCAGCTTTGAATCGTCATGACATGCGGAGAGCTGGCGATCACCAACTATATCCTGACCCAGAACTGATGCATCCAGTGGCAGTGAACGGGGATCTCCCAGCTACTGCAATCTAGCAGCCTGTTCCTCAGTCTTTTTCTTTCTTTGCTTAAACATATCAATTCCCAGATCTTCGACCCTCAGATGATTCACATTCACCTTGATTGTTTCAAAGACAACGAAATGTCATTTTTACACATTCTCATGCACTGACAGATCTTCGCTGACCAAGCGATCTCTTTCGCGATGCCAAAATGTTTCTTTCTATTCTATCCAGGCTTGGAACACGTGCGATTTTTGCAAGTTCGAATACAAAAACTCAAATGACATCTTTGTCTTTCAAATAATTACAAGTCCTTTATTTGCATGTCATGATGCAGTCGGACATGGCATTACAGTTAACACAGTGAAAAGTAACGCCATTTGTTCTACAAGAAAACACAAAAAGAGCAAAATGACGGACTAAGGGTACTTAATGAAAGAGCAACCATATCGAGATGTTTTGGATTTCACTGTCCTGCTTTGATTCCCTTGTCGACTCGTTATTGCAAATGGAGTGCAAAGGATGAGACGAACAAAACTAAACTTCGCTAAACTCACACCTAGGTCATCCAAAAACTCAACAAATTTCTTTTCAAATGCAAAAGTCTATCCTAATTAATCCAAAATTGACACATTTCATCAAGCAATAGAGCATGGATCTTTAAAAAGTGAAAAATTGCTTAACATTCACAATCGCGTTGAATTTTCTTGGTTTGTATTAACCCTTTCTTTAAGGGTTTGTGTGTTTTTAGAAAAATGCAGCGTTTCTTAAGTGCATAGCACACTTTCAAACCTCCATTGTAATGCTGATATATAAAAACAAATACTTGAAAGATATGCATCTGTTCCAAGCCTCTTTCTATGATATTCGATGACTGTTCACATCGGAATTTTTGATATTCATGCACTCAATAATCCATGAACGGAATTGCTCGTAATCCGTGCTTGAACAAGTGAGATTGTCCAGGAGGTGGTTTTGATACCATTGTTCGCAAGTCTATTTTTAAGCGTCATTTCTAGAAGTTCTGGTCTCGTTGTCGAATTTTGTTCTAAACAGCGTTTTGTTTTTCAGTCAAATGTGTAAATATTTGTATAGTAAAACATTTCCACGTTAATATGAATTTCTACCGAAAACCAGTTTGGAGATGGGATGGGCCCGGTGCTGGTATAATTGATTAATCTGTTCTACTCTGTGTACATGTGTGTCACGCACATAATATTCTAAACAGGTCTACACGTGGCGGAGTTGCTTAAAACAAGAAAGCTTTGTTGTAGCCAGTTGTAGCTAAACTTGTCGTTTTTGGACACGTCAATTTCCAGCTTAATCAAATTTGGTAGATTCCAGTAGCGACATTTAGCCATAGGCCCATTATCATTCTGGTTATCATGTTCGCATAATGCCTAAGTTTTGCATGCTTCATTTTACTTTGCTTACGTAGCAAAAAGCTAGATTTTATTGGAATTATTTTCTGGATCAGATAAAATAGGTAAGCTATCTACCTATCATTGTCCCCAATTCAGAAAGGGAGATCATTTTGAAAGGTACTGTAAAAGTAACTTTAAAAATCTTATGTTAGGAATTTCAAGCTTTTACGAAGCACATAGCAGGGTGGAACCGGTTGCGCTTTTTGGCGGCCGTGGCTAAGACGGCGTCTTTGTAACCTACTAGTTAAGGATGGCAGCTGCACAATGTAGACCGCTAGACATCCTTCGCGATTTCTATATATATGTACAGTATATATATATATATATATATATATATCAAATCTCAACAGATGTAACCACTACGAGACATGTTTCGGCCTGTTGGGCCTCATCAGTCGTGGGTAGGTTTGAACCAGCGACGTTGGAACTAGAGGATGTGCAAGCAACGTCGCTGGTTCAAACCTACCCACGACTGATGAGGCCCAACAGGCCGAAACATGTCTCGTGGTTACATCTGTTGAGATTTGATAAATTTATCAATTGCCAGGTTACTTGTCTAAATATATATATATATATATATATATATATATATATATATATATATATATATATATATATATATATATATATATATACAGGGTGTCCAAATTGTTTTTTCTTTTTTAAAATTTCACCTTGTTCTATTGAAATATCTATGATTTCACGCTAGTTTCCAAATATAGATTTTCATAGCTATATCATTTACAAGCGAAAGCTGATTTGCATTATTGATTGTCTCTTGTTCGAACATAGCTATCTCACATTCTGATACACTTATCTGAGCATTACTAATCTTGTCCATTTTACTACGTATGTCTGCCTCACGCGTGAACATTATAGAGAGCGTCGAGCTATTCACCATTGAGGAAAAAGTTTATGGAGTTGCGTGGTCGCTGTCACATAATAACCGAGAAGAGAGCCGGCGCATGTTTAAACAAAAATACGGCAAAGAACCTCCATCTGCGAATCACATAAAATTCTGGAGCAAGAAGTTATTAGAAACTGGTAGCCTCGTTCAACGCCGCTCATCAGTAGGTCGACCCTGCACTGCATCAAGTGAAGAAAATAAAGAAAACGTCGTCCAACATTTTCGGGAAAACCCAACTACATCCATTCGCTCCGCTACATTGTCAATGAATATCTCGAAAAGTTCTGTTGGACGAATCCTTCAACAAGAAAACTTCCATCCTTTCAAACCAAGCTATTGTCAATTTTTATGCGATGGCAACGATGACAAACGACATGAATTTTTTGAAACAATGTTGGAGTTCTGTGACAATGATCCATCTTTTCTGAGGAAGCTGGTGTTCTCTGACGAGTGTCACTTCAAGCTACATGGTGCTGTTAATAAGCACAACATTCACTTTTGGGATCAACAGAATCCCCACGAAATCATCCGAGCGCCCGTGAAAACACAATCATTGACTGTTTGGATGGCAATTAGTTATCACGGAGTCGTGGCATTCGATATCTCACCACAAACAATGACATCTTAAAGGTATTGCTCTATTCTCAACGAAAAAGTAATCCCATACATGAGCAGTAATAATTGAAGAACGTGGTACTACCAACAGGATGGAGCTCCTCCTCATTTCAGCTTTGAAGCACGTCGAATTCTCAACCTACCAGGTAGATGGATTGGTCGAAGAGGAGCTATTGAATGGCCACCAAGGAGCCCTGATCTCACTCCTGCAGATTTTAGGTTATAGCCTTACTTGAAAAGCAAAGTTTTCGTCCCATCTGGAAGAACTTTCCGCAGTTTGGATGAAATGAGAGAAAAAATTGAAGAGTAAATCCCCTTATTCCTTTGTCAATGTTCAGAGACAGTTTCAGAGATTTTCGTAGACGTGTCGACAAATGCATCGACAAATCTAGTGTCTATTTTGAACACAGTAATTGAATTCATTTTCTTTTTGAAGTGGCTGTAAATACAGCATGCTGTTATCAACATAAGCTGTTTTAAAAGTTTCCTTTCCTCCACTGCTTCATCAGGAAACGCTAAGCAAATCTGGGAGAGAGTTCGCCTTGTTAGCAGGTATGAGTAGTTTATAGTGTGACATCCGGCGCGACGCTTCGCTTCGCTTTGCTTCGCTTCGCTTGCGCCGGATGTCACACTTTTGCGGGTTTTTTCAAAAAATCAAAATTTTAAAAAATTTCAAAAATTTAGGTAGACTTCAAATTTCACGTGGCTGAAGGCCGAAGGGCGAAAATTTAAGCGTTTTTAAAAATACCCAATTTTTCAAATTTTTCAAAATCTCAAAATTTGAGAATTACAATCGGGCGAAGCGCGAAGCCCTAGAACCTTCGGTTCGATTTTCACCCTCGCTAAAATTTATGACCGTTCCAGGACACCGAAAAAATCATAAAAGTTGAGAATCTCAAATTTGTGATTATGACATTTTTCATTGCTTAAATCATGACCGTTCCAGGTCATGTAAAACCGGACACCGAAAATCATAAAAGTTGAGAATTTCAAATTCATGAATTTTATCCATTTTTCAGGTTTTTAAAATATATCATGTGACTTGCGAACCGAAGGTTCAGGGCTTCGCCCGTTAAAAATATTTCTTTAAAAATGGAAGAAACAAAAGTGGATGAAACAAAAGTGGAAGAAACCGCAAGAATATATCCTTCGTTATCATATGAACGTAGTTCTACTTTAATGGACATTGAAAAGATTAACATTGAAAAAATGAACAAAGAAAAACACAAAGATAGAGTTAGGTATATGAAAGATAAGGAATCTCAATTATTATTAAGATTAGAGCATTATAAAAAGTTAAGAAAGAGATGGTCTAATGCTTTAACAATTGTCATTTCATCTGGCGTTCTTACAATTCCAGTAGTTGCTACTGCTTTAACTCGATACAAAATGAAAACACATTTCCATCTTTGAAATATTTTATTCACATCACAGACAAGTACTATGTACAAGTAGCATGGTTTACAATGAATAAAATATATGTTACTAAAATGTATTATGCCATGATACAATTGTTTCTTTATGAGTAAAATAAGCTAAGGCTCATAGAACTATAAAACCAATGAGGACAAGTAGCATGGTTTACAATGAATAAAATATATGTTACTAAAATGTATTATGCCATGATACAATTGTTTCTGTATGAGTAAAATAAGCTAAGGCTCATAGAACTATAAAACCAATGAGGACAAGTAGCATGGTTTACAATGAATAAAATATATGTTACTAAAATGTATTATGCCATGATACAATTGTTTCTGTATGAGTAAAATAAGCTAAGGCTCATAGAACTATAAAACCAATGAGGACAAGTAGCATGGTTTACAATGAATAAAATATATGTTACTAAAATGTATTATGCCATGATACAATTGTTTCTGTATGAGTAAAATAAGCTAAGGCTCATAGAACTATAAAACCAATGAGGACAAGTAGCATGGTTTACAACGAATAAAATATGTTGACTAGAAAATGTATTATGCCATGATACAATTGTTTCTGTATGAGTAAAATAAGGTAAGGCTCATAGTACTATTATCTATTGGGAGTAGCTTACCGTTTCAATTGATTGAGTTTAAAATTTGATCAAGGGTTGGGCGCTGTCTTCCATGGCGAAGATACGAGTCAATAATAGCGAAGTTCCTTTTGAAAAATGATATAGATTCCGTCGAGGTCTTAATAAACGGAAATCGTAAATATAGTTTATAAAATTTTCTTAAAAAGATGCTATAGCCTCTCGAATAACCTAATTGTTTGCAAACATGGCCACTTCCCCGGATTACAGTCAAAGCTCTTCCTTTTAACAACGATAACTTCACAGTATTGTTCACCGAAATGTCTTCTTCTCTTCTTAAATGTGCTAAATAATTAGTTAGCTCTGATGCCAAGATGTCTCTTTGAATTTCTTCTTCAAAATTATAGTTTGAACTGATATTGATGGCGTTATCTTGCAATGTGTCTTCAAATCGATTTATCACTAAAAATTCTCTGAATGTTTTTGATGCGTGGATGTCTTCTTCCTCCCTTGGTTTAAGATATTTCTCCTGAAATTCTGTTAGCATCTCAATACACTTCTTCCGTTGATCTTCGTTCACAATAGTGTCTGAAATTTTTCTTTTCAAATCGGCAAAGGCGATGCTTGAACGTGCCATTTTCGTTAAAACGTAGTGAATTAATTATGATAAAAAATAAAATTGTTGAAAGTCGCTGATGAAATTGACCAAAATAGATAAAGGTCACAGATGATTCGTAAGCAGTCACAGTCTCGTAGAACGCTCGCAGAATGAATACACGCAGTAATACGTGGAATAATGGCAGCAGCTGTTCAAGTGAAAAGTTGAGTTATGCGGGTCACAAAGAATTCTCTCATACTGAATAGCTTAAACTGCTAGCAGCTGTTCATGTTGAGAAATTTGGTAACAGATGTTGCTAATGTCTTAATACAGATAAAACAATCAATATTCTCTTAACAAGAGTTCATAAGAATAAAATGGAACAATGTAACGTTTTAATTTAGATTAAATTAAATCATTTCAAAATCGAATAAGTAGTAAAGAAAGACATCATTAGAGAACAGTTTTAAATCAATACCCCCTCCCTTCTGACTAAGTAGCAAGGAAAGTCATCATTGTGGAACAGTTTTAAATCAATACCCCCCTCCCGTCTGACTAAGTAGTAAGGAAAGTCATCATTGTGGAACAGTTTTTAAATCAATACCCCCTCCCTTCTGACTAAGTAGTAAGGAAAGACATCATTAGAGAACAGTTTTAAATCAATACCCCCCCCTCTGACTTCTAGGGGTCCCTTAAGAAATTTTTTTATTATAAAATGAGCAACATAAATGAGTTTTTGAAATTATATGGAACACAAACGACAACGAATTTCGACCTAAAGAAAATCGCTAATCGATTAGGAATAAAGAATTTTCATGTTCTAATGAGAAACGAATTACAATTCCTAAAAAATAGACCAACAGGAACCTTCAGTTCCCGGAACAAAGTTCCATCAATAACTGTAAATTTCATAACGAATCTTCACACTTCAGACCAAAACGGCGTACATTGGTCAGCAGGTATCTTTAGTAAAAACGGAGATAATTATTATTTTGACTCATACGGGCTTCCACCTACGAATGAAGTAAGAGAAATACTTGGCAATGGAATTTATAATACATTTCAAATTCAAAAACCGGGAACAACTTATTGTGGACAATTATGTCTTTATGTTTTATTTAAATTACAGGAAGGAGTACCATTTCTAGATATTATGTTAGAGTTAAACAATCTATAACTCAAGCGAAGCTAGCTAAAGCGCCACCTAGAGGTTAAAGCTCTGTTTTCTGTAATTCATTTTGATAAAAACGGCCTCTGATATCTTCATCATCTAAATCTTTGATTTCGTAAGTAATCGGATAACTTTGATTTATTTTACAAATTTCAAATATCTCTTTCGTCCAGTATCCGACGAAGCCCTTTTCAAATTTGTTCTTATATTTAAATATTCTAACTCTATCTCCAATTTTAAATTTCGGCTTAAGTTTCTGCAAATTCGGATTACTCTCATTCAAATTATTATTCTCGAATATTTTTTTTCTTATCAAATCAGGGTCGACAGAAGCATTCTTTGGAGTTTCTTCAATACCAGAATGAACTTTATTATTGTACTCTTCTACAACTCCTGGTAATATCTTCAACCATTTCTGATTTCTTTGCTCAGTAAATTTCTTGAATAATTTATTTTTTAACGTCCGATTGAATCTTTCTATCACTACGGCCTTCCCAGCGTTTTCAGTTGAATAAACAATTTCAAATAGTGGCTGAACGTTTCGGTTATAAAATTCCGATCCTTTATCAACAAACAATTTTTTTGGCTTTCTCTTACTTTCTTTAAAGATTTCTTCAAACGCATATTTAACTGAAAGACCACTTTTATTTTTTAAAGGCTTTACCCAAGCGTATCGTGTATATAAATCTATAACGGTCAATGCGTATTTGTAGTCCCTTTCATTCGGCATATGAATAAGATCAGCACTCCAAATATCATCTTTATTAAATACTTTTACTTTCAATAAATATTTAGGCTTTCTATATTCTTTATGAATTTCGGACGCGTAGGTTCGAGCGTTGCTCTCAGAGTTATTAGTTCGAGCGTTGCTCTCAGAGTTATTAGTTTCATTTAAACCCTGGCCGAATAATATTTTAGCTTGTAAAGCTTTCTTAACAAACATTCTTTCAATTTTTTCTCTAAATGTAGGATTCTGAATACTATCTAATTCTTGAATCATCTTCTTATCAGCTGCATGTCGAGAACTTAGATCATGATTTCGATAAGCTAAATCATGCCTGTAAGCTGCGGCATCTACTCTATTTATCGGTTCTTCACCTGGTTTCGGATTATTATTCTCATCTAGTCTTATATCTAATCGAGTTCCTGGACCAGTATATGAATGACCAGGAAGATGTTTTTCTTTCGAATATTTACTCCAAATAAATCCAGGAAAGTTTTCTAATGTTTTTTGTATATCACCACCGTAGGTAGTAGCCAAACTTTGTTTGTCGTCGTTACCTTCATAAATTTTACAATTTAAGTTTTTATTTTTGTTGAATAGATAATTCAATAAATCTAAATTAGAAATTTTTAATTTAGTTAAATTTTCGGAATTTTTAGAATTCATTTTAAAAGATAAAAAAAAATTTAAAAGATAAAATAAAATAATTGTTTTACCGAATCGGAGCGAAGCTCCTCAGGTTATTACCTTATCATACTAGGACTTAGATATATTCCAGAACCATCTTTAGTTTCTTTAATTTCAATTAAATCATCAACATTGTGGAGAATATTTTTAAGAACTCGTTTTCCTTCATCAACTAATTTTAATTTACTAATAAAATTATCTACTATTCCGTCACCCCTAGCAACTTTCTCTAACTCTCTGTTATGACGTTTTTGTTCTTCTAATGCTGCCTTCTCTGATTTATTTTTATTTACTGCTTGGACAATACCAGCTGTCCCACCTGCAACACTTCCTGCTGCAGCTATGCCTCTTATTATTAGTGGAATTAATGGGAGAATCCCGCCATTCTTTTCTTCTTGTAATTGAATATTCTCTATCATTGGTTTACTTATGTAATACTTTTTTTTATTAATCGTAATAGTTTTAGGGGTATTTTTGTCAACAATATTACGTAATTTTAATTCAACAGTTTTATTATTAATATTACTTTTCGCTTGCGACATTTTTAATAAAAAAAATTTTAAGTTATCAAAAATTTAAATCTATTCTAGTTATGAAAAAATTTCAAGTTACCAAAAAATTTTGATCTATTCTAGTTACCAAAAAATTTTAAGTTACCAAAAAATTTTAATCTATTCTAGTTATTAAAAAATTTCAAGTTACTAAAAAATTTTAAGTTACCAAAAAATTTTAATCTATTCTAGTTATGAAAAATTTTAAGTTAAGAATTTTTAATCTATTCTAGTTATGAAAAAATTTTAATTAATTAAACGACGAAGTCTTGGGCTTTAGCCTATTCTAGTCATCTTCCCATTAAGAATTTCAATAGAATATTTTACATCTTCTAGCAATAAACCATAAGCCATCAATGAAGTTGTGGAATCTTTCTTTTCAATATTAATTGTAACATCACAACCATTTTTAATAATATCTTCAGATTGTGCACTTAAATCGAAACAGAAAATTGGATATAAATGTCTCCAATCTCCAGGAGTTAATTGTGGTTCAACTCCAAATTCTATACAAAGATTTCTATAAGCATCATATCCTTCCATAAATTGATTATTGGTATCATCGAATCTTAATGGATCAATTGGATATCGAGTTTGATTTAATGAAACTTGTAAACTTCGAATTGTATTAATATGGAAGATATTATTGTTCTTATCAAAACTTGGAGAATTATTTCTTTGAAATGTTAGTAATAAATATCTTGGAGTATTCGCAGTTCTAGTAAAATGCCAGTTAAATCTTTGTTCGGAAAAAGTTACTGAACTAGCAGTTCTCTTTAGAAAATTAACTGGAATTGGTTTGTTAGTATTTAATCTTTTTGCAATAGCTGTTTCAACCTCTAAACTAGGAGTAATATGCTTAATCCACCATTCAAGTCTATCAATTTTTAAATATGCTTTTTTCCCAGTCTTACCAAAAAAGATTAATTCATTATTTGCTGTACGATGAATTATTAATTTAAATTTTAATTGATATGATATTTTATCATAATCTAAATATCCGAATAATGGAGACAATGACCAATTTACTGTCTGTTTACTTTTTTTGTTAAATTCACGTCTTTCTTTATATGCTTCATTATTTGTTTTATTTAAATGTTTTGCAATATTTTCTACATCTTTCGCAATTCCTGCGGCATCTGTTCCAGCGTGAGTTAAATCCTCAATAATTATACCATCATTAGTATCAGGAAACCAACCTTCGATTTCATACTTTTTATTATTTTCACCAATTGTTACAAATCTAAGCATTGTATCAATTACACCTGGAGAATCACTTATTGTTTCTATATTTTGAGTTGCAACATCTAAACGCATTTGTGTAAATAATCTTGGAAAGAAATTATTCTCTAGTGCAATATTATCGGTATCAGGTAATGGTGTTGTAAAATTAGCATCACTATATAAAGAATATTCACAGTGTAAAAATGAATCAGGTAAATATAAATAACTCTGCTGATTATCAACTTCAAAGATTAAATCTCCTCCAGTATTTACTCTACTGGAAGATCCGGGATTCATAGCAATTCTTATATAGTCATTCTTTTTTTGATTGTAACTGGTGAACGGAGGATCATCTAATCTAAATTTATTTTCGATAAGCGAAGACATTTTTATAAAAAATAATTTGACTTTTTGTTTTTTCTCACAGACAGAAAAAAATTTTACTAAAATAATTTTGCTAAAATATTTTGCTAAAAAAAATTTACTAAAAAAATTTTACTAAAAAATATATTTTAGAATTTTGCTAAACCAGCTCCGCTACAGTTTTGCTGGTTAACCCGAAGGTTGCTACTCACGCCATTTCCTCTTATTTCTTCAATTGTTTTTTTATTATTTTTATTTTCATTATGTTTACTATTAGACGGAGCTCCGCTCCTCAAGGTTTCCCCAACAGCTATGTTAGCAATTTTGTTTTTTGTTTCCTCTGAAAGTTTTTTTAAATTTTTTAGTTCTTCAGAATCATTCCTAAGTTTACGAATAGCTTCTAGTTGTTTTAATTCGTTTTGAGACTTGACAGCATTTGATATTGCACTAGCTGTACTACCTATAGCAGCTGCTCCTTTTGCAGCAGATGTAATCAAATCTTTATTATTTTTAATTAAGTTAACGATACTTCCAATACCAGAAAAGATGCCAGCCCCTTCTTTTTGGAACGTCTTTTCTAGGAACTTTTGTGTTCCGACAGTTTCTACACTATCATAATGGTACACAGGTTTCTGAGATGGTTCATGAGCAATTTTATTATTTGATGCAAAATGTTTAAGATTGTGTTTATAAATTATAGGCATTTTTTAGGATTAAATTTGACTTTTGGGAAAAATATCTACGTGTTAAGATTTACGTTTGTGAATGGACAACAACTTCGAGATAACTTTATTAATTGACTGTTGCACTTTATCTATTGCGTCAAGCAGCGTGTGATGTACTTTAATTTCTTTTCTATTAACTTGCATTTTCTGCTGATTAATCTTCAATGCCGTTTTAAGAGCATTTAACTTAATTTTAAGAACATCTAATTGTCTTTTAACAGAATCTAACTGTTCTTTATTTTCTTTAGAGTTTTCTTGTAAATTTTTCTTTAATTCATTTTCTAAATTGATTTTCAGATTTTTCATTTTATCAACTTTTTCATTAAGTGAGTTTACTTCATTTATTATTCTATTCATCTTTTTCATTTGTTGAGTAATTTTAGAACTCAATTCATCAACACTTTTTTGGAATGTAGTTTGTAACTGCTTTAATTTTTTTTTAATTCTTTCAGGTAGTTTTTCTATTTCATCTTCTAATTGTTCTTTTAACATTTTTATCTGATGTTTATTTTTAATGACTGCAGATTTTAAATTTATAGAAAGTAATATTAAAATTTTTGATTGTTCAGAAATCTTTTTAAAAAGTTTTGCTATATCTGCTTCTAGCTCTCTATCCTTTTTATCAAGTTTTAATAATTTTTCGTTTAATGATTTGTCATTAAGTTTAAGCAACTTTAATTCGTTCATCAGTGGAACCAAAACATCGTTTATATATTTTTCTTTTAAATCATTGATTTGTGTATCAACATATTGTTTATTTGTTAACTCTGTATTTTGTTGCGGAAGAATAGAAAGATGCAATGGTCCAGATAAAACGTCTCCAGTTTTCATGATATAATTTTCTATCTCTATTTCTAATTCACGATTATTCGGGATATATGCACCTCCACCAACATTTGGTAACATCATTTTTAAAACAATAAAAAAGTAAAACTTTTTCTAATAAAAATAAAAAAAAATAAAATTTTTTCTAATAAAAATAAAAAAATAAAATTTTTTCTAATAAAAATAAAAAAATAAAATTTTTTCTAATAAAAATAAAAAAATGGAAAATCCAAATTTAAAAAAATTATATTCGCCCGCATCATCCTGTTCTTCTTATTCGACGAGATCAACGGGATTTGAAAATAAATGTTTTGATAATAATAATAATCCATGTATAGATGTTAATATTTTATTTCAATTACAAACCGAAATATTTAGAGAACAAACAAAAGGTTTACCTTCTATAGAAACTAATTATTGTTTGTTTCCAGGAGATCCATTTATTAAATTTATGGAGATTGTTAGTAAATATAATGATGTAGCTTATGTGGAATTAAATAAAGAAAATATGGTTATAATAGGTCATAATAATGTTTATGGATTTATTAGAGCAGTGTTACCAATTAGTAATACTGATTGGATAGAAACTAAAATTATTAATTATATCAATATTAAAGAATTAGTTAAAAAATTAAAATCTTTTTCGAAAGAAAAAATTAGATTATTTGTTGACGATCAAAATCAATATAACATTCACATAGAGAGTAAAAAACATAATGAAGAATTATTATGTCAAGTTTATTATAGAGACACAATTTATAAACAAGAAACATTAGAAATGCCGCAAAGATATGATGATGATACGTATATAGGATTATATTCCAACTTAAATATTAATTTATTAAAATCTTATATAAATGGTTTAGCTCAACAAGAGAAAATTTATATGTGGTCTACACCTTATACTATTAACAATGACCATAATCATATTCATAATAAACGAACCGAAGATTCTAGGGCTTTGCCCGATCTTAAAGAATCTTATGATAATAATGATGATTCTGTAACATCTGAAAAAGGTGTAAATGGTAAAAAAGATTATAAAAATATTAGTAATTATAAAAATTTATCTAAATTTCATTTTCTTACAATTGAAAATAATAATGATGGCATAGTTGAAGATACTGTTAGACAACTATGTGTCGGGTCTACAAAATTTAAATTAGGATTTACATCTAATCAATTTAAAATTTTATCATCTTTAATAAAAACTAAAAGTGATTCAGATTATGGTGGTGTTATTAAATTTTCCAAAAGAGATCAAAGACCAATATTTTTCTCTATTATATTATTATCAGATAAAAAATGTAATTTAGAATTAGATATTCCAATAAGAGAATGGTATCCTATCATGGAAGGGCATCCTATACCAAAAAGTGTAATTTATGATGATGAAGAAACAATTTATGATGATGATGAAGAATCAATTTATGATGATGATGAAGAATCAATCGTTAGTGAAAAAAAATTTAAATTATCTTTTGATAAAACATTATATGATGAAACTTAATATGATAAAACTTAATAGAAAATACCAAAATATTCGATAAATATATTTTCATATGTAATAAAATTTTTAGATGTAATAAGTTTTTAGATGTTATAAGTTTTTAGATGTAATGAATTTTTAGATGTAATAAGTTTTTAGATGTAATAAAAAAATTATTATTCCCACGTGTCATCATCATCACTTAAATTACTCTCACAGATGATTGTTTGAAATATTTCAGCTTGAATATCTTCTCCGTTATAAGGTAACATAATTTCATTTTCATCAGGTGCTTGACGTTTAAGAATATTTATTTGACCAGAAAATTTTTTTTCTTCAGTATTATTATTTTTATCAGGAATACTAATTCCAGTTTCTAAAGATCTTTTCCATGGTTTATTAACTGTAGTCGATAATGTTTTCCCCGAATATAATTTTAGAAAATCTTCTACTTTTACTTTATTTTGTGAATAACCTTTGAATGTTTTCTTTTCACTAAGTCTCCCTTGCTCATCTACAGTAATACAGTATTTTACTTTAGGTGCAATAAACATTGCAAAAATAATTCCACCATTTCCATAATCATTTTTCCCTTGACACAATTCTCCTCCAACATATCCAGCAGCGTCTAATTTATTAAAGAGCTCATTGGAAATATATATTGAATCAGTATCTGTATAATGAATGTATTTTTCTTTGAAACCATTAATTTCTAAAATAAAGTTATTCATGATTCTTCTAGAGTGAGAAAGAATGAAAGAACCTAAGTGTGATGGCATGAATGACGTCTTCCCATCTTTTACAATATTAGTTTTGAGAAATTCATCATCTTCCATTTCTACTTTCGCTAAATATTGTTCATCATTTAATTTTTCATAATCTTTTACTTCTTGAGTGAAATTTTTTCTCAATGTATTCTCATTCCATAAATGATATTTAGTGGTTATATCTTTTTGCACAGTTTTGCCATATAGCGAATTCATCAATAATTTAATTAACTCATCACCTACAGTATTTCCTTCTGTTTTATATCTTTTTCTCAAATTAAAAAGTTTTTCAATATAATTTCGAAATGGTGAAACTTGATAATTTTTTTCATAAATTATACCATCAGTAATATGTAAGATTTTTCCCCCACATCTAACAATTTCTTGTATGTCAACAGAAGTTAATACATCATAACATATACCATTTCTAAACCTGATTACTTTTACATGAGAATTATTATTTTGATTTTTAACTTTATCTTTTATAGGAACTGGTTGGAAAAACATATCATTCGGATATTGAAACACAACAGAGAATATTCCAGTTTTAGGTCTAAATGTTTGATTATTAAATTTATATACTATTTCCCGCTCTTCTTCTTGACGAAATTTTCTAGCTGATTCAGCTTTAGGGTATTCTGAATTTTCATCATACATAGCTGATGGATATAAAGATGTTGCATCAAAAGCCATTAGAAATTCATTTTTTTGTTCAAGTAGTTGATTTGAAATTTTCTTACAAATTTCAGTTTTATCTCCTAAATCTCGATACTGTTTCATTAAATCTATTAAATTATTTCCAGGGGACAAAGCCCCACCAGCGTAGCGACCAAGGGACAAAGTCCCCCCAGCGCAGCGACCAGGTAAATACTGTTTTAATATTGGTAACAAGATGCTACAAAATGGCGATATGTATTTTCTTATATTTGCTGAAACTCTTCCACCTTTAACAGATTTTCTAATATAATTTCTAGCCCATAAATCTATATGTGAATGAATATTTATATTGTCATTTTGTACGCTTTTCATCCAACCGTTAAATGTTAAAGCAGAGGATGTCAAATTAGTAGTTATATCTTCACCAACTAAATCCTGCATAACATTATTATATTTGTAGATACAAAAAGCTAAAGAAAGAATATCGTTCACTAAATATGGTCTCCATTCATTTTCTTTTTCTTTATAATTTTCATGTGTTATGTCTCCAATTTCATAATTTAATTTACACACATTCGTAGGAATTTTAAAATTCTCACACCACTTAGAAAGACTTGTTTTTACATGTTGATAACTACATTTCATTATAATAGTTTGAAGTGCTAATTTACCTGAAAGTGAATCTTTTTTCATATTGTTTTTAAATCTAAGAGATTTTTGAATATATCTACTAACACATTCAGTTGTATAAGGATTTTGTAATGAAGCAGTCAATAGTCCTCTTGAAGTTTTAAGAGGCGGTTTAGATAATTTAAAATTAGCTTTTATCGGAAAATAGGAATCAAAACCTGATGAATTGTGAGCCATTAAAGTTACTCTCGAATAATTAAATTTTCCAAGAGTTTTAAAAAATTGATGGATCGGACATACGTCCTCTGGGTTTCCCCCGATCGAACATTCATCATCCTCAGTTCTCGTAAATATTTTCACACAATTTTGAAGTTTATTAAATTCTAATTCAGTTAAATTATTATACTCATTAATCTGTTTTTTAAGTTTTTTAATTTCATCTTCATCTTTTGATCGTTTAATTTTAATCATATCACTTAACAAACGTGTTTCTAATTCTTTCAATCTTTGTTTCGGTAAGCAACATATAAATTTATTAAAATTAATAGCTCCTACAGCGTAAGGAATAGGATGAGCTGTTGAACAGTTAGGATCAGGAAAAGTTTCGAGATCCCAAATATATGTTGAAGCATAGTCAATTTTTTTCTTTGTTATGATTTTATATGGACGCGTTGTTAGATTTTCATCAGTAACTGTTTTATATATGGGTTTGAAATTATTTTCAATTTCTCTAATAGCTTTTAATTTATGAGATTTATTAATTAAACAATAGTGACCAATTGTTGAACCTGCGTGAAAATAATTGTAATAAACATAATTATGAAACGTTTCAATTCCTCTAGGATTTAAATGACGATTGGCAGGACTATAATATTGAACACATTCTCCAAAATATTTATTGAATTGAGAAAATTTGCAGTTTGACATTACTCCTGTTCTAGATGTGGCTTTCTCTTTATATAAAAAATTATTAAACATTTCTTTCATCATTTCTCCTTGTTCTTCATTAAAACCTCGTAAAACATTATAACATTTAATAAAACAAAAATCTTCAGAAGGAATATAACAATATTCACCGAAATATTCTTTGATTCTATATTTCATATTAATCCCTGCCCCTCTATGCGATCTTTGTACTAACTTCATTCCAAAATCTTCATATTTAATATTACCTGTAAAAATCCATTCGTTAGCATCGGATTTCTCATCCAGATTCGAAAACCATGTTTCAAATGATTTTTTATTATAGAAGGTTACGTAAAAATTTTGAATTATATTTTCCTGATCTTTAACAACTTTTCCAAGTAAATTAATAATTTTACCATTTGCTAAAAGTTTCCGCATATCATTTACTACATTAATAAAAGATACATTTTCATATTTAATTTCATTTGGATTAAATAAATTACATAAATCATCACCAAGTTCATCCTTAATTCTATCATCAAAAAAGATATCACTAATAGGAGTTTCTAATATTTCTTTTGTTCCACGTTTCTGTTTTTTAGTATTACGTCTAATACTACGCCTAGTACGTTTCTGTTTTTTAATACGTTTACTACGTTTACTATGTTTAATTTGCGCATCAAACTCAGCAGTTTGTTTCTTGATTAATTCATCAATCCTAGACGTTTGTCCGAGAGACATTTCACGATTCATATTTTTTAAAAGAAAAAATGAATTTTTACATAGAACCTCGGTTCCGTTTTTACATATACACAGGAATATGTAATTGATGTAATGTTTCTAATTCATGTGTTGTTAAATGTTCTTTCTTAACCAACCACCATAAATTATTATACGCCAAAAATACTCGGAAACTTCTTAAACAAAGTGGAAAGTCTTTTGTTTTAACACACGGTTTAATACCATGTTTTGTTTTATAATCTGTAACGAGCGCAACGTATTTATGATGATAATAAAATCTAACTTCTTTCTTCGAATTTACAGGATTTGTAGGATGACGATAATCTTTTAAAACTGGTACATGCTCTATCTTATAATCATTCAACATATTTTTTTTTATTTTTATTAACAAAAAAATTTATAAGAAAAAATTATTCGGTCACTCCGTTCGGTCACTCCGTTCGATCACTCCTCGAAAATATTTTCTATAACTCTATCATGAATTTTTTTATCAATATTAATTGTAATGAAGCCATAATCTTTTGACCAAGCATTATTACACGATTGTTTAAATTCATCTTTATTTCTTACACATAAATCTCTTAACAAATCACTTAAGTTTCTTGCATTTATTTCAAATAGTATAAATATATTTGCATTCTTTCTAATAACACTTCCGTCTAATGAATACATACTTTGTGTTAAATAAAATACACTACAGTTATTATGTCTACCTCTTGTGAAATAATTTCTCTGAACTGACTGATTTCTATCATTAACACAATCATCAAAAATTACACAATGTTTCATTGTTTTATCTAGTTTACTAGGATCTTGCATATTACCACTATCATCTATTAATTGTATCTTTATATGGTTATTTTATTAGATTCTACTAACTGATTATTTTTTGCTGCTTCTTCACACCACGAACTTATTTCTTCTTCATCTTCAGATTTTTCATATTCTTTGAATAATGAAGCAATTGCTGTTTTTTTAAGATTATTTTCAAATCCATATTTTAAAAATTGATAGACGGGTTGTTCTGCTGTTGTTGTATAAATTATAAGATTGTTATAATCCAAAAAATTTGGAGTCGTTAAAATTTTAAATAATAGATACGTTTTTCCGCAACCTGATCTTCCACAAATAACTGACAAAACTTTATTAGATAAATTTGGATGATGATTAAATTTAAGTTTTTTTTTATTAAATGGTAGCACTTCACTCATTTTTTAATAAAAAAATTTATTTTTATTTTATGTTTGTTTTTAAAGAAGAAGAAGAAAATTAAACTTCTCTAGCTTCGCGTAGGAGTTTATACCTCTCGAACGGGAGTTTATACCTCTCGAACGGGAGTTTATACCTCTCGAACGGGAGTTTATACCTCCCGAACCAAAAGATCTATCATAATCTCTTCCCCTCCAAAATTTATTTCTTGTCCTTTCTCATCAGTGATTCTAATGCCAATGTTGTTAATAGTTTTTCTTGTAATAGGAAAATATATTAATGTTTGTGGAATTACATTTAATCTATAACCAATGGGTACAGTAAAAGCTGGAAAACTGAATATTAAATTTGATAATTTACCATTTATATATCCTCCTTCAATAATGTCACAATGTACAACAATTGAATTTATTTCAGTTATTTTTGGAATCTTCTCACCTAAATGATAACCTTGACTATAGGTTTGTTTATTAAATCCTAATAGCTTTGACAATGATCTATCATGATTAAAATCAACTTGATGATTTTCGTCTAAAGTAAGAGAAAATTTATTAACTGCCGGTTCAACTGCAAAATGTAATTGTTTCTTATCTTTAAATGATATACCTAAATGTCTCTTAATTTCATTTGATATTGTTTCAACTTCGTAAGAACCAGGAAGAAAAGTTAGTATTTTCCATGTTTTACCTTTATCAGTAGAATATCTAAATTGATCATTCGCATCTTTGATAACGTTTTGTATAGTGTTAAATGTAGAGAAACTAGTCAATGCAATTTGATAATTTTTATTTTGTTCCAAATGTAGAATGGGTTCTAAATTACAAGTGTGTGATGAAGTAGTTGTTATAATTTTTAACGTCGTACTAAATTTTGATGAACCCAAAATCTCTGTTAGATTTTCTAAATGATTATTAATTTTGTCTAAATCTGCTGAACACATTTTTTAGTTAAATTTTTGAATAAATATTATAGATAAAAATCGTAGATAAAAATCATAGATAAAAATCATAGATAAAAATCATAAATAAAAAGCATAGATAAAAATCATAGATAAAAATTAGAAACAACATATTTCAGCTACACTTTTATAATCCTCTTCATTTAGTATCTTCTTTTCTAACAGTCTTTTCAATATAGCATGAATTTCATTGAAACTAGAATTATGTCCTTCTTTTATTGCAGATATTAAAATATTTAATCTATTTAGTAATTCTTGTGGATCATCTGGTAAAAATACAGTTGTTTCAGTTTTCTGTTTTTCAGATAAACCTTTCCCTACTTTAACTCCCGTTGATAATAAATTTTCTAATTGTTTATAACGTCTAAGAGATTTTACTGCACCAACTCTGTCTAACATAGCTTTATATTTTATGAGATCTTCTACAGCATAATTATTTAAATCTGCTCCTCTTAAAAGATTAACAAAATTTCTATCTAAATTAAAAGGAGATTTATCTGGTGAAAAAATTAAACCTCGAAAAGGTTGTGGAAATATTTCTTTTTGTCCGAGATAAAATCTAGGTATTGTTTTTCCATCTATAAATGAGATAGAATGTTCAAATTGCATAGATTTTGGTAATTTCTTATTAATGTTTGATTCTAGTAATCCATAGTCATCTAATATAGTTTTGTGCTCTGGATCTGTTATATCAATTTGTTTATCATTATTTGTAAGTTCCTTTTCAAGAGTTTTAAATGGTTTCATAGTTTTTTCAAAATCAGTTTTTACTTGCTCGGTTTGCTGCATTTTTTCAAACATATCAGATTGAATACCAGCTTTTATCATTCTATGTTGAAGATGATTTTCTTTCATAATATTTCTTTGTTTTATTAACTCTTCTAATTGTTTTATTCTTTTAAAATTATCAGCTCTAATTTTATCCATTTTTAAAATATAATATTTGAATTTTGTGGTAACATTGGAATACAACAAAAACATTTTACTGAACAAATTATTTTTTTATTGCTTTGTTGTTTGACATCCTTTCGTTTAAAGTTTTCTCTTTTTAAGTTTTGTTTAATAAAGTTTTGTTCAATAAAGTTTTGCTTAAATTTTCGCTTAAAGTTTTTAGCTCTTCTAAAAAAAATTTGTCATTTTCTTCATTAGAAATTTTAGCATCACTAGAAATTTTGCCATCCTGTCTATTCTTATCATCAACTTTTTCGGACTGTAATTGAAAGGTTTGATTTACTTCATTAGCTATTTGATCAAATTTTTCAATCTCATCTAACGTAATAACATTATCATCACATACTCTTTGAAAGTAGTAATGTAGTTTATCATAGACTTCTTTAATATGTAAATGCTTAGTTTTAATGATTTTCGTTTCTTAGTTATTAAAGATTTATCTAACATTGTAACAAGTGAAGTTGCAAAAACACCCGTACCTGTTAAAGCTGTAGCAACTACTGGAATTACTAAAACACCTGAAGATATAACAATTGTCAAAGCACCTAAACTTATTGTTAAGAATATGCCAATTCCTTGTGTTACATTCTTAACTTTAGTCCATCTCTTTCTTAATTTTTTATAATGCTCTAATCTTAATAATAATTGAGATTCCTTATCTTTCATATACCTAACTCTATCTTTGTGTTTTTCTTTGTTCATTTTTTCAATGTTAATCTTTTCAATGTCCATTAAAGTAGAACTACGTTCATATGATAACGAAGGATATATTCTTGCGGTTTCTTCCACTTTTGTTTCATCCACTTTTGTTTCTTCCATTTTTAAAGAAATATTTTTAACGGGCGAAGCCCTGAACCTTCGGTTCGCAAGTCACATGATATATTTTAAAAACCTGAAAAATGGATAAAATTCATGAATTTGAAATTCTCAACTTTTATGATTTTCGGTGTCCGGTTTTACATGACCTGGAACGGTCATGATTTAAGCAATGAAAAATGTCATAATCACAAATTTGAGATTCTCAACTTTTATGATTTTTTCGGTGTCCTGGAACGGTCATGATTTAAGCGAGGGTGAAAATCGAACCGAAGGTTCTAGGGCTTCGCGCTTCGCCCGATTGTAATTCTCAAATTTTGAGATTTTGAAAAATTTGAAAAATTGGGTATTTTTAAAAACGCTTAAATTTTCGCCCTTCGGCCTTCAGCCACGTGAAATTTGAAGTCTACCTAAATTTTTGAAATTTTTTAAAATTTTGATTTTTTTGAAAAAACCCGCAAAAGTGTGACATCCGGCGCAAGCGAAGCGAAGCAAAGCGAAGCGAAGCGTCGCGCCGGATGTCACACTATAAACTACTGGTATGCCAAGTGACCTAACTTGCATACGAACAATGACTGTGAACAATTGAATCAATACTTCGCCTCCAACTTTAATAATTCGCCTCCGGCAGGTAATGAGAATAGCTTCACTGTACCAAACTCCCGTCCATCCCATGATGTCATTCCCATCAGTGTTTCTTTGACTGAAGTTCAGAAACATCTTGAACAACTAAAGAAGAAGACCTGCGGACCCGACGGAATCCCTTTCTGGGTATGGAGGAACTACTCTGATTGTCTTGCTCCAGCTGTGACTCATATTTTCAACCGAAGTCTCGTGGAAGCACGGATCCCATCATGCTTCAAACGGGCTGACATCTCCCCCATCCCGAAGTGCACCAAGCCCTCCGAAATCAGCCACTGCCGGCCAATCTCGCTTCTGCCGATCATAGCCAAGGTGCTTGAAAAGGTGATCCTTCAGAAGTGCATTCTTCCCCGCATCTGTAATGCTATCGATTTGTCTCAGTTTGCGTAACTGCCCAGATCCGGTTTCGGAACCACGTAAGCCTTAACACTGATCAATCACCGGATCACCAACTTTCTGGATTCATCTCCTGGTGCAGTTCGTGTTATGACTGCAGATTTCAGCAAAGCTTTCGATCGATTAACACATGCCTCGATTATTGATGCGGTGCAAAGTTTCGATCTTCCTATCCTAACTGTCCAGTGGATTGATAAATACTTGAAAGATCGGTATCAGAGAGTACGTTTCAATGGAGAATTTTCATCTTGGACTAGCATAACCAGCGGAGTTCCACAGGGCAGTGTGTTGGGTCCTATTATGTTCTGAATCGCTACGAATTCTATCCAGGCATGCTTTAACAACACTTCGATTGTGAAGTATGCCGACGACGTCATGTTCCTCCATTTTGTGCGCAATGAATCTGATGATCACCTTCAAGATGAATTGGACAATTTAGTTCGCTGGTCAGAAAACAACAGTCTCCCTTTAGACATTTCCAAATGTCGATCGATGGACGTTATAACAAAGAAGGGCCTCACTCTCCGTCCAATCCAGTGTTCAAAAGATTCATTTCTGGAACAAACTTCAGCAGTCGAGCTATTGGGTGTCACCTTCTCATCAAACATGAAGTGGGATTTTCATATCCAGAAGCAGCTCAACAAAGCGAGGAAAAGGATTTTCATCCTTCGAAATCTAAGAAGATCAAATTGTCCTCCTCCCCTCATGTTTCAAACATGCACAGCACTGATACGATCACTGCTGCTGTACGCTTACCCATCATTCTGTAATATGCCTTCCAGACTCACGTGTGCCATCAATCGTCTTGAAAGAAGATGCTTCAGAATCATCGGCTGCAACGACTTCCATAGTTTTGCTTCTGAGGCTGATAAGATTAGCTGTAAACTCATCCGATATGTTAAGGACAATTCTGACCATCCCCTTCGTGAGCTATTCACTAATTCAACGCACTCTCGAACCTACTTCTCGCATCCTCTCCGTCGTCCCTTCGCCAGAACAAAGCGTCTTTCCACATCTTTTGTCAAGTTATGCCCTTCTTTGAATACTTATATTTTGCTCTTCCGAATCCAGCTTCTACATTTTCTGAACCTCCATCTCTTATTTTCCTTTCTATCATGATTTAAACATGTGGGATTGTCACATGCAAGTTTCACTCGTTGTTTTGTAGTACTGTCACCGATTGCCTTACGAGGCCTTGTGAAGTAAATAAAGTTATCATCATTCAAAAGTTTGAAAAATTTTAAAAGTTTAAAGGTTTCCTAGAAAAAAGAAAAAACATTTGGAACACCCTGTACATAGCACAGGAAGTCTATACCAGCAAGCGGAGTTTCCGATGAACAGCATCGGTACTGATTTTTATCAATTTTTATTCAAATCTGATCTTCAATGAGGAAGTTAGACAATTTATACCCTGATAAGATACTTTGTTCGCGCATGGGAAAACTATGAACAATCCTACAGCTATAATCAGAATCCTCGAACGAAAACAACCCAAAATCAAGCAAGAGACTTTACCTAAACTTATTGATGGGCTCCAAATAATCGTGCATGATCAATAGGCCTATCGCCGATAAGTTGATTAATCTGCTTACGATCATATCTGAAGTTATATCTTAGACCACACAGAAGTTACTAACAATGAATACACGATGCTAAGAGATATTATGTCGATGCTATCTACCAACCATCCTGATTCCTGACTGATAGCGAGCAGCAATCGCTCTTTTTTCAAATACAAATTAAAATGTACAATTTATAACATACACTGAATTAAAAAGCAGTAGTCTGTAATGGCTTCCACTTCTGATGTGATTTCAAAAATTAGTTTGATTTAACCGCTGTCTCTGATCGTCGTTGTTCACTTTCTGTGCAATTTTTAAGAGACACTGAAGCTTGCGTCGCGAAACGTCTGTCTCTCTGTAAATATATTTTAATACGAAATTAAACATTTACGGATATAGAACAGGGAGTGCACTATTTTGCTTTCCTTCAACTTGTGATGAAGCGCCTTCCGTCAAAATCCGTACACTACACTCGTGCCTCCCGGCTTTCGGCACTTTTATCAACAATGGAATACCATAAAGACTTAGAAATTATGCCAAAGAAATTAGAAATTTGGAAATTAGAAGTAATGGCAAAGACGAAAGTTTTTGATAAAGGTCAGTTTGCAACAAGCGCGGCAGGGCTTTGGGCGTCTTCAGACTGTCGGGACTTTCGTTCTGTAACATAAGAATCTTCATTTTGCTCACATTGGGACGTGCGACAAAAACTAATTGAAAAAACGTTTCTCAAATTATACGCGTCTTGCTTGCGAGATAGGAAACTTTTGGCGACCTGTGGTATTCTCAGCATTCCTATCTGCCACCAGATAGTTGTGCTGTTGAAAATGGTTGGCTTTCGATTGCGATCTTTGTAATTGAAGACGTGACCTAACTTGAATATCAAAATTCTTGCTTTTAATACTCAGTCAAGCATGAATACCGAATTCATGAGTGAATTAGGAGAATAAAGATATTTTATTTCCTGCAACACTTGCAGTGAAAATAGGTAAAAGATGTCTATTGGTTGGAGCGGTTGATATTTCAATGCATTTTTCCGATTAAATACTAAATGCATTCGATGTATGCATCAAGCATAATCATCGGAGTACCTAGACTTCGCAAGAAATTTTAACTAAACTGTCACAATTTACATATTGGCTAAGTCTTGGTTAAATCTATGGCATACATTGGCCAATCATCGACTTTGTTCTCATCCAATGAATGAAAATGCGTTTCGATGTGTCTGCTTGGCCTATCGTGCAACTTACAGCATCTGAAATATCAAAATTATTGATTTTCGCAATATCATGCAGCATATAGTATTCCTCATGCTCCTGTGATTGATTTGTACAGTTGGTTATTTGAATTACGCCATCAGTTGTAGGCCTAATCGTAAATATGAATTTAGCAGTAGCGGTGACTATGATTTGTCTTCAACGGTGCGCCTCTCACTTAACGCACGAAGTTAGGTCACCGTAATGATTACAGGTCGCATATTTGATGAACAGTAGATCCTTTAATTCCTAACCAAATTTATTGAAACGCTCTTCATTTCAAAGGCATTTTGAAGAAGAACATGGCAACTTGATAGAAGAATTCGGATATCTCTTTCTAAATTGAGGCAGCTTTTACTCCAATGTTGTCACTGAAAGCGAGATATAAAGTCCCACTCAAAGCTCCACAGATTCTAAACTCCTCCTTTGCTTACTAAAAATGTGATTGACGGGAATATTTCAATTCAGCTGCAAGATCGATCGCATTGTGGGCCGAGAATATTCGATGCAGAGTGTTGAACAGCAAAAACAATCTCTCGTCGCTTGTGCTTGTCTATGAATATCCTCAGAATATTCAAATTGCCACAATTCTATCAAGTTTGAAGAAATCAAATCCACATTTCAGACTTTTGTTGTCTACATCAGAACGCAATCGACTTTTGCCAGTATGACTATCTGACCATAAGATCTATGAACAACTCCGGAACGACTTTTACTGTGTGTGATCGAAAAGATCATTTTTAGCTTTTATATTGCGTCAGAGAAGCTATTTTGAATCTTATGTGAGACCTTTAAAAGTCCCAAAAGCTAAAAATAAAGAGCAAAATGAGCCTTTGTGATAAATCGGCTCCGACTCCGACCAAAACCATCGGCTCCTTAAGGCTCCGGCTCCACAGCCCTGCATTAAACCGCACGCGCATTCGAAAGCTAGCAAAGTAGATGGGATTTCTGCTCGGTGCTCGCAGTCAAATTTTTATTATGCATAGCACCCTGCAACATACTGTGTGATACTCCGAGTTAAGTTTTATCAGCCTAACCATCATCAGAGGAATAGTGGTAATATGTTATACATAAATTGAATATAATAATATACATGAATCATTGATGAATTATTTAGTGCAACTTTACGCCATAATGAAAAAAACGAAATCAATATAATGTAAGATAGGCCTTAACTTATTAAGTATGCTGCATAGAAATACAAAACTTGTCCTAAATTATATATTTTTAATTTTTTTAAGTATAATTTTCAATTGTACATTTCTATCCTACACTGCAATGAGGCTATCTAAATTACAATTTCTACAGATGATGAGTCGTGGGCTACCCACCGATCATATTATTCATGGACCAACAGACTATTGAATAAAGGCAATAACAAATAACAATAACAACCTAAGCTAGCCTATATACACTTTAATATTCAATAAAGCAATTGATATCTTTATTGATACGGTATATTTGGCTATATAGCCGATACCCTTTCCATGTTCGAGTAGATACAGGCCCTATAAGCTATTTAGAGGCATACGCTATCCAGTTTCATATTCAAGCTTTGTTAAATTTAACTTAAAAAGCTTATACTACTATTCGGCCCCCGTGACGGCTAATTAGGTATATCATCATCACTCATGTGGTCGTAGCCTCGTAGTAGACTGGTTGTAGGCTAGGCCAATTTATATTTAGCCAGTGCGGGAGATCTTTATCTAATTTAACCAATCCTGGCTATAACTTTATTTTATCTTTCAGAGATAGTCAATTCATGCAAAAATATATGACAAGTATGTTATTTGTCATTATATTAGGCTATTATCATTTTTATTATTAACTTAAGTCGTTGCTTGTTAATGAAAACTAATTTGATGATTGTAGCAAGCCTCTAAAGGCCACACCGTTATCCAAAAAACCCGTTCAACGGATCCAGGATAACCAGCATAGATAGAACCTGAATTTGAAGCCGGAGCCGAGCCGGAGCCTTTCACATCAGTGTCGTGGAGCCGGAGCCGATGAGATAACGCATCGGCTCCACAGCCCTGCCCTAAACTAAAACACTTTTCCAGCAATGCATAGTGGATTTTTCATCATTCAAACATTAAATTGTGCACTTATAATGGTGCAAAATGTTCTCAAAATGTGCATTCTGTATTCCACTCGAACTGTTGTCTACACATGAATTCGTCCAGATCTTCCGGATCCATTGATGATTATGCACTTAACGCACATTCTTTTGAATCGCCGTTTACAGCTCTTCCGCATGGCCTTCATGTGGCATATACCAACCTCGCTGACAAATTCCAAACATGTGCTTCACAATGTGGTAGACGGAGGTCACAAATATTTGAGGTATGCTCTGGAAAGCTTCTCATCAAGGGGAGGTCTTTCAGGAGCAATAATGAGAATTGAGAAGAATTTGGGTACACAATCGTTCACAGGGGGATTTTTGTATGTTGTACATTACACTTATCATATAAATAATTATAATCGCCTGTTATTATAATTCTAATCTATAATTGTTCACAATTGCCCGCTTTTCTAGATGACACTTCTATAGTCGCTACGTGACTCTTTTTAAGTTTTTTAAGCTTCCTTGGTTGTTTTCATGGCTTTCATAGATTGTAGGCGTATAACGTGAACCCTTTCAGTGAGCATAAAATGCTGACTGGCAAGTTGGCATTTGGGGTCTCTTGAGTACTAAAGAAGTACATGTTCAAAAAATCATTCAATTTCAGCTGATCGTTAAATATGATGCTGAATATATTGACGGGATGCAACGTCAATTCTGTTATGTAGTAGAGTTCCATGGCTTAATTCACGAGCGATAAGCTTGAAGATCTGACATAGATACTAAAAGTTGATTACAGCTTATTTTATTGTCATCAATCTATCGCTGAACGAAGGTTTGTTAGGATTTGGATCGGCTTTAGTGCATGATTCAATCAGTCTCAACCAAGCTTATTAGTGTCCGGCCTACCAGTGCATAGGCTATAAGTTATCGTTCATTGCTCGATAGATCATGACATACCTACAAGTTTGCGAGCATTTTTCTCGTTTAATGAACGTTTTATTGAATATATCCTTAATTCTTATTGATAATTCTCTCTCGGCCAATATCGCTAAGCCATTCCTACGTATTTCTTTATCTATATCAAGCCTCGAGTTGTTTCTCATCGGAATATAATCGGATACCAAACTCAGTGAAGGCAGAAGCTTTGATTTTACCTGCTATGTAGTTGAAGTCATCCAGACTATGAAAGTATCATAAACTGTTCTCGAAAGATTATCGAAAAAAATTGGATTATTATTACCTTTTTGAGGATGTCGATGAAATACAACACAATACCATGAACCATATACTGAGATGTTTGATGACATACAGTTGAAGGGGATTTATCAGAAAATAAAAAGTCATGGTAGGTTGTGTTGATATAAATCACAGGTGAAACCCCCGAAGTTGATAGTCATGAAATATGGCTCTAGGTTCAACATAAGAAGGTGTGCTAAGTTCTCATCGCAGTACATGCAATTTTCCCGACTATCTGATTATATAGTAAATATACTTGTACTAGCGCTGCATTGTGAAACTTTAAGATAATCTCTATCTTAATTTGCATTTGGAAAGTAGGCCTACTATTGATATTCACATCCATTACAAACTTGAGTGGAAGAGATTATAGGTTTACATTGTTGAACCGAGAGAGAAAAAAAAACAAAAGAGACGAAGTCATGTCAAACAATGATGACAGCGTGGTTATGATTTCGGCTTCTGCTATATTCTAAAGCAGTGGTTCTTAAAAAAGAAGTCAAAGATGATATAACAACAAATATTTTCAAATACAGACTTTTCAGGTAACTAATCAGGAAGTAGGAATTGTCATCAAGACAGTTTACAACAGAAAACTAAGTACTTCATTAATCCTGATGCTTGCCACACAGTTTCTGAATTCGTGATGTCAAGTTTGCGAGTTTCAATCTCAAATCACCGTGCACGAGGTTTCTTTTCTAGCGGCACCAAATCTGATATATTGTAAACCTATTTCAAAGAGTGAGACTGCAGTCGCAACTAGGAGGAGATCAACAGGTCTTGCTCATTCAAAATACTCCTTCGAATCTCACTACCTGACATGTTGAATTCCTCACAGGGAGCAACATGGTCCCCCGGTTGAGAATCGCGGTTCGATGGATTATTAATCTAAAGTGCAATAGTAGCATCAAGACACACGCATGTGCGTGCAGAAAGGCACATTTTAAAATTCAACGTCTCTGGGTCCCTGATGAACCCCAAACAACATTTAACTATAGATCATTTGAGACCGCCAACTGGCAGTTGATAATTGTCCACTTTGATTAGTGATTTGATGGTTATATAAATCTAGCTTGATTTTCTTGTTTGTGTTACCTCTACTTGATCAACATTCAGTTGTGTTGTTGAGTGTACCCTATCACACTTCAGTTTTGTTGGTCATGTCAGTTAAGCAAATTTACGTCAGGAATACAATTTACATTCCTACATTTCCATCGCGATGCACCTTTTGACATTGTCATCTTTTCTCCCCTTCGTTACATAATTTTATTTTTTACTTCCTGTTGAGAGATATTGTTGGTGCATAATAGAGTCTTGTCATACTTTTATTATGCATCCATAAAATATTTATATTGTCCTTGACGAAATGTCTTCCCGCGTGCCTGCTCAATGGTAAAATTGATAAATTGATAATTTAGGGTTATATCAATTCGGAATAGGTCTTACAATGCGCGGAACAGTCAAGTAATCTCAAAGTACGTGAGCAATCTAGACCAGGGTTGGGTGCGAGTATTCGAATCCGCCTGAACGAATCCGATTGAATCGCACGAATCCGAACGAATCTTAGATTCTATATGTGAATCAAAATAGTCACAATTCTCTATTCGTCTTAGACTCCTACCTTGACTATTCATTAGACTCTTACCTCCTTGATGACCAATATGATGAAGAGTCCAATGCATACTGAACTTCAAAATTTTTTTTCCAGGGGGGAAGTCCAAAATGGATTTTTTCCAACTTTACAAATATCCGCTTGCCTTTAAAAATATCTGTATTAACAATTTGTTAGATCGATTGTAATTTTTTTAATTTGCAATATCTGATCATATCTCAACTGTCGTTTTTTTCACATTCATTTGTAAATTCAATTGTTGAGAGGTCATCAACTAGATGGGTTTATCAGGATCATGACGCATGCAACCATGCAAAATATAATTTTCATGAATTTTTACATAAAAGCATACATGTCTCTTAATTAAATTTGTCCAAGTTAGATATCTAGATTATTCTACAGATTGCACGTTTATAGATAAGGTCTGTCATATTATTGAAACCCACGCAAGAGTCAAAGTACTTGTGTTTGCTTTAACTTTCATCTTTTTCCTGAACCTGCCCCTGAAGAAGCGTGAAGGTGTGTAACGTTAGGCCTGCATATATTGCTTTTAATACGACTGATCTTAGCCATATAAACTTGTTTTTACAAAGAAAACAACTTGTTTTTTCCCGATAACGGCAACCACAATGAATAAACACTCAATACTGAGTTATGCTTTTGAGGTGGCCTATACGAAGTATATAGAATTCTATAATAGATCTTCTATAATGAAATGAAGTTTGCGGTTAAGTTTTCATTACGCAATCCGCGCAGATCACACGAACATAGATATAGGCGGTGATCTTAACACTACAGAAAAATCTGTTCTTACATTGTAAAATAAAAACGTGACGTGTCAGTCACCAATCAGTACTTCAATCAGCATTTCACGTAAATAAGTATTAATATCACATATAATCGCAAAGTGATAGTCATCATATTCTGTAGAATTATGGGAATCCTTGAATATCGGATTCCCGCCCAATCCTGATCTGACTGTACTGACCAGCATACAAATTACCTTCCCGACGTTTTATAAGAGAAAAAATCATCAATCATAGATCTCTCCATAATACAAAACACATCGTCAACATGCCGAGTGTACAACAGTGCGAAAACGAAACTTATTTACGAAGTCATTTTCAGCGTGAGACATGAAAACATCACTCAAGGTGAAACCCATCTGAACATCATCAATTAGCTGATATAAGTTGTTACTAACAGTGAATTTACCACCTGTGGCAAATTCAAGCAACTGTTTGAAATATCTGCGATCATACTGGGGATGATTCTCATTCTTGTATACATAGTCAACACATAGTAGACTACACATGGTCACATAGTAAGATGATGCTGTTTGACATTTGTACATCCAGTGCATTAGTTCACATAATTTCGCAAACCAGCGCACGTTCTTCCATGATTTCATGACTGAAAAATGCTGTTACCAGAACTCAGTCTCGAAACATCGTGCTATAGTTTAAATTTCCTTTAATGTAAATGTCTTTCGAGTAATTGTGGATTTGATCGCATATCATTATCAATTGGAGGACATTTCCCACTTGGAGAGCAGTTTCTGAATATTGATGTCTCATCTGATGAACAGTTCAAGTTCGAGTAGAGTGACGTAGATTACAACATAGATAAGTAGAACATCATTACCTTAAAGTTGACAGTCTTTGCATCATTGAATTTTCGTTTTGATGAGCAATTTAGAATTAGATTACTGAACATTTTCGAACTTTTAAATAATGTTGTCCAAAATCAGTAAAAGCACCTAATGGCTCAGGCAATTTCATGACCCATATGCTTTTCTACCGATCATCTCCTCTTCAGTTTCTCATAAACAGAAATGGAATAAATCAGTTTAAGTTGAAATAATTGATTGACGACCTCTGATACTTGCATGATGGATGAAATTTCGCCAACTTCGGATGCTCAAGTACTCTTGACGCTCATTTATTAAAGTGTTCATTTTCAAGTACGTTCTGTTGCTATTAAAATGGACAATGAGTTTTCAATTGTTGTCATTTGTTTAGGAAGTTTCACGCAGATCTTTCTTTCACATTGTCATCCGCTTGATCTCGTATTTCGGTGTATTCAATTTGTTTGATGATGATCTGCACTATCTCCTTGCAATCAGTCTTAAAGACGCTAACACCAGTTCTTATTGTCATGGTATTGATTGGTGATTTGATCAGTATCTATGTATGGTCGCAAAGAAGCATGTTAACCGCTACAACTCTATTCTTCGTTGGAATTGCGGCTTATAATGTATTTCATTATATAGCATATTTGTTGACATACTATGCTTTTACCCATTCGTTCCTTATTTCATATAAGTTCATTTTTGCCATCCTCAGAGCAATTTATTTAGCAAGTGGTATAGCATATACCTATCTGATAATGTTCGTTGCTGTATTTCGTTGTGTTACACTACGCTCCCAATTTAAGGGGAAAATTTTAACGAACACCGGACAGATTAGAACAGCTGTGATCATCATTGTTACATTTGTCGCGGCCCTTGTTATTGAATTTCCATTAATAATCTTATTCGATAGTCAATTGAATATGAATTCGACAAAATTTCAAAGCAATTCTACATCTTTAAATGAATACTCAAACGCCTCGTCGGAGAAACCTGCAACTGCTGAAAGTTATATACAAATGGTATTAATATCGTACATTCCAGCATTTATCAGTGTTCTCACTATTGGTCCTGTATGTGCTTCATATTCAAAGCATCTGAAAATTCGAAGTGCTGAGTCGCACGAGATTGGAATGGAGGAAACCACCAATGGACCTAATGCTCATGGAATAGATTGTAATCGACAAGGCAGCAACAATAATTCAGAATGGGTTTTTCAGAAGTTAGATTCAAAGAATCCACGATTGACATTGGTCATTTTTCTTCTGCTGCTCTCTGGTCTCCTGCTGAGTCTGGAAGAAGCTGTTGTTACGACTGGAACACTTCTAACAGAAAACATTTGTTACAGTTTCGTTAATTCCCTTAATCCTGTACTTTTTCTTGTTCGAGACATATTGATGACCGTGTTATATCACAAGCGCATTACTCAATTCAATTCTTTGATGCATAAAATAAAGATAGTAGCATGCCTACGTCGCAGTGTGAAAATCGCCAAAGTGATACACGAAGCTGAAGAGGTTCATTCAGAAGAAAATACAGAAAACAAGAATGGCGATGCTGACACTGACTTAACTGAAACAGCCGATGAGAGTTGAGAGGAATGAGTGCATTCATTCGGATGTATTTCTTCACCTACACTGAGTTCTATTGACTTGTTGCTAGTTTTCAGGATCACTAACATTCGTTTACTATTTACACACACAGGATATACACTACTCAGCAAAATGGTTCACACAAAGGGTTTGAGAGGGTCCATGTGATAAGCGCCCGAAATCTATTTGATAACTTTTCAGTATTGTATATAATTTGTTTAGATGTTAACAGACAAGCAATTAATGATGCGGTTTAATGCAAAATGAAAATGGTCGATTTTCTCATGGTCTAGAAAGTCCATATTAGTACAATTGAATGTCCAAAATAGCAAACATGAACCGCAGCTTGGATGAGCATGTATTGGAGGTTCAAAAGGAGAAAAATTGGTTCGTTTATAAACAGTTTTGTGAGCATATTTCACAGATACCATAATGCTTGTTCCTAGAAAGCTGAACCAGTACGCATGTATGGGTCATGTTTGGGATAAAACAAATAATCATCAAGACTGTTGGAATCGAGAAAATCCTAAAAAGTCAAACATTCCTATTTTCATTGTTTTTAATTGAAAACATTTTACAAGAATATTCATATCCTTTCATTGACACGTCAACCAAGTGATTATGTGTGCACTCGCAGTAAACGACGCAGATATCAGGACAGCAATGATTAATGTTAAGTTTGGGGGGGGGTACTGAAGCTAGCCAGAAACTGATAATGCAGATCACCCTAGATGCCTAGATGGTAATATCTACAGTGCTCTAGTCCCATCCGCTTACCTCTGCAGTCGCTCGTACAATATATCTAATGCACCTCTTCTTGTCTATCCTATGTACATATACATTTTTTATTAATGAATCCTATACAATGATTGCATTGGTAAAAATACACTTCTATTTCTATCTCTTTTTCTAAATCGACTCGAGTTTGTGACATTTCAAATTATTAATCCATCGTATAGCTCGTGGCATTTTTTATTCGTCAAATGTCATTTTTGATTCGAATATTCCATCTTCTGGAAGCGGTACACTTACAGCATCCTCTTGGCATGAAAAATTTGCTCCTGAAGCAACTGTTCAACTTTGAATGCCGAATTCAATTGATCTGCGCCATGTTGTCTTTCAAAGTATAAACAATTGCAACGAATCCTTAGAAATTGTCCGACATCTCCATTGAGGACAAATAAGATGTTTACGAAGTTTACTTAACATGTAAAGATAGGGAAGCTGACTTACATTGAGGTTATCTTCACATTTCAGAGAAACTTCCGACAATTAAACTGTTTGTTTTCCTGTTTCTTTCTCTTGCATCGCACTAATCGATCTGGCTCACAGAACACTCGCGTTACGTTCGAACGAAATGTCTTGGTAACAGGATTTCACCTTGTTGCAAAGGGATTGATGAATAATCGAAAATAAGCTTGTAAAGTTCTAAACTTACGATAATAAATAGGTAAATGTACTACGCTATTTATGCTCAGCTATATATCCTTCCTGACTTGTTGTCTTCGCGGTAATTGTTTGAAAATCTCCGTCTGTGTAAACCGGTGACCAAGAGATCAAGTGATATTTTCAAGCCTGTCTTCTCACGTAAAAGGCATCTTTAACTTAATTATCTATGAAAAGGACAACATTCAGTTTGACAGAAACAGAAAACGAAATTAGAGTACCCTCTTGTTCCATATTGGTAACCATCCTTCCCTTCATATCTTGGAAATTTAAAGTTGAAATTAGTGGCCTACTTCAGGATTAGGCCTACTATGTATATCCATATCATGGTTGTGATTTGAATAAAAATTGCATTCACATCAACCAGCATACATGTATCAAATGAGATGACATTTCCCCTCTGTCGATGCCCGATGGGAAGGTCAAAATTTCACATTTCAATTTGAATTGATGCGCTCGTCACTGATTTTTGCTTCATTTATCACGTTGGGCAATGTTATGTAACATGTATGCAATGTAAAATATATGGGAAATCCAATACAAATGTGACAATCAAGTGAAAATTCCTTGAACATCCTGAATTTCATTGCTTTTTGCAGTATCTATATATCTTTGATACGTATATCTACTTAATCCATGCATGCAGCTTTGACCAAAGACATTGCTGAAAGTTTAACAAAAGTAAGCTACAATTTATATGTACAGTGTGCAAAAGATGCAAACTGAGGAACCGGAAAAGCTTGAAATGTCGCATTTAAACCCGAATCTCCATTTTCTAAATTCTGTAAACATGCATTGCTGTTTCAAGTTTGGTTAAAGAAAGTCTTGACTTCATCTCATAATCATCTCAATAATTATTATTATAATTATTATTATTATCTCAAATATATTGTAACCACTTCAATAATCTTATTTTAGCATTTTGGTGACTTGTCTTCTGTAAATTTTCCGACTTATAAATACTCTCGCAAGGAGAGCCACAATCGAGCAAATTGAGCCAAAAATGAGCCATTTTTGGACCAAAAATGAGCAAATTTTATTTTTTGACTAAATTTTGGCGATTTTACTCATTTTGTAGAGGCTCTCAGACATCAAATAATAAATCATGTGACTCACTTTATCTTTTATATCGAAGTTGATGCTATGAACTCAATCATATTCAAAGTTTCATGGTATTCTGATAAATAGCTTCTTTTCCTCAAAAGAAAATGTACGAAAATTGCTAAGTGTTTCACAATCCAAAGATGTTTCTTGAATTTTACCATTGGATTCCAGTGGGAATCCTGTAACCTTACCTGTAACCGAAAGCGACTGACTGTGACACTTAAGAATTTGATTTTGTATTGAGCGTTTAGAGATCTAGAAAACGATGCTATTAAGCCCTTTGTGCGCGAATTTAGGAAGAAAGTGTCATTAGCTCCCGGACTATGATAACAGACTGCTCTGTTTTTATTGGCAGAGTCATCCGATCTCTAAGGAGAGCGGAAATGCGCATAAGACAAGATTTTTTACTTTTTTGCTGAAGTCGGAGGAACCGTAGAGGTTTACATAGTAAATCGGAGAAAACTCAGATTCTTGTTAATGTGTAAGACATTAATCAACAACGAAGTCAGTCAATCTTGCTGATGATATTGTGATTCAATACTTTGTTAATAAATCAAAGAGGAGCCAGGAATTTTGCCAAATAACAGACCGGCTGTTTATATTGATTTTTATCGAGCTCACTCCTGCCTTACAAACTCTCTAGAACTCATTACGAGATCAATGATTACGCATTATCGTGGAATAATCTTGGGTTTGGTTAAGTGGCATCATAGAATAGATATTTGATGAGATAAGATGATAGCTCCTCTACGACGGTTGCTCGGGAAATATGGAATTATCCAAAATTAATCATGTGTTCTTTTGATGCAGTTAAATTATCATTTTGTGAGATAGTGCAAAAAGATTATAAAATCTCAGGAGAGACTGTTTGTTTTTGAAATCTGATTTCTGCATGGACGAAAATTTTACAAAAACTTTTACCAAATTTTATATCAGAATTAATAAAAATATCCGATAATAAAAAACCTGTGATAAAAAATGTTTTGATTTCAATAAGTCCACTCCATTGTTTAACTAGCTAAAGTTTTGTTTGCTTTCGATTCAGGCATACCTCCTCGTGTTTCAACACCCTACAAACACTCCCATTTTATCTCATATTAGACGAATATTTCGGTTTCACAGCCATCATCAGAGACATAGCATAGCATTAAAAAGTAAGAGGGTGGAATAATATGGATAATTGAATAAACTAAAATTTACTTTCCTTGTAATGTCGTGTGACCTGGATGTTGGTTGCTTGTTTAGTCGATTATAAGCTTATACTTAGGTGCTTTTATAAAATTGAATAATGCTGCAAAGAGAAAATATTTACTTCAACTGACATTAGAATCACCTGCACTTGAATTGCAGATTAGTGAATGCTACTTCTGCTTATTATGATAAAAAAAAATTAAATATGAAAAAATTTTAATAAAAAAAAAAAATTTCAAAAAAAAAAAAATTTAATATATAAATTTATTAAATATAAATATAAAATTATAAATAAATATAAAATTATCAATATGAGAAAACATACTATAATTGAGTAAAAATCAATTAAAGTTAAATAGAAATTTATCAAATAACTGTAAAAAAAAAATATTAAATTAACTTCTAAAAATATTACGATTAATGAAATATATGAAATTAAAATTAACAAAATAAATGTTAAAGATATGAAAACAAAAATAAAAATAAAAAAAAATTAATACTTAAAAATTCAGGTTAAGTAAAATAAACCCCCCAAACCAATACATACCAACACCCCAACCACACAACCCCACCAACCCCAACCCAACCCCCAAACACCCCCCCCCCCCAACACACACCCCACCACCCCACCACCCACACAAACCCCCACCCAAACACAACCCACACCCCCACACCACACCCAACCACCCACCCAACCCCAAACCACACAACCCACCCCCCAACCCCCCACCCCCCCACCCCCACCCCACCCAAACACCCCCCCCCCCCCCAACCACAACCACCACCCCAACCAACCCAAACCAACCCAACCAAACACCCCCCCACACAACACCCCACCCCCCACCCCCACCCACCACACCCCCCACCCCCCCACCAACCCAACCCCCACCCAACCACCCCCACCCCACCCCAACACCCACCCCCCCCCCAACCCACCCCCACCCCCCACCCCCCCCAACCCACCCCACCACACCCCACACCCCCCACCCACCCACCCCACCACCCACCCCCCCACACCCACCCCCCCACCCCCCACCACACCACCCCCACCCCACCCACCCCCCACACCACAACCCCACCCCACACCCCCACCACCCACCACCCCACCACCCCCCCCACCACCACCCCACACCCCCCACACCCCAACCCCCCACACCCCCACCCACCAACCCACCCCACACCCCAACCACCAACCCACACCCAACCCCCCCACCACCCCCCACCCACCACCCCCCCAACCCCACACCCCCACACCCCACACCCCCCCACCACCCCACACCCACCCCCCCCCCCACACCCACCACACCCCCACCCCCACCACACCCCCCACCCCACCCACCCCACCACCCACCCCCCACACCCCCACACCCCACCCCACCCACACCACCCCCACACCACACACCACCCCCCCCACCCCACCCCCCCACACCCCCACACCACCACCCCCCCACACCCACCCCACCCCACACCCCCCACCAACCCCACCCCACCCCCACACCCACACCCCCCCACCCACCCCCCAACACAACACCCCACCCCCCCACCCCCCCACAACCCACCCCCCCCACACCACCCCCACCACCACAACACCCACCCCCACACCCACACCAACCCCACCCACCCCACCAACCCCCCCACCCCCACCACCCCACCACCCCCCACCCCACCACCCCACACAACCCCCACCCACACCCCCACCCACCAACCACCCCACCCACCACCCCCAACCCACCCCACACCACCCCCCACCCACCACCCACCACCCCCACCCACCACCCACCACACCACACCCCCCACCCCCCACCACCCACCAACACCCACCCCCACCCACCACACCACCACACCCCCACCCCACCCCACCCCCCACCACCCCCCCACCACCCCCCACCCCACCACCCCCACCCCACCCCCCACACCACACCCACCCCCACCCCCACACCACCCCACCCCACCCACCCCACCCCCACCCCACCCCACCCCACACCCCCACACCCCACCCAACCCACAACCCACCACCCAACCACCCACCCCACCCCACACAACACCCACCCACACCCACCCCACCACCCCCCACCCCACAACCCACCCCCACCAACCCACCCAACCACCCACCACCCAACCACCAACCCCCACCCCCACCACCCACACCAACCACACCCACCCCACCCCCACACCACCCCCACAACCACCCACCCCCACCCCACCCACCCCCCCACACCCCACCCCACACCCACCCCACCACAACCCACACCCCACCCACACCCAACCACCCCACCCCACACCCCCCACCCACCAACCCCCCCCACCACCCACAACCCACCCACCACCCCACCCCCCCACCACCCCCCACCCCACCAACCCACCCACCACACCCACCACCCCACCCACACACCCCACCCACCAACACCCCCCACCCACACCACCCCACACCCCCACCCCCACCAACCCCCACAACCACCACCCCACCCCCACCCCCACCACCCACCCCACAACACCCAACACACCCCCCACCCCCAACACCCCACACCCCACCACCCACACAACCCCACCACACCCACCCAACCACACCCCACCCCCCACCAACCACCCACACCCCCAACCCACCCACCCCACACAACCCAACCCCCACACCCACCACACCCCACCACCCCCACCCCACACCCCCACACCCACACCCCCACACCACCCCACCCACCCCACCCCACACCACCACACCCCACCCCCCACCACACCACCCCACACCCAACCCACCACCCCACACCACCCCCCCACCCCCACCACACCCAACCCCCACCCACCACCCACCCACCCACCACCCCCCCACCCAACACCCCACACCCCACCACCAACCCCCCCCACCCCACACCCCACCACACCAACCACAACACCACCCCCCACCACACCCCACCACCCCCACCCCACCCCCCCCCCCCAACCACCACCCACACCCCCCCACCCCACCACCCCCACACACCCACACACCCCCACCCCCACCCCCACCCCACCACACCCCACCACCCCCCAACACCCACCCCCCACCCCCACAACCCAACCCACCCAACACCCCCACCCACACCCCCACCCACCCCCACACCACCCAACCACCCCCACCCACAACCCCCCACCCCCACCCCACAACCACACCCCACCCCCACCCACACCCCCCACACCCCACACCCCACCCCACCCACCCAACACCCACACCCACCCCCACCCAACACCACACCCCCACCCACCCCCAACCCACCCCCCCACCACCCCACACCCCCAACACACCCCACCCCCCACCCCCCACACCCCCACCCCCCCCCACCACCCCCCACCCCACCCACACCCCCCCCACCACCACCCAACCCCACACCCCCCCACCCACCCACACCCCCACCCCCCCCAACACCACCCCCACCCCCACCCACACCCACCACAACCCCACCCACCCACCCCCCCACCCACACCCCACCCCCCCACCACCCCACACCACCCAACCCCCACCCACCACCAACCCCCACCCCACACCAACCCCACACCCCCCACCCCAACCCCCCCCCACCCACCCACCCCCACCCAACACCACCCCACACCCACCCCACCACCCCCCACCACCCACCAACCCCCCCACCCACCCACCCCACCACCCCACCAACCCCACCCCCCCCACACCACACCACCCACACCACCCCCACACACCCCCCCACCCACCCACCACACCACCCCCACCACCCACCACCCACCCCCACCCCACCACCCAAACACCACCCCCCACCACAACCCCCACACCCCACCCACCCCCAACACCCACACCCCCACACCAACCACCCCACCCCACACCACCCACCCAACCCCCACAACCACCACCCACCCACCCCACCACCCACCCCCAACCCACCCCCACACCCCCCCACACAACCCCACCCCACCACACCCACCAACCCCACCCACCACCCACACAACCCCACCACCCACCCCCCCACACCCCCACACCACCACCACCCCAACCCCCCACCACCCCACCCCACCCCCACCACCACCCAACCCACCCCCCACCCACCCCACCCACACACCCCCCCACCCCACCCCCCCACCCCCCCACACCCCCCAACCACAACCCCCACCACCACCCCAACCCCACCCCCACACCCACCACCCCCCAACACCCCACCCCACCCACCCCCCACCCCACCCCCCCAACACCCACCCCCCCCACCACACCCCACCCCACCACCCAACCACCCCCCACACCCAACCCCACCACCCCCACCAACCCCCCCCCACCCCACCAACCCCACCAACCCCCCACCCCACCCCACCCAACCCCCACCACACCCCACCCCAACCCCCACAACACCCACCCCCCCACCCACCAACACCAACCACCCACCCCCCCAACCACCACCACCCCACCAACCCCCCCCACCACCCCACACCCACACCACCCACCACCACCCCACCCACCACACCCCCACCCCACCCACCACCACCCCACCACCACCCACCACCCCCCCACACCCCACCACACCCACCCCCCACACCACACAACCCCACCCCACCCACACCCACACCCCACCACACCCCCACCCACCCCACCCACACCACCCACCCCCACACCCACCCAACCACCACCCCCCACCACCACCACACCCCCCACCCCACCACACCCACCACACCCCACCACCCACACCCCCACCACCCACACCCCCACACCCCCCACCCACCCCACACACCCCCCACAACCACACACCCCCACCCCCACCCCACCACCAACACACCACCCACACCCCCCCACCCCACACCCCACCCCCACCCACCCACCAACCCCCCCACCCCACCCCCCCACCCACCCCCCCCCCCACACACCCACCCCACCCACCCCCACCACCCCCACCCACCCCACCCACCCCACCCCCCACACCACACCCCACCCACCCACCCCCACACCCCCCCCACCCCCACCCCCCACCCCCACACCCCCCCCACCAACCCCACCCCACCCCACCAACCCCCCACCACCCCCACCCACCACCCCACCCACCACCAACCCACCACCCCCACCACCCCCCCACCCCCCACACCCCCACCCCCACCCACCCCCACAACCCCACACACCCCACCCCACACCCCACCCACCACCACCCCCCCCCACCACACCCCACCCACCACACCCACCCACCACCCACCCCCACCACCCCCCACACCCCCACCCACCCCCCAACACCCCACCCCCACCAACCCCCCCACACCAACCCCCCACCCCCCCCACCCCACCACACCCCCACCCCCCACCCCCCACACCCCACCCACCACCACCCCACCACCCCACACCACCCACCACCACCCCCAACCCACACCCACCCCACACCCCACACCCCAACCCCCACCACCCCCACACCCACCCCCCCACCCACCCACACCCCCACCACCCACACCCCCCACCCCCACCCCACACCCCACAACACCCCCACACCCCACCCCACACCACCCCACACCCCCCACCCCCCCAACCCCACCCCCACACCCCACCCCCCCCCCAACCCACCCCACACCCCACCCCACCACCCCCCCCCACCAACCCCCCCCCAACCCACCCCCCACCCCCACCCCCACACCCACACCACCCCCCCCCACCCCCCCACCCACCCCACACCCCCCCACACCCCCCCCACCCCACCCCCACCCCCCCACACCCCCCCCCACCCACACCACCCCCCACCACCCACCCCCACCACCACCCCCCACCCCACCCCCCCACCCCACCCCCCCCTCCCCCCCCCCCCACCCCCCCCCCCCCCCCCCCCCCCCCCCCCCCCCCCCCCCCCCCCCCCCCCCCCCCCCCCCCCCCCCCCCCCCCCCCCCCCCCCCCCCCCCCACCCCCACACCCCCACACCCCACCCCCCCCCACCCCACCCCCCCACCCCCCCCCCACACACCCCCACCACCCACCCCCCCACACCCCCCACCCACCCCCCCCCCCCCACCACCCACCCCCCACCCCACCCACCCACCACCCCCCACACCCCCCCCCCCCACACCCAACACCCCCCCCACCCCCCCCACCCCACACCCCCACCACCCCCCACCCCAACCCCCAACCCCCACCCCCCACCACCCCCCACCCCCACCCCCACCCCACCCACCCCCAACACCACCCCACCCCCACCAACACCCCCCACCCACACCCCCACCACCCCACCCCCCCACCCCACCACCCACCCCCCCCACCACACCACCCCCACCCACCCCACCCCAACCCACCACCCCACACCACCCCCACCACACCCCAACACCCCCACACCACCCCACCCCACACCCCCACCCCACCCACACCACCCCACCCCCCACCACAACCCACCCCACCCACCCCCCCACCCACCCCCAACCACCCACCCCACCCCCCCCCACCCCCCACCCCACACCCACCCCCCACCCCCACCCCACCCACCCCACCCACCCACCCCCCCACCCCCCCCCACCCCCCACCACCCCACCCCCCCCACACCCCACCCACCCCACCCCCCACCCCCACCCCCACCCCCCAACACCCCCCCCACCCACACCCCCCCACCCCCCCCACACCCCCCACACCCACACCCCACCCCCACACCCACCCCACCCCACCCCCCCACCCCCCCCACCCACCCCCCCCCCACCACCCCACCCCACCCCACCCACCCACCCCACCCCCCCCCACCCCCCCACACCCCCACACCCCACCCCCCACCACCCCCACCCCACCACCCACCCCACCCCCCACCCCCACCCCCCCCCACCCCACCCCACCCCACCAACCCCACCCCCACCCAACACCCCACCCACCCCACCCCCACCACCACCCCCCCCACACCACCCACCCACCCCCCCCCACACCCCACCACCCCCCCCCCACCACCCCCCCCACCCACCCCAACCCCCCCCCACCACCCCCACCCACCACCCCCACACCAACCCACCCACCCCCCCCACCCCCACCCCCCCACCACCCCACCCCCCCACCCACCCCCACCCCCACCCACACCCCCCACCCAACACAAACCCCCCACACACCCCCCCCCCCACCCAACCCACCCCAACCCCCCCCAAACACAACCCCAACCAAACCACAACCCCCCCCCAACCCCCCCAACCCCCCCCAACCCCCCCCCCCCCCCCCACCCCCCAACACACCCCCCCAACCCCACACCCCCACCCCACAACCCACCCCCCACCCACCCCCCCCCCCCCCCCAACCCCCCCAACCACCCCCACCAGACACACCCAACCAAAACAATCCACTCAGTACGACCAAAAGCGCCCTTGCCGCCCCTTCGTGTCCAGCCCATGCTGCAACCAGGCATTATAAAACCACGTACATCCCCCACTCCACATCGCATGTGACATAACTCGGTTCATTTATACCACACATCTACAAACGCTCCCGCCTTTAGTCCCTCAAATGCCGGCTTACGACCTAGATTGACCTTATCCCTTATAACCGACCCCCTAAGCAAAGACAACACACCAATTGTTTTGTTACACCAACTAATAAATTGCCTCAACCGCTTTTCGACCTACAAAGGTCCTCACCATAGAACATGCCTCGCAATGCAAATTTTAATACGGTAATGACAACACAATACGTACCGCAATCTTCATAGAACAATACCGAGTGTAACATTATTAAAACTGGCA